>CM031571.1:13399691-13900818 GCA_018467065.1 Ephestia elutella | reverse complement strand
CTAAACCTACTATAACATTTAATACAATTTTTTTATTTTATTTTATTAGGTACATACATACCTACGCAAAAATGTTAATCTTATTATATTTAATGAGGATAATGAAAAACCAATGCATATATTCTATTAAACGAGCCCTTACATAAAACTAAAATTGAAAAATTTTACAAGCTAACGCCAGGGTGTAAATAACTCTATGAGCTAACGTGTAAACAACCTCGTTGAAAACTCAAATGAAAAGGTTTAAAATCCGACATGAAATATTTTAATTAAGGCGACACAATCGCTGGAGTTTATCAAAAAAGTACGAGTACAGTCGACCACACAATCATTCACGATGCATGGACTTCTTTGCGGTTATAACAGCGAAGGATTTACAATGAGTTTGGGTTGATTTGCCGTTGAGTGTACCTACTTCTTAGAATTTCATTAAAGTTATCTGGCACGAACTGCATTTTAACAAAGTTGGGCCGTTAGTCAGCTCGAATGTGCACCCACGTTATGTGATAATATATTACAGCGATCATTTTACACGTTTTCTTTATTTCATTAATAAATTTTGCTTGTTTTATCTGTTTACTATCTGACCCAATAAACACTGCCCTGTCTTTGTACTCTTATGTTTTTAATTTCCCATTTTTTTCGAAAGATCCGATGTGATAATGTATAACTTACTAATAGCAATGATTTGGTACCAGGAAACGACCAGAGATATGAAACTAAATGGAATTGTGACTTTTGTTGCACTTTCCGACGCCATCGCCAATTCCACTAATATTGTTCGATTCTTTACGAAAAATTTAGGTATACCGGAAATAGATATTATATAAGTCGACTGGATAATTTATATGCAAAATATTATTACGAATAAACACACAATGGATCAAATAAAATAAAATTAATATTTTGATTTCAACTCAAATTTGGTGGCATGGAATTGTTAATGAAGCCAAGTGTAGCTCTGTATGAGTGAGCCTTAAGCTATTTCCAGACTTTGACAGTTCTATAGCCAACTAGATCATTGAAAGTCCTTTTCATACAGTACATACCTTTTGCATTGAACAACGCGTCTTAAATACTCATTATATTAAAAAATATATATATTTATGTGGAGTAAACAGCTGATAAATTGAAATTAATAGGAAGATGATGCCATTAAGTTGTATCGTGGATCCGATAGTCACAAACACAAAGACGAGCACAACGAACGCAAAGCAATAAGTACCTATTTGTGAAAAAGTACCTACAACTATTTGCCCTCGCTGGAGTCGAACCTAGGACCTCCAGATGACGGATGGGGTGTAACCCATAGAGCTAGGTACGTCCTTAAGTCTATGGTGTGGTGTAAAAACCAAAGAAAAAATACACTAACGCTCCACTATACAGCACACTGGTGTCAATGAGCGATTTTCTGACAGCTAAATTAAGAAAAAAAAAATCAGTATAAAAAAGTCTCAACAGATAGCGTTTTATGAAAACCGAGTCGTAAAATAATGGCTGAACCTATATGGTGCGCTTTTTCTTGTCAACCAGAGGCAGAAAAAAAATCACTTATCAGTTTGACAGTTGCAAAAATCAATAATCAATATTAAAAATTCATACTAATATTATAAATGCGAAAGTTTGGATGTGAGTTTGTGAGTTTGTGAGGATGTTTGTTACTCAATCACGCAAAATCTACTGGACGGATTTCGATGAAATTTGGTACAGAGGTAGATAATGACCTGAAATAGCACATAGGCTACTTTTTATCCCGGGAAAAAGCACTGTTCCCGTGGGAAATTCACGCGGGCGAAGCCGCGGGCAAAAGCTAGTTTTATAATAAAAATATTAATATTAAATCAAAAATCAATATTGATACTTGTTAGTTGTATTTTTTTACTAAGTTTTGTCTAAAAGAAAATGCCAATCCCGTGAATTTTTTGCTTTTTGTATAGAAATTTTTCTTTCGCCTTTTACTAAGCGCCATCTATGAAGTCATCTAGAACAATTTTTTTTTTAAATTTTTGTCTCGGAAAATTTCTCAAACTTTAGGTTTATCTTTTTAAAATATTATGTAACATCTACTTTTTTCTTTTGCTCTGTCTGCATAACTTACCTTTTATAATTATCACAGAAATATTAAAATTTTTATTACAAGTCTGTGATTATTATGCATTTGACATGAAGGAAAAAAAAACCGGTAGGTTAACTTATTCATAAACCTATTCGGTGTGAACATTGTTCGCATGCGCTTTGGGAAAATTCATACCACGCACGCGCGCCTTCTATGGCATCAAACAAATGACAGTTTTGACAGCAAACCCACGGGGGCACAACTAACACATTATTTCACTAAAATATCGCCTTATTTATAGATTTTATCTGATATATAAACCGTTTGATAACACCAGTAGCGCGCAGACTATTCACCTATTCTTATTCGGGGTATTTTCAATAAACAATTGTGAAGTGAAGTTTATAGGTTAGCTGCTGAATATTGTGTTTATATTTTGTAAATATTGTTTTTGTGTAAGTGCTTCGTTGTATTTAATTTTTTTAGTGTGTGTTGGGGTGATAGTAATACTACGGCAATTTTGAAGGTGAGTACTTTTTTATTTTTAAAAATCTATGGATCCCTATTTTTTGTTAGGTAGGTACTTACTTGTGACATTTCTTGAGTACCTACCTGTTTTGTAATTAGTCCAGTAATTTATACTTACTTAGTGCTTGCCTCAAATCCAAACTACCGAATCCTCCAAATTCTCCTCCAAACTTACTGGATTGAATAAGAAGACAATTTTAATATGTGAGAGCTGTGTTCCGAAATTTCTGGTTAAATAAATATTAGTTAGGTACTTATTTACTGAAATTAAAAAAACTTAGCTGGTGGTTTTCGAGAATAACGCGTCTAGACTAGTTGAGATCAACAAATGAAAAATTAGTTAGCGATATTTTCAACCGACTTCAAAAAGAAAAGTTTTCAAGTCGGCAGTATTTTTTTAATTTTCTATGTTTGCTCCTGCATAGGTACTATCTAAATAACGGAGCTAGGTAGGTATACCTTATAGCTCCGTTATTTAGGAGGCACTAATATTGAATGAGTGCAATAGTATCGATAGTATTGAAGCACGCGAAGAAGTTTCTTCGCGTGCTGCCGATAGTTATCGATTGTATTGATACTATCGATAGTATCGACAGACTATCGATAGCCTAAGACAATACTTTCAATAGCTTATTCTTGGCGAGCTGCAATTCGATACTATTGCACTCATTCAATAGTATAGCCTATTTGTTTTTTTTAATTATCGATAGTCGACTATCGATTGTCAACGCTAGACTGCTTTATCTCTCATATGAGCATTTTCCCGGTTGCATCCTCAGCATACTTTTTGGGGTCCAGGGTCCACTTTCTTACTTTTTCTTCTTGACTTCGGACGATCTTCGCAATCTAGAGATTGGCTAGACTGCATGTGTATAATAAAAAAACACGTTTTCAGAATATTATGATACACAGACACAGAGACGGATTGGTCTATTCTATTCTATTTTTAGCCTATATTAGCCCACTGCTGGACATAGGCCTCCCTTTTTTGACGCTACTTACTACGGTCCTGTGCCAGTCTAACCCATCGCTTTCCCGTAACGCAGACAATGTCATCTGACCAGCGGGCTGGTGGCTTTCCTACTGGTCGTATTAGTATTAGGATTGGTCTAAATTTTGAAATATATGAGGACTAATGAGGAATCTACGAAGAGCAAATATAAATAAGCCAAAAAGATCTTTGAGACCACGTTCAACATCTTAATAAGTTCGTACAGTCATAGGCAATAACATTTATAGTTGTCACATTATTTTCCCAGTTTATTTTGTTTAAGTATGTATATGTTACTGTAAAAGCTCGAAATACGGTAAATCCTAAGATTTTCGAGTAAAACCTAAGATTTACCAACTCTTAATGATAAAAGCCAGAATAATTTTGCGATTCGCACTTTTACCACCATTCGCTTGGTAAGTCTCAGGATTTACATTAAAGGCATGGTAAATGACTGATAGATAAGGTTTAGGTTATTTTTTTTATGACCGCCCGGAAATACCTACTTTGATGGCGGAAAAGAAGGTAGGTTCAGGTTATTTTTTTTTGTGACCACCCTGAAAGACTTGAGGGAAGAATTACTCTTTGTTTTATTCCCAAACCCAACATTTACCACCCGTCAGTGGTAAAACCTAGCATGTACTAAATTCTAATTGTAAAAGCCCGAAAAAATCATCTCATTTTCATAAATCCTTACATTTACCAACTCATGTCGGTAAATCATAAAACTTACTCTTAAATCTTAGAATTTACCGTAGTTCGAGCTTTTACAGTAACATATATACTTGTTTTTGCTTGTGACTATACGCGCATCACGTAAGTGGTGTACAGTACAGTAGTGAAGTTGTTATGTAAGTACTAGGCTGATATCTAGTACATCTCTTCCTGATGTCTTGTGCGGGAGTTGAGATCCAAGTTAAATGAGGGGGGAAAACATCGGTAATTTCACATTTTCAAAGTGAAACCTACCTGTCAATACGACTGAATGACTGATTGGTATATCAATACAGAGACAAAAGCGACTATTTGGATAGAGGTAGGATATAGCATAAGTAAGCACTAAAAAATGTTTTTTTTTTTTTATAATTTCGCCTCTAATTTTACCCATTTCACCCGAAATGGGTAAAAAACGAAATTCACGCGAGCGGAACTGAGGTCAAAAGCTAGTTAACAACAAAAATCTAAACTTATTTTAAGCTTACTTAAAGAATAACATCGCTGGTGATTTTCTCTTGCTTAACTTCGAATTTTCCAGTCGAAGTAAGTGCAGATGTCTGTAGAACTTCATCCCCTTATAAAAATTAATGTACCTGTTATATCAAGAGGAATCGGGGGGTTTTGAGTCGTCTCCGCCTTTTTAGTCTAGACAGTTTTTTTAAACGTCAATTTCAAAAGATGTCTTATTCAGTTGAGTTTAGTTCAACATTTTTATTTTTTAATTACTTACAGATAAGTAAATTTTTATTTTTTAGGTTTTGTTAGGTCGCAATTTTTAGCTAAATTAAAATAGCATTGCTAGATTTTTTATGTTTACGATTAGGTTATGTGTCGTTTAGAAAAGCCTTCTTTTTTTAATTTTGGTATAAATAATATTTTGATTCAAAATTCATATCACCGTTTCGGAAAAATCGCGCACACTCACTGCGTTAAGGCTATACCCAATCAGGATTTTCCGAAAACGTACTGTCTTTAAACGTCAAGCTTGAATCATAGGTTATAAGTACTGAAGCAGGAAAAATATCCTGTAAAGGGAAAATACTAAACTAGAATTATACCGAATCAAATTACGAATAAAAATTAATTAAACTAGATAAAAATAATATACATAATCCTGTTTTTTTTTTCCTTTATCGTCGAAAATCACCGTAATTTAAGCGATAACAATAGATTTTTTTAAAAGAATCAATTATAAAGAATACATTTATTTACAACGATACCGGCTTATTTTTTAAAATATGTTTAGTGTTTTATCAAAATTAAAAGAAAACCTCTAAAAAAATTACCCTAAGAGCCTGACGAAAACTCGCTAGCAAAAACACAAATCTTAAAAAATTCGAAAAGTAACCTTATTGTGTCTGCTTTAAGGCGGTGCTTACGTACCGCCCCTCACCCCCTCTGATCAGCCCTGGGTATGGCCTAAACAGCAGGTAAATAACTCTACAACAGAACAGAAGTACAGACAAATTAATCTTATTATCTTTAGTCGTATTTCCTCATGACTGAGGGTCGTGGTCATTATATGGAATGAAACACACACAACGACTCTCTTGGCAATTTTAATTGAGTGGTTTGCCATTGCCTCCTCCATTTCACACACTAGCTGATAATCATCAACCAGAGTGCAGGTTTCTCACGATGTTTTCCTTCACGGGAACTTTATTATAATTAAATTAGATCTACTCCTACGGTAATTTTCCACTTGGAGTGAGAGTAATTGTCGATTCGCAGAATCAGGAGTGTGTGGCACAGCTCAAGACGGCTCTAATTATATTAACAGCCTCAAAGCGACAGGTTTCATAAGATAGCAAGTTCTCCATTAATGACTGACTGTACTGGAGATACAATAGGGCAGAAGTTATTGCTATTTTGAATTTAATCTCTAATATGTATTGTATATACAGTAGGTAGGTATAAATTGAACGCTTACCAACTGACGGTATATGCGGAGACGAACAAAGAAACTTGAAATTTTAGAAGTTCCATCACAGAAATAAATCCGTCATTACTTTTTTAGTGCTCATTTACGCTATATAAAGATACAGCGCAAGTGAGCACTAAGAAAGGAATTTTGGAAACTCTACTACCAAGTGGGGAGGTTGTGAAATGGATGGGGAACATTCACGCGGGCGAAGCAGAAGGCAAAAGCCAGGAATCAGCGTCCCGAAACTTTGCTTCCGTGGGAATTTCGAAATAAAAATTAGATAGGCATTTGGTTCTCCTCCTCGATGGACCGACGACCTGGTGAAGGTCGCGGGACGCGCATGGATGCGGGCAGCGCAGGACCGGGCGTTGTGGAAATCCTTGGGGAGGCCTTTGTCTAGCAGTGGACGTCTTTCGGCTGAGAGAAGAAGAAGAAGGCATTTGGTTATTGGTTTTGTTTCGTTCCCACGATCGTATTTAATTTAATGTTCAATTTATTAAAAACTATATATATACCGAGACATGTATTTTTAGAGTAGATACCCATACATAAACCAATTTACATATTTTTAGAGTGTCACGTCTGACCTCACATGTTCGATAATATCACAGCACCTGTCAATACTAGTCTTCGTTTATAATTCATTATAAGGTGTCCAGTCCATTTTACGAGTCAAATCAAATTCCAGTTATAGTAGCTCTAAAAATGATTCAGCTTTCAGATATTCAAGACTATCTCTCTCTCTCTCTCTCAGCCTAAAGACGTCCACTGCTGGACAAAGGCCTCCCCCAAGGAGGGTTTTGCCGTAATCGCCACGCTTGGCAGGCGGGTTGGCGATCGCAGTGTGATTGCATAGTACGCGGAAAGATGCTGCTGCCCATCCTCCGGTGTTTTAAATCCCTTAGTCGCCTCTTACGACACCCACGGGAAGAGAGGAGTTGGTGCTATTCTAGGGCCACACCACAGGCCAAGACTATCTATATTTGTATAACTCAAAGGTGACTGACTGACTGACATAGTGATCTATCAACGCATGCACAGCCCAAACCACTGGACGGATCGGGCTGAAATTTGGCATGCAGGTAGATGTTATGACGTAGGCATCTGCTAAGAAAAGATACGCGAGCGAAGCCGCGGGCAACAGCTAGTAGGTATAAATAGATATGGATTTTATGCCCATATTTTAAAATTGCTGTTTATCTGGTGTTATTCTATGTTTGCTTGAATTTGGTTTCTTGTTTATTGATAAAATTGGTATGTTTGTTATTTAGTGAAAAAATGCTTGTCTTTTCTATAGTATACTAGCTTTTTCACGCGGCTTCTCCCGCGTGAATTTCCCACGGGAAAAGTGCTTTTTCCCAGGATGGAAGGTACCCTATATCCTTCTCAATACTTCTAACTATGTGTATGCATTACATGCAAATTTCAGGAAGATTGGTTCAGTAGATAAAGCGTTAAGAGGAAACAAAGTCACTTTCGCATTTATTGACCGAGCGAGCGAAGCGAGCGAAGCGTCTCAGTTTCCACTAGCCTAAAATTATTTTGTCTGTCCGGATGTTATCGCCTAGAGGTCGCATTTCTGAACCGATTCTCCTGAAATTTTGTGAGCAGGTTAGGCAATTATATAGAATTTTTTAGTCGAGCCAGTTTTTCGAAATTTAAAAAAATGGCGGAAATATATCAAAAAAATATCATATCTTAGCTATTTAAAAAAAAAATCAAAAATGTCATTAGACATTTTTGTTATTCTTATTAAGACGCAATTTTTTTGTCTGAACAACATAGTGAAATTCAATAAAACCGCTATAAATCCATATATTTTAAATTCTCATACAAGATGATAGTTCACAAAAAAATCAATAGATGGCGCAGCAAATCTTTTAATACTCGCAGATTCGCTATTGCGTATCGTATTGTGGATTGCTTTGCTTGGTGGAATTATCTTGAAATAAATCTGATATCAATTAACTTCAATGTATGATTAGAATCCTATTAAAACAAAGTAATAAAGGTATAATACCTACATACCTACTAATCTGAGATATTCGATTTCAAATTGAACTTTCATATTTTTAACTTTAATTTTGTTGCGCAAATTACATATACATATAACCAATAGGTACCAACCATGCATTTCTGACGACTGACGACCTCAGTGGCCTAACGATCATCACGCCGCCGCGCCGGACGGCCACACCAGGTCGGGTCAAGATGGAAAATAATCTTTTTCAGATTGACGTGGGTTTTGGATATATATCTATATACATATTACACATATGTATTTGTTATAAAATATAGTATTGTTAAATTAGCATCCCGTAAAGTCTTGACCTTACGTTGGGGTTAACTCAATCTGTGTGATTTGTACGTATATATTTATTATTTATAGGTATTATTTCGATGCAAAAAAGACAAGTTTCAGTAAACTTTTTAGTGGTATTGACCAACCACAAGAACATGTTTGGGCTAATGGGTAAAATATGAGATTTTTTACTTTTTTCCAGCACTGGTAGGTTGGTTTAAAAAAATTCTAAGACAGGGACACGGTAAAATATCGGTTATTTCGTGGAAGGGCTCGCGAGGTCTACTGTTCTCGCAGAACCACTAGTAATATTAGTTAGTATGCGGTCCTTGTTTTTAGTCATGTCAAATGTCTTTAGGCAACTTACAATACAACTTCGGAAAACTGTGATAACTATACAGTATAATAAAGCGACAGAGTTCGGCGCTAATCTCACGAACTAGCGGTGAGAATTGTGTTTTTTTTCTGTTTATAATAGCCACGAGACCATTCCACCATAACTATTCAAGAGAAAGGCTGTACAGGGTGATTTGTAAAACATCAGCAACCTTTCTAGGGGTGAAAGTTCTCATGAATACGAGCAACTTTTTTGTATGGACTAACTCTGAAATTTTGAAAGAAATTAGCTGAACCGTCCAATTTGGGCGAGTAGGTATTGTAAAATGCATGGAACAGCTGATGTTTTACACGACTGACTAAAAAGGAGTGTTATGTTTTCAGGGTTCATGTATACATACATGAACCCTGAAAACATAACTGAAAACATGTAAGTTTCTTTATTCCACCATAAGTCCTGAACGGCTCAACAGATTTTGATGTGAGAGGTATTGTTAGATTCCTTGCATTCCTCCGAGTGACATAGGCTATGTAAGTTGTCGGTCGTGATTTTTATTTTTAAATGATTAGCTTGTTATATTTCAGAGTCGGTCCCATACAAAACTTAATCATATTCATGAGTACTTTCACTTCGAGAAAGGTTGCTAGTCAAAAGTGTCAAAGTCAATTGTTTTTATTCATATTGGCTTAAAAATAGCACTATTAAATCGTCCTATTCTTGTTTTTTAGTAAGTTCACGTCATCAAATTACTTAAAAGCTAAGGTTACCACCGCCTCCAAAGCGCAAGTGGAGAAGAGGCGGCGCAACAAACTCCACTGCTGCATTTTCTCCAAAGTCGTCACTTTACAACATATGTCTTACTGTTAAATGACTGTGTATGTGGACAAATTTACACAGAATATTTTATGAAATGTCAGATTTACAAATCACCTGTATACTGGCTGTATAAAGTTCCCACGGGAACGAAGCCACTAGGCACTTATAACCAACCAATAACGAATAATTTTAATTGACAATTTTCAATTATATTCACGTTAGTTAATTTAAATTAAAATTCATATCCGCTGTGCAAATTGGACTTATTGATGCGTCGTCGACCACATTGAAATTCTGCCGGAACGTTTCGTTTGCGTATTTTTATTATGACTCAATTATGTTTGATTACGTCCTTTGTCAGTTGAAAATATTTAATTTCGACATTGTTTCGTGTTGAATATTTAATTTATCTAAATTTATTTATTTCATTTCATTTTATACAGCGTGTCATTACAGGCTTAACCTAATTCAACATCGTTCAAAAACATAAAGAAAAATTATAAATTTGGCACTCATAATGCCTTTCTGTGAATTTCTCCAACGAACATAGGAAAACCTTTGTCTAAACTCCGTTTTTTTCTTATTTGTCCTATTATGTAAACAATCTTAACAGTACTTTTTGTTGAATTTTGTCGAAAACAAATCAAATATTAGTTCAAACCTAAACATTCTAAAGTGAAACATTTATTAACCACATAAATATGTAAAATATAAAAAGACATGGTAAGATTGTTTACATTAGGACAAGTAGAAAAAAACGGAGTTTACATCAGCTTTTTGACATATGGAATACTGTATCTTGGTAAAACAGATTTTTATAGCTAGTGCTAATTAAAAAATGGCTAAGTGGGAGAGTTTTTCAAAGAATATGATTCCGTAGTCAAAGAGATCAAATAAATAACACCATAATTGCACCTTTTGCTAAGTAAGGTAATTTACAAAGTTAATATTTTGTGAAAGAAAACCTGAATCGAAGCCTTCATATGTTAGCCGTAGAAATAATTTCAGATAAGTAGCGGGAAGAAAATGGCGTAGATTGAACGATTACTTTTCATTTTCCACGGAACCCCAAAAATATTAATAGCAAATCCCCAACGATGAAGATCAAATCTTCCACCAATTGCCGTTCAGAGCCACTCACTTCGTAATCCTCTTATTTTAGTCTCTCTGAATAACATTTTGATACCTAATATTCGGTCACAAGTAAAACACAATTTTTATCCGCGCAACACTTACCTAAACAACACTTAAAGATATGATGTTATGCTATGTTTGTGTCTGGAATAGAAATTAAAACTCTGTTGTTTGAAAGACCAATTTTTCTAAATAATTACCAGCACAGGTAATTAATACAGCACAGAATTAGTAACGTAATAATAACGTAACGTAATACGTAACGTTAGTAATTATAGCTCCAATAAGCCATTAGGGCTACACGAGTTTGTATACCAATCTGACTCATGTTAATTTTCATCGACCACCACTTGCTTCCGGTGAAGGAAAACATCGTGAGGAAACCTGCACTCTGGTTGATGATCACTAACAGCTATTGTGTGAAATGGAGAAGGCAATGGCAAACCACTCCATTAAAATTGCCAAGACAGTCGTCGTGTGTGTTTCATTCCATATAATGACCACGACCCTCAGTCATGAGGAAATACGACTAAAGAGAAGCCATTATTTACCTTTATTAATATATATCTAGGTATGTTAAAGGAATTTTAAAATGAATTTGCCATTTTCAAGATTTCCAAGCATCCTAAATAATATTATAAATGCGAAAGTGAGTTTGTTACCTCTTCACGCTTTATATTCTAAACTAATCTTCATGAAATTTCCCATGCGTATAGTTAGAAGTACTGGTAAAGACATACACCTTTCATCCTGGGAAAAAGCACTGATCCCGTAGGAAATTCACGCAGGAGAAGCCGCGGGTTAAAGCTGGAATATTTATAATATCATCGAATGATCCAATACGAGTATCATCCAAAATACATCAAATCTCTTGAAAACCTATAGCAGGTAACACTCGAGTAGGTTGCCTGCTCAAGAAAGCATTTTTAGAGCTTGCTATTATTATGCGCATGAATTTTCCATGAATAAGAGAATTCCCCAGACATCCCATTTTCGTCTTATACGACTGTTCAAGTGTTCAGATGACGCTTAGTAATATTTAACTGACGTAAATCATGTTACATTTTCTGTGCGGAGTTGATTTCGAATTTTTCACTGTTCTTCCTGTTTTTACTGGGATCAACTGGTTATAATTGTTTTAAATGCTGTATATTCCTTGTTATTTTGTCGAATGTAATAATCTTGTAGCGCTGTATTATTAAAGTTCTGTAAAAGGTTATTAGGTACTTCATTTGTAGGGTTGGAACAACCCTCTGAGCTATATTTATCCAACTCATATATGAACGCTATTTTAGTCTTCGTATACGTATTATCATTTTATTATTCAGATGGCCTGAAATAATCTTTTTTATGTGCCTTTTCATTACTGAATAGTCTGAACAATGAGGATCACATAATAAAAAACTGTTTTAAGATTATATCAATAAATATCTATCAATACGTAAGATCATTAATCATTTACTACAAAATTTTTGCCTTTTCTTTTTTCAAGCTAAGTTTTAAAAAGTTATCACAAATTATGTTAAACTTAAGCTTAAAAAAAGAAAAAGGCACATCTGCGGTAAATCTGTTAGAAGCTTTAACTCGTCTTGTGAGGTCTTCATCTTATTACAAGGTTCTATTGCCCCCAGAGCTACTTTTCCGCAATTTCGCTAGATTTGCATAATAAATCTAACCAATTAAGCCATCAGCAGATGGTACACGAACTAACTAGCTCGCTGCGATTGCGTTAGCCGTCTTAGCAACTTTATCCATTCGGTTTGTGTACTCTTGCCAGCGCGAGACGGGAATTTTAACACCCATTTAAGGTGACGACTCTAATGGGTAAAATATATTTAGCAACTATTTAATTATTAAGAAGGAAATTTATTGTGAAAAAGACTTTCAGTAGCAGAGTCAAAAAATACTTATAAAGGTATTAATTTCAATCATATTTGTATGAAATTACGGAGTCTCGTTAATTAAAAAAAAAATGATTAAAATTATCAACTTCTAACCCTACACATAACATTTCTTTAGTACTCACTAAAGGTACTTAAAATACTCACTCAATTGGGTGTTCGAAGAGAAATTAAAGTTACTTAAAAATAATTTAAGTAATTCAATTATTGGAGAATATTTGCCGGCCGAATTATGATTTCCAATATTGTAGCAACTTTTCATTCACAATCCATTCTCCTTATTTTTAAAACGCACAGCTGTGATATTTTTTTTTCGGTGATTTGATAAGGAGATTGAAGGGATTCGATAAGAACTGGAAGGAAAAGACGAAGGACAAAGATGAGTAGAGGGAATTAGGGGAGGCTTTTACCCAACAGTGAAACATAAATAGCTAGAGAAAAACAAGCTAATTATTAAAAATAAAAAAACACGACTGACAAGTTTTTACACAAAAAGTACATACAAACATATAAATTATATACATTTTTGAAATCGCCTTTTAAAGCCCTTCAATTTGATACCCCACTCGATAAGATTGATCTAATTTTATTTTTTTGGTCTGCTATTTATCGCATATATAATCCGCCATTGACGTTATATAGCCTATGTCACTCGGAGGAATGCACGGAATCTAAAAATACCTCTCCCATCAAAATCTGCTAAGCCGTTCAGGACTTATGGTGGAATAAAGAAACTTACATACATACATACTTACATACATGAACCCTGAAAACATAACACTTTTTTGGTCAGTCGTGTAAAAAGCTGAGATATGTAACAGCGGAAAGGAAGGCTGTTCTTGATGCCTTGTATTATCACATTGTGCACAATAACAGCTAATAGATTCCAACATATTTTATCTCTAAAGCTTTTCTCCAACGTCCCGTCGCCTTAACGTAAATTTAATACGACGAAAATTTCGTTTCTGTAATATTCTTGTAGCTTTGTTTATTTATTGTCCGTGCTGGGGAACTAATTAATACCAACACGAATTAATTAATACTTGAGATAGAACTGCGATCGAGTACCGGAATTTGTTTTGTTTGAATACCCGTCTGTTTGTGTTATTTTTGTTGCGATGAGGGAACCTCGGAAATTATGTCCCGAAATATTATTGTCTAAAATAACAGTGTTGGATTGTTATGTAAAGTTAGATACAAATGTTCATCTACAGGACTCTGGAAAAATATGTTTGGTAGTTTATTCAATAGTTTGTGATTTTTTGGGTTCAGAACACAAAAAAAAGGAACCTTTTAGGATCACTTTTTTACTTGTGGTAGAGCCACGCTACCGGCAAAATTCATTTTACTGGTAGCATGAATGGGCCGGCTCGTCCGGGGAAGTACCACCCTCTCACAGAAAATCGACGTTTGAGTAGTAGCTTCATGGCTTCTATGCTTCGTTCGGTGAGTGAGAGAGCCGGAGGCCCATCCCCCCTCCCCCAAATATGGCAGCGGAATTTAAAAGTAATAGAGTACCCCAGGAGGGTACCGGTACGTTACGTACAGGAGAATCCCTCCCTGAGCATTCATGCTTGGGCCGCCCTACGTACTCTGGGGAGGGCAAAATCCCGCTCGTCATTGCCCAAGATAAGGCTGCGGCACCCCCCCATGCACTTCACATCCATATGTGCAACATCAGGGGTATTCATTCCAACATTAATTCAGTCCACTACCATCTGGAGACAGAAAAGCCGGCCTTATTCTTTTTAACGGAAACTCAGATATCGTCTCCGTCAGATGCGTCATACCTACTTTACCCCGGCTACAAAATTGAGCACAAATTCGTGCCACATGCTGGCGTATGCGTATTTGTAAGGGACGATGTCTGTGTTCGCCGTCTATGCAATTTTGAAGGCAAAGACCTGTCTACTTTATGGCTTCGTGTAGATTGTGACGACCACCCTCGCATCTATGCATGCCTCTACAGGTCCCATAGTGGTGATACCGAAACTGACCGACTCATGGAGCATATCGGTATGGCGACAGATTACGTTCTGCAGCAGATCCCATCAGCAGAAATTATAATTCTTGGAGACTTTAATGCCCACCATATAGAATGGCTCCAATCGGAAAAAACTGATCATGCGGGTAGATCTGCTCACGCCTTTGCCGCGGCCTATGGTTTGACACAGATGGTTTCTGCCCCTACTCGCATACCAGATGTGGAAGGCCATACGCCCTCACGGCTTGATCTTCTGCTGACCTCCCATCCGGATGGCTATAAAGTCTCTGTTGATGCTCCACTGGGCTCATCAGACCATTGCCTAATCCGGAGCATAGTACCATCCACACGCAAATTACGGCCCCGTTCTCTCGGTAGCCGCCGTGTTTGGCACTTTAAGTCAGCAGATTGGGATGGGATGCGGAACTTCTTTTCTTCCTACCCTTGGGACAGGGTTTGTTTCTCGCTTCGGGATGCTTCTGCCGTTGCCGACTCTGTTGCTGAAGTGGTGCTGCAGGGCATGGAACTCTTTGTTCCAAGTTCTGTTGTGCCTGTTGGTGGCAAGTCTCAGCCCTGGTTTGACCGTTCTTGCAAAGAGGCGTATAGCCAAAAGCAAACACGATTTCAGGCCTGGTCCAATGCAATGGCAACTAGGGATCCAATAGCGAACGACCTTAAGAGGGAGTATAATTTTGCCTCCAGATCCCTAAAAAAGCTGTGACTACTGCGAAGGCGAAACATATCGGGAGAATTGGTGAGAGACTGGCCCAACTTCCTTCGGGTACACGATCATTCTGGTCTCTTGCCAAAGCTGTCCAGGGAAATTTTTGTCAACCATCTTTTCCACCTTTGCGCACGGCAAATGACACCTTGGTCCACGATGCAAAAGAGAAAGCCGATCTCCTGGGTACCTTTTTTGCGTCTAACTCGACTTTGGATGACGGGGGGAAAATACCCCCGAATATTTCACGTTGTGCGAGTACTATGCCGGACATCCGGTTTACTCAAAAATCTGTCCGGAAGGCACTCTTCTCCCTCGAAATTCATAAGTCCAATGGGCCTGACGGAATCCCTGCCATTGTGCTCAAAACCTGCGCTCCTGAGTTGACTCCGGTTTTGACGCGCCTTTTTCAACACTCCTACGCTACAGGCGTTGTCCCGTCGGCTTGGAAGACTGCTTTAGTTCACCCAATACCCAAGAAAGGTGATCGCTCTGATCCTGGCAATTACAGGCCTATTGCCATTACCTCCCTGCTCTCCAAAATAATGGAATCCATTATAAACCGCCAGCTTCTATCTTACCTTGAGGAGCACCAACTCATAAGCGATCGCCAGTACGGATTTCGTCATGGGCGGTCTGCTGGCGATCTTCTGGTATACCTGACCCATAAATGGGCGGAAGCGGTTGAGAGTAAGGGGAGGGCCTGGCGGCCAGTTTAGATATGGCGAAAGCCTTCGATCGGGTCTGGCACAAAGCTCTTCTATCGAAGCTTCCTTCCTACGGGTTGCCCGAGAAATTATGCCAATGGGTTACCAGTTTCCTCACAGGGCGCAGCATTAAAGTCGTTGTTGACGGTTCTTGTTCTGCATATAAGCCCGTGAATGCTGGTGTCCCACAGGGCTGTGTTCTGTCCCCAACGCTTTTTCTTTTGCATATCAATGATATGCTGCAACCCAGCAGCATCCATTGCTATGCAGATGATAGCACGGTGGACTCCTTTTATTCCGGTCAAGGTAACATTTCTCGGGCGCGCGTCTCTGAGTGTCGAAATAAACTTGTAGCTGAGGTTGAAACTTCTTTAAACCAAGTTTCAAACTGGGGTAATTCCAACTTAGTTCAATTTAACCCCAAGAAAACACAAGTCTGTGCGTTTACCGCGAAAAAAAGCCCCTTTGTCCTATCTCCTTCTTTCCAGGGCGCTTCCCTACAAACACAGCCAAAAATCGTAATTTTAGGCGTTGAGATTTCGTGCGACGTTCAATTTCGCGGTCACCTTGAAGATAAGGCTAAGTTGGCTTCTAAAAAATTGGGTGTCCTCGGCAGAGCGAGGCGATATTTCACTTCGGCGCATCGCCTTCAGCTGTATAAGGCACAAGTCAGGCCGCACATGGAATATTGCTCTCACCTCTGGGCCGGGGCTCCTCAATACCAACTTCTCCCTTTTGACCGCGTTCAACGTCGTGCGATACGCATGGTCGACGACGAGATTCTCGTCGGCCGCCTCGATCCTCTGGCTCTGCGCAGGGATGTTGGATCCTTGTGCATTCTCTACCGCATTTTTCACGGGGAGTGCTCTGAGGAATTGTTTGACCTAATACCCGCCGCAAAATTTCACCACCATACCACCCGTCATAAACTGAAATTTCATCCAAACCACCTGGATGATTGGCTGTCAACCACCGTGCGTTTTAAAAGACACTTCTTGCCACGTACGACCAAACTGTGGAATCAGCTTCCTGCGGCGGTGTTCCCGAACCGATACGACATTGGAACCTTCAAAAAACGAGCCTACGTCTTTTTAAAAGGCCGGCAACACTCCTGCGATACCCCTGGTGTTGTGGTTGTCCATGGGCAGCGGTGATTACTTACCATCAGGTGACCCGCTTGCTCGTTTGCCGCCCTATGTTATAAAAAAAAAAAAAATCACGTTGTTTTTGTCGGTCTGTCTATTGATTGTTGGGTGGTTTTAAATCTTGAGCAAAACGGTATAAGAAATTTATTTGACCTACGTATTTCATCTGCTGTTAAAGATTGTCAATAAAATAACACCATTGTATTATCATCTTTTTCTAGTGAAAAACAAAGTTCTATCAAATAAAGGTTTAATTTATTGTTTATGGGGATTTTTAAATCATCATCATCTACCTTTCTTTTCTCATCACCTTCTTATCTTCTAAGATTAATAACGACTTAAAAATCGAGAGCTTAGTCTGATCCACCAAATATATATGTTTTTTAATGCCTATAAAAATGGATGCAGTCATTCATACCAATCGCCGTAATGGCATTCCCTAATAAAATTGAAACAAACCATTGCCATTAGAGATCCCCAGCTGAATAATTTATCGGATCGTTCATCCCCACTCCTAGCTGTCGTAATGATCCACATTTGTCCCCTTGAATAAATAATAAGTAATCAAACCATTGATCCTGATCTATTCTGTCATTTGGACTGCAGTGACATGTTGTTTTATTTTTAAATTTTTTTCCCCGTAAGGATCTCCCTTAACTAGATTGCCTAGATTACTAATTACCTTTAAAAAATATATCAAATAACATTAGTCTAAGCGGTCACGGGAATTTTCGTAACGATCAGGGAAACGGATAGACTTGCTTTTATGGGTTGTAGAGTAGTCCCCTAATGTGAATGATGTCGGTCTGCCGGCTCTCAGTGGTAGCTTCTTCGAGCTATAGGGCCTGGAAGGTGCTTCATTGTTGCGAAAAAAAAAACGATCTGAGAAATGGTTAGTTTTAGTACATATTCAAAGTATGGCATCTCCGCATGTGAAACAAGTTGGTCTGCCGGCTGTCAGTGGTAGCATTTCAGAGCTATGAGGCGCGCAAGTCACTGCATAGTTACAAAAAAAAAAACAATAAGAGAAATGGTTAGTTTTAGTACCAATTGGAAGAATGGTGTATCCACAGATGAAACGAGTTGGTCTGCCGGCTGTCAGTGGTTGTATTTCAGAGCTATCATCGTTCACGTAAGTCGCTTATTTAAGGAAAAAGTCTAAAAAAACATTGAAAAGCGGGAAAATAGGCTAATTTTTCTAGTTCATGCCAGCCGCTGTCGTATCTGCGTATGTTTGACCCAATCTCAAACTTGCGCCGCGCACCACCGCACTGTGGGGAAAAAAATCGCCTCTAGAGAAACAAAGGTTTTCTTCAGAAAATCTACGTCGATTTTGGTAAAAACTGATTATGTATTTCATTATTGATCTTAATAAGAAGACTTTTTATTAATACTATTTTTGCTAACATTGCATTCTTTAAAATAGGTACTAAAACTGACCATTTCTCTTACCGTTTTTTTTCGTAACTAAGCAGTGACTTTCGCGCCTCATAGCTCTGAAATGCAACCACTGACAGCCGGCAGACCAACTTGTTTCACATGCGGAGATGCCATACTTTAAATATGTACTAAAACTAACCATTCCTCAGATCGTTTTCTATTTTTTGCAACAATGAAGCTCCTTCTAGCCTTAATAGCTCAAAGTGGCAACCACTGATAGCCGGCAGACCAACTTGTTTCACATGAAGAGATGCCATATTTTAAATATGTACTAAAACTAACCATTTCTCTGATAATTTTTTTTTTCAACAATGAAGCCCCTTCCAGGCCCTAGGTATAGCTCGAAGTGGCAACCACTGAAGGCCGGCAGACCGACTTGTTTCACCTGTGGAGACACCATTCTTTCAATAAGAACTAAAACTGACCATTTCTTTTACCGTTTTATTTCGTAACTATGCAGTGACTTTCGCGCCTCATAGCTCTGAAATGCAACCACTGACAGCCGGCAGACCAACTCGTTTCACATGCGGAAAAGCCATACTTTGAATATGTACTAAAACTAACCATTCCTCAGATCGTTTTCTATTTTTTACAACAATGAAGCTCCTTCTAGCCTTAATAGCTCAAAGTGGCAACCACTGATAGCCGGCAGACCGACTTGTTTCACATGAGGAGATGCCATATTTTGAATATGTACTAAAACTAACCATTTCTCTGATTTTTTTTTTTTTTTCAACAATGAATCCCCTTCCAGGCCCTAGGTATAGCTCGAAGTGGCAACCACTGAAGGCCGGCAGACCAACTTGTTTCACCTGTGGAGACACCATTCTTTCAATAAGAACTAAAACTGACCATTTCTTTTACCGTTTTATTTCGTAACTATGCAGTGACTTTCGCGCATCATCACTCTGAAATGCAACCACTGACAGCCGGCAGACCAACTCGTTTCACATGCGGAGATGCCATACTTTGAATATGTACTAAAACTAACCATTCCTCAGATCGTTTTCTATTTTTTACAACAATGAAGCTCCTTCTAGCCTTAATAGCTCAAAGTGGCAACCACTGATAGCCGGCAGACCGACTTGTTTCACATGAGGAGATGCCATATTTTGAATATGTACTAAAACTAACCATTTCTCTGATAATTTTTTTTTTCAGCAATGAAGCCCCTTCCAGGCCCTAGGTATAGCTCGAAGTGGCAACCACTGAAGGCCGGCAGACCAACTTGTTTCACATGCGGAGATACCATACTTTGAATATGTATTAAAACTAACCATTCCTCAGATCGTTTTCTATTTTTTGCAACAATGAAGCTTCTTCTAGCCTTTATAGCTCAAAGTGGCAACCGCTGACAGCCGGCAGACCAACTTGTTTCACATACGGAGATGCCATACTTTGAATATATACTAAAACTAACCATTCCTCGGATCGTTTTCTATTTTTTGCAACAATGAAGCTCCTTCTAGCCTTTATAGCTCAAAGTGGCAACTACTGACAGCCGGCAGACCAACTTTTTTCACATACGGAGATGCCATACTTTGAATATATACTAAAACTAACCATTTCTCTGATCGTTTTTTTTTCGCTACAATGAAGCCCCTTTCAGCCCCTATAGCTCAAAGTGGCAACCACTGACAGCCGGCAGACCAACTTGTTTCACATGCGGAGATGCCATATTTTGAATATATGTACTAAACCTAACCATTTCTCTGATAATTTTTTTTGGCAACAATGAAGGCCATTTTCCTCAAGGCAATTTTCCAGGCCCTAGGTATAGCTCGAAGCGGCAAACACTGAAGGCCGGCAGACCAACTTGTTTCACCTGTGGAGACACCATTCTTTCAATAGATACTAAAACTGACCATTTCTCTAACCGTTTTTTTTCGTAAATATGCAGTAACTTTCGCGCATCATCGCTCTGAAATGCAACCACTGACAGCCGTCAGACCAACTTGTTTCACATGCGGAGATGCCATAGTTTGAATATGTACTAAAACTAACCATTTCTCTGATAATTTTTTTTTGCAACAATGAAGGCCATTTTCTCAAGGCAATTTTTTAGGCCCTAGGTATAGCTCGAAGTGGCAAACACTGAAGGCCGGCAGACCAACTTGTTTCACCTGTGGAGACACCATTCTTTCAATAGGTACTAAAACTGACCATTTCTTTTACCGTTTTATTTCGTAACTATGCAGTGACTTTCGCGCATCATCGCTCTGAAATGCGACCACTGACAGCCGGCAGACCAACTTGTTTCACATGCGGAGATGCCATACTTTGAACATGTAATAAATCTAACAATTTCTCTGATCATTTTTTTTTCGCAACAAGCTCGAAGTGGCAACCACTGAGAGCCGGTAGACCAACTCGTTTCACCTTTACTTATTCAAAGTATGGCATCTCCGCATGTGAAACGAGTTGGTCTGCCGGCTGTTAGTGGTTGCCACTTTGAGCTATAGGGGCTGGAAGGGGCTTCATTGTTGCGAAAAAAAAAACGATAGAGAAATGGTTAGTTTTAGTATATATTCAAAGTATGGCATCTCCGCATGTGAAACAAATTGGTCTGCTGGCTGTCAGTGGTTGCATTTCAGAGCTATGAGGCGAGAAAGTCACTGCATAGTTACGAAAAATAAAACGGTAAGAGAAATGGTCACTTTTAGTACCTATTGAAAGAATGGTGTCTCCACAGGTGAAACAAGTTGGTCTGCCGGCCTTCAGTGGTTGCCACTTCGAGCTATACCTAGGGCCTGGAAGGGGCTTTATTGTTGCGAAAAAAAATTATCAGATAAATGGTTAGTTTTAGTATATATTCAAAATATGATATGTCCGCATGTGAAACAAGTTGGTCTGCCGGCTGTCAGTGGTTGCATTTCAGAGCTATGAGGCGCGAAAGTCACTGCATAGTTACGAAAAAAACGGTAAAAGAAATGTTCAGTTTTAGTACCTATTGAAAGAATGTTGTCTCCACAGGTGAAACCAGTTAGACTGCCGGCCTTCATTGTTTCAAAAAAAAAAAATATCAGAGTAATGGTTAGTTTTAGTACATATTCAAAATATGGCATCTCCGCATGTGAAACAAGTTGGTCCGCCGGCTGTCAGTGGTTGCCACTTTGAGCTATACCTAAGGCCTGAAAGGAGCTTCATTGTTGCAAAAAATAGAAAACGATCTGAGAAATGGTTAGTTTTGGTACATATTCAAAGTATGGCATCTCCGCATGTGAAACAAGTTGGTCTGCCGGCTATCAGTGGTTGCATTACAGAACTATGAGGCGCGAAAGTTACTGCATAGTTACGAAAAAAAAACGTAAGAGAAATAGTCAGTTTTAGTACCTATTGGAAGAATGGTGTCTCCACAGGTTAACGAGTCTGTCTGCCGGCTTTCAGTGGTTACCATTTCGAGCTCTAGAGCCTGGAATCATTGTAGCGAAAAAAATGATCAGAGAAATGGTTAGTTTTAGTATATATTCAAAGTATGGCATCTCCGTATGTGAAAAAGTTGGTCTGCCGGCTGTCAGTGGTTGCCACTTTGAGCTATAAAGGCTAGAAGGAGCTTCATTGTTGCAAAAAATAGAAAACGATCCGAAGAATGGTTAGTTTTAGTATATATTCAAAGTATGGCATCTCCGTATGTGAAACAAGTTGGTCTGCCGGCTGTCAGCGGTTGCCACTTTGAGCTATAAAGGCTAGAAGAAGCTTCATTGTTGCAAAAAATAGAAAACGATCTGAAAAATCGTTAGTTTTGGTACATATTCAAAGTATGGCATCTCCGCATGTGAAACAAGTTGGTCTGCCGGCTATCAGTGGTTGCATTACAGAACTATGAGGCGCGAAAGTTACTGCATAGTTACGAAAAAAAAAACGTAAGAGAAATAGTCAGTTTTAGTACCTATTGGAAGAATGGTGTCTCCACAGGTTAACGAGTCTGTCTGCCGGCTTTCAGTGGTTACCACTTCGAGCTCTAGAGCCTGGAATCATTGTAGCGAAAAAAAAAATGATCAGAGAAATGGTTAGTTTTAGTATATATTCAAAGTATGGCATCTCCGTATGTGAAAAAAGTTGGTCTGCCGGCTGTCAGTGGTTGCCACTTTGAGCTATAAAGGCTAGAAGGAGCTTCATTGTTGCAAAAAATAGAAAACGATCCGAAGAATGGTTAGTTTTAGTATATATTCAAAGTATGGCATCTCCGTATGTGAAACAAGTTGGTCTGCCGGCTGTCAGCGGTTGCCACTTTGAGCTATAAAGGCTAGAAGAAGCTTAATTGTTGCAAAAAATAGAAAACGATCTGAGGAATGGTAAGTTTTAGTACATATTCAAAGTATGGCATCTCCGTATGTGAAAAAAGTGGGTCTGCCGGCTGTCAGTGGTTGCCACTTTGAGCTATAAAGGCTAGAAGGAGCTTCATTGTTGCAAAAAATAGAAAACGATCCGAAGAATGGTTAGTTTTAGTATATATTCAAAGTATGGCATCTCCGTATGTGAAACAAGTTGGTCTGCCGGCTGTCAGCGGTTGCCACTTTGAGCTATAAAGGCTAGAAGAAGCTTCATTGTTGCAAAAAATAGAAAACGATCTGAAAAATGGTTAGTTTTGGTACATATTCAAAGTATGGCATCTCCGCATGTGAAACAAGTTGGTCTGCCGGCTATCAGTGGTTGCATTACAGAACTATGAGGCGCGAAAGTTACTGCATAGTTACGAAAAAAACGTAAGAGAAATAGTCAGTTTTAGTACCTATTGGAAGAATGGTGTCTCCACAGGTTAACGAGTCTGTCTGCCGGCTTTCAGTGGTTACCACTTCGAGCTCTAGAGCCTGGAATCATTGTAGCGAAAAAAAAATGATCAGAGAAATGGTTAGTTTTAGTATATATTCAAAGTATGGCATCTCCGTATGTGAAAAAAGTTGGTCTGCCGGCTGTCAGTGGTTGCCACTTTGAGCTATAAAGGCTAGAAGGAGCTTCATTGTTGCAAAAAATAGAAAACGATCCGAAGAATGGTTAGTTTTAGTATATATTCAAAGTATGGCATCTCCGTATGTGAAACAAGTTGGTCTGCCGGCTGTCAGCGGTTGCCACTTTGAGCTATAAAGGCTAGAAGAAGCTTCATTGTTGCAAAAAATAGAAAACGATCTGAGGAATGGTAAGTTTTAGTACATATTCAAAGTATGGTATCTCCGCATGTGAAACAAGTTGGTCTGCCGGCTGTCGGTGGTTGCATTTCAGAGCTATGAGGCGCGAAAGTCACTGCATAGTTACGAAATAAAACGGTAAAAGAAATGGTCAGTTTTAGTTCTTATTGAAAGAATGGTGTCTCCACAGGTGAAACAAGTTGGTCTGCCGGCCTTCAGTGGTTGCCACTTCGAGCTATACCTAGGGCCTGGAAGGGGCTTCATTGTTGAAAAAAAAAAATCAGAGAAATGGTTAGTTTTAGTACATATTCAAAATATGGCATCTCCTCATGTGAAACAAGTTGGTCTGCCGGTATCAGTGGTTGCCACTTTGAGCTATTAAGGCTAGAAGGAGCTTCATTGTTGCAAAAAATAGAAAACGTTCTGAGGAATGGTTAGTTTTAGTACATATTCAAAGTATGGCATCTCCGCATGTGAAACAAGTTGGTCTGCCGGCTGTCAGTGGTTGCATTTCAGAGCTATTAGGCGCGAAAGTCACTGCTTAGTTACGAAAAAAAAACGGTAAGAGAAATGGTCAGTTTTAGTACTTATTAAAAGAATGCAATGTTAGCAAAAATAGTATTAATAAAAAGTCTTCTTATTAAGATCAAAAATGAAATACATAATCAGTTTTTACCAAAATCGACGTAGATTTTCTGAAGAAACCTTTTTTTCTCTAGAGGCGATTTTTTCCCCACAGTGCGGTGGTGCGCGGCGCAAGTTTGAGGTTGGGTCAAACATACGCAGATACGACAGCGGCTGGCATGAACTAGAAAAATTAGCCTATTTTCCCGCTTTTCGATGTTTTTTTAGACTTTTTCCTCAAATAAGCGACTTACGTGAACGATGATAGCTCTGAAATACAACCACAGACAGCCGGCAGACCACCTCGTTTTATCCGTGGATACACCATTCTTCCAATTGGTACTAAAACTAACCATTTCTCTTATCGTTTTTTTTTTGTAACTATGCAGTGACTTGCGCGCCTCATAGCTCTGAAATGCAACCACTGACAGCCGGCAGACCAACTTGTTTCACATGCGGAGATGCCATACTTTGAATATGTACTAAAACTAACCATTTCTCAGATCGTTTTTTTCGCAACAATGAAGCACCTTCCAGGCCCTATAGCTCGAAGAAGCTACCACTGAGAGCCGGCAGACCGACATCATTCACATTAGGGGACTACTCTACAACCCATAAAAGCAAGTCTATCCGTTTCCCTGATCGTTACGAAAATTCCCGTGACCTCTCGGTCTACATCTTTCTAGAATCAATTTGATTAAAACATAAGTTGTATCTCACAGATTACTATTTTAGGGGTTCAGGTTTCTATGTATTTGACTGTACATACAGATATAGTTTTGACGAAACATGTTGTGGATATTTTTCTGTTAATTTTTTGACGAAGCGTCTGCTGATGAATGTGACTCTTTGACGAAGATTGGTAAAGTAAAATATTTTGTGAAAATTCGGACAGTGTTGCGTTGCGTGAGTATAAATTTTATTTAATGAGCATAAAATAAATTTAAACCATATAAGATTATGCCATAAAAATCGGAAATAAATTTTTTTATTAACGACAGACATAAAACATGTATAAAATGTAGTTTATTTATTCATCAGCTATGCAAATGAAAAGCAAATAGCGAGAGGAATGGCCATCCAGAGCCTGTACACGTCGGTTTTATCCCGAAAACGATCAAACATTACGATCCCATTCCACGCAGCACATTTCCATATGTGCTATAAATAATGACGTTACCTTCCATTCAAATATACGGATACGCAAGGATATAAATTTCACCTAGATAGTGTATGGATAACTCACGTGGCGAATTTTGTCGGATTTATTTTACAATTGTATTTTTGCATTGTGCGCTGCATAGCTTTTTTATACTTTTTGCTGCAAAATCAAGTTTCTCTCAATGCTCAATGTAAGATTTAAGATTATTATTGACGTCAATTATTTTTACTTTATTTTCATTGTTTGCTTTAGCAGGCTCTACTTTCTTTTTAAAAAGATAATCAACGAATTCCCGAATACAATGTATTTCAATTAAACAACTACTTAAGTCATTACATTTAAATTATTTAAATGCGAATTGAGACATATAGCGCGGGCGTGCTCTGCCTAATGGCGGAATCTGTCGAGCGGATAATGGATATCTACTGCTGCTGCAGTAAGAGGCTGCATTTACTGGTTATGTCCTACTGACTGGAAAAACTCAGGTAAGTACCAAGTGCGGTTTTTTGTGTGGTCTCATCCACCATATGGGTATAGTGACGACCAGTTGGAAGATTGCTTTTTGACTGATTAGTTTCTAAAAGTAAATGCTGTAAATTTTCGTGATTTCCAAATAAATTAACCACAATCTCATGCAGGAGAACAGGAAGAAGGAAGGAAGACACAAAATAGAAAATAATTGTGGGTACAGTCAAATGCAGAGAAACCTGCTAAGATTCGGTGAGATATTGAATGAATGAATAAATAAAAGAATGAACAAACGAATGAATGATTGAATCTCATCACCGATTCTCAGGAATGGTCAAATTTCTCTGCATCTAACTGTACATGAAGTCCATAACTACACGTAGGAGAACAGGAAGGAGGAAGTAAGGCTCAAAAACACGAAATAATTGTACATGAAGTCTGAATGGAATGAAGTCTGCAGAGAGGAAAAATCATGTCTGATGAAAAAAAAAAAGATTCTTCCAGTAAAACATATCAAATCACCTCCGTGCGGGCAATACCCGAAAAATGTGAGTTTTGATAAAAAAAGAGCAAACCTCCAGAGCGTCGACGACGGCTCACGTACCACACCCTGCAGAGATATCCATACAAAATGCGTTCATAACAACAATTCGGGCCCATTATACTAAAACTAGAGGGATGTTTTTGCGCAACTTTTCACGCTAAAGCCTGAGGTTTCACCGGTGGTGTGAGCGGAATTCGTAATTTGTAATTAATGACGAACCATGCGTAGACTTATTAGAAATAGATAATGTATCGTGGAGTCTATTCTGACTCTGAACCATTTTTACAGTTCTAATTTTATTGACGTTGCAGGGTAACAGGTTTTGTCGTCACCATATTCCTTCTTTCCCTTGTTTTGTCTGAAATTGGCGAGATTTGTCCTTCACTAGATTTCTGTTTCCGATAATAATATCCGCTGCCAATACTCTCATTATAGTCCTTAAACTCCACCTGTCCGGGCCTCTATGGAGAAGTCCTGTAACGGCTTTCATATTCCAAATCAGCACAAAGTTAGACTTGCTTGTTTTAATTGCAGAAATTGAATATTATTTATCATTGCTATCGTTATGTCTATTTAATTATGTGATCTATGATCGGAGACAAAATAATACGTCCGGTATGCATGCAAAAACACCATTGAAGATGGTCCTTTGGCATGATTTATGGGAGCAAGAAGTGAGATGTTGTGCTAAAATTATTATGTCCTAAAATTTTGCTGATGTAATAGTAGAATACATCTACATAAGGGAAAGAGGAGGCGTCTTTACATTACATGTTTGTTTAAAGGCTTGAGGAATTTATGTGTGTTTTTGGAATTTTCAGTTTTGTAGATGAGGGCTTGTAGGTATCTATGGGTGTGTTTGTAGTCTGTCTTCTAGCATTAGAGAAAAGACCTAGTCTTCTTGCGTAGTCCCGGCAGTGTAATTCGTAAACTCGAATAGTTTAAAAAAGTACCAGTCTGGCATTTTTTTCTTTGAATAATTTGACTACAGGAATTGTTGAGTTATTGATCATTGAGCTTTTAGTTGTTTTAGGAATCCTAGGGGCATTTACATCACACTTAGCAATTTATAGTGACTGTGTGTGACTTACCCATAATATGCAGTTAGTTGGAAATCAATGACCTGGAGTGAAAATCAGGGTTTAAGAACTCACTCCAGAGAAATCCTCAATTCCTCATTGCTACACATTACGAGAAATAAGAATGTAGAATTTACAATTAATCCCAAATTTAATATTTCAGTTGAAATTTACAAGCCCTTTTCAAATGTCAGTAGGTATTCGTTTCAACGCCATTGTACAATGTTTCACTTACATACAATTAGGCGGCGTTGGGATGTTTAAATAACACCTCATCTAAAGGGTTCGGGGGATGAGGCCGTTAAATCAGAGGGCCCGAAAAGGGAATGACATTATTAAATCCATAAATATCAGAAAGTCCCAACTAGTCTACATTCAGTGCCAATGGGGATGAAGCCGTAAAGTTGAAATTCAAACTTTGATATTAACTCAGTTGCCTTTTGTTATTTAAAAAAATACGAGTTTCTTGAGCATTTTTTAAAGAATTTTTGCTAATCTGCCGCGGGGAAATCATAGGATCATATATAGCGATCATAGGATCGTATGGGAATGATTCCTTACCGATCCAGACGACCCCATTACGGTTGCTAATCCTCCTTCCGATCACTATAGAGGTAATAGTAGGGCTCAGGGTAACTCAAACAGACACCGCACTCGCCGGAATCGAGTGCGAAGTAGTAGGACCGCTTCAACGTTCACACGGTACCGCCCGGCGGCACCAGGACGTTTTTCCCCTCAGGCCCTTCAGGCAAATTGAGCAATATACCGCTCTGCCGCTTTGTGAGTAACGCCCAAAGCCGAGGTTCGTTCCCACCTGGGAGCCCTTTGTGCTGTTACTGTTTCGGCTGTATGGCCCTCGAGGCTGTCGCCATATTTCCTCCGGTGAAGCAGTAAAGGTCGACGTAGCGACCAACTGCAAGTAGGCTTCGATAAAAAAAAAAAAAAAAAAATGGGAATGATGGAATAAAAGTAGGTAGGTACTTAACCTATTTTTCACTCCATTCCTAATTTTACGTTACCTCTACGCGTCTTTCCATTCTATACAAGGCTAGAACGCAGCCATAGGAAACTGCTCACGTATATATTGTAATGCTGTTTTTAAATTTGCTATTACAATATATACACGAATTTTGCGTACTGATCGTGTATAGTTTGTATCGTGGAAGCTCACGTGTTCGTTCCCAAACTATACTAGATCACTTACAAGAGTATTAAAAAAGACAGTTTAAGCCTATAAAAATGCTAGTAGCTCACCTCAAAACGCTCCGCATGTAAAATCTAGTTTTATATTGATTCAGTTAAATAAGCCTGTGTGGTCGAGCGGTTAAGACGTTTGCCTTGTGACCCAGAGGTCGCGGGTTCGATCACCGCGGGGAGCATACTTTGTAATGTAGTTCCCAGTTTGGCTAGGACATTGCAGGCTTGAATCACCTGATTGTCCGAAAAATAAGATGATTCCGTGCTTCGGAAGGCACGTATAAGCCGGTGGTCCCGGTCGCCATATGGCGGTCGTCAAATAAACCACGTCAGAGGCTCTTGTGGCGGTTTAGAAACTCTGACACCAGGGTGTGTGGGGTCATACGACCTTACAGCCTACTCGAAAAGAAGAAGTTAAATAAGGAATAATATAAGAACTTTATAGGTAGGTTAAAATAAAGAACAATAATTTATAATCATAAGATATTTATTAATACATATTAAAACAGTAGTTATTAACGAGCATTATTAATATTATACTACTTTTTATAAATTAATTGTGCGGAAACAACAAAAAACCGTCAATCAAAACAATGGCGCGTGCCGAAAGATGATGCAATGTTTAGAATAGAGGCGCAGATATGAACTACCATGAAATAGAAAGAGAGGTCAATAAATCAAAATGGCGAGCATGCAACTGCTCGCGTATATTTTGTAATCGAGAGTTTGGCGCGCTTATTCCGATATGTACACGATTAGTCCGCATGCGTAATAGAACTGTACATTATGGAATAAGATATCTTACCTTAGTCACTACGAAATATACGCGAGTATTTGCGTACTGCTCTTGTATGTATTGTAATCACAGATTTAAAATCAACATTACAATATACACGTGAGCAGTTTCCTATGACTGCGTTCTAGCCTTGTATAGAATGGAAAGACGCTACCTCTACATTTCATCAATGTTTGTCCAAAAAAGTTTGTCTACAAGCGTGCACGCGTTTTCGCGTAAAATAATATAGATCAATTTACATATGTAAATGTACATCGTTCAACACTTGATACTACACATACAGGTCAATGCTCAGGTGATACATCCCACAATTTCCATTAGCGATTTACATGAAACGGTCATTAGGTAAGTCTGCATGTACTGGAAGCATAATGTCACAGTTATTACACCAATCAATAGCACTCGGATGGATCATCGAACACGCATTATTGGTCATAATGCGATAGAGACGACGTCGTTTCAGCCACAGAATAAGAAACAGTAACGCACAGAAGGTTGACACTCAAAGACAAGTATAGGTATGAAAATTTACCTCTTCTTAACATGTTATATGAATTCGTAACATAAGACGTTGCACGAGCGTTCACATTTTATTCGCACCGCGCCGCGATTTAGGCGACTTAATATTATGGCCCCCTCATGGGGTGCGGTGGCATCGTCCCTAAACTTTGGAATGACGTCCCCAGTTTCAGTTTGCGTTTGCTAAATATGCTAATGGTTCCGTATAGCTGTGCATACAAACTAATCGACTTAGCAAACAGTGAATTGCAACAAACACATCAGTTGCAATAACAACGCCTCAGTAATTTGGACGTGTTGAGGTGATTATTGCAGGCTCTTGAATCTCGATTATAATGCATAAATTGGAGCAAAGAGAAAAATGTTTTAATGTAATATGGAGTTAAATATAGATTTATAAAGAGTCGGCAACAAGCGCAGGTGCCTATCGGCTGCAGTGACCGCTTTCCATCAGGTGGGTGGTGGGGGTATGCCTATTTGCCTACTTAATAATATAGGAAAAATATAGATTTCAGCATCTATTTAAGGAGTAAATACTTCGTTGGCGCCTGACAGATACACTACATCATACTAAACATGTAAATCAAACTTTTACGAGGGTGTTTGATTGTATCGCAAAATTTACCGAAAAAACTCGAAAAGTAGGAACACGTATAATATTACCTGAAAAAGAGCATACTCTTGTCACAAAATGCTCATTTCACTGTAATGCAATACGGTTCTCACTTAAAATATGAATTTCTCAGCACATAACACACATTGTCTCAACAAAAATCAATATAGCCACGTAGATCTAATTACCCCAGGCCGAACTAGCTGGCGAGGCGTCAAAATGAATTATGGCACTTCATTAAGCCAAAGTGCTGTCTTAAAACGTCTGAAAGACTCCATTATATAGCCGGATGGCGAATAGCCGCCTTCATTAGCCGCGCGACACTTTTTATCTGTTTCAGTTTAGAAGATTTTGTTTTTGCTTTATTCCCATTGTGTATCTAACCCCCTGTTCCCGATGGGTAAATGTAACAATATCCACCAGCAGTGAATCACAAAATAGTATTGTCCTGATAGTTTGGTTCTAGTAGTGTCACATATTGGTAGTTATCGTCTGACCGGAAATTTATAGCTTCTTAGCGCTCTTTTTGTCGCTATATATTCGTAAAGAATCAGTCTGAAAAATTTCAAGTCTCTGCTTTCAATTGATTCAGCTTATATATGTCGCAGGTTTTTGAAGCAATTTGTTTTTTTTTTTATCAAAACCTAGTTTTTGAAACAAGAATGCAATTTATCAAATACCTGAGAAAATCCAGGTTTATGATCAAAAACTTAGATTAAGTAATTTACATGGCACAATTTTTATATAAATTTAAATAAATAAAACAGTAACAGATTAGCAGTTACAAAATATAATGGTTTATTTCCTCTGACTGACATTTTATTTCTTTTTATTCGCTCTGACACTTATTTGACGACCAATGTCTTACACTAAGTGGAGGTCAGAGAGTGGGAGACAACAGGAAGGGACATTGTGTAAGCATTTTTGGCTCTTAACTTTTTGATGTTAACATTAAGCTTCGTAGCATATCTTGTGATTTCGTATTTGCATAAAATAAAAATGAAAACCATGTAACATATTCATGTATATTTCAACGTCAATTAAAGCACTTCGAGTAGGTAAAAGTAAACAAGTTTTAACTGTAATTTCAGTTTTGAAGCAAGCTTTATAGCTATGTCATTTGAATCAAACATTCATTATAATTGTTTAAGTCAAACAATTATAATGAACTAGCTTTTGCCCGCGGCTTCGTCCGCGTGAATTTCCTACGGGAACAGTGCTTTTTCCCAGAATGAAAGGTACCCTATGTCCTTCTCCGTACTTCTAACTATGTGCAGGAAGATTGGTTCAGTAGATAAAGTGTGAAGAGGTAACAAACATATAAATAAACAAAAAAACTTGTGTCCGAATCATCAGTTAGCCACAAACTCACTTTCGCATTTATAATATTAGCTTGAGGATTACGAAACATGTGATTTTGGAGAAGTTCCTTTGTGTTGTGTGAATGTAGAGCCAATTCTGAGTAACTTGTTATAGTCTTAATTTAGACATGTTTACCACAGAAAAAAGGTTCTTTTTGAGTTTACTGATAAGTTCTATTGGTAGCCCATCAAACCACGAGCAATTTAAGTGCTTGTATTAAGCTACAGATCTTTTTTTGATCATCTATAAAAATATGAAACATTTGACAAAAATTTATATTAGTAATTTTTCCTCAAATGTTTCATAGGAACCTATGCCTATATAGGAGGCCTGGAACTAAAGTGGTCTATGATACGATGATACTAAAAGTTACATTGACCACTTTAGTTCCACCCTAGTCTTTTATTTCAAGTACATACTTACATATACCTATTTCAATTTCGGAGGCTCTCTTCGCCCTATAAATATATGAAACATTTGACAAAAATTTACATTAGTAAATTTTCCTCAAATGTTTTATATTTTATTTCAAGTACATACTTACATATACCTATTTCAATTTCGGAGGCTCTCTTCGCCTCGATAACTCTCTTGTGTGTAAAGGATTTTATTACGCACAGTTGTCAAAGGGGATGTTTCCTTGTTATACAATTTACTCGATTCAATGATTCAGCACGTACAGAACCTGTACTCGAATATTTTACACAATAATGGAACCTTATGTGTATTAATATTACAATAAATAAATCATTTAAGTACTGTTTCCGCTATCTCAATATGTATTTACCTACTTAAAAGCTACCTTCAATATTTGGCGAATATATCGAGCAGTATGTATGTGTAATAAATTTGATTATTTTGTCCATTCTGATATATTGTAAGTATAACTAATAGTTTAACTAGATGGACAAACTCAGGTTGGACTGATCTACCACACACTAAAAACTATTAGTGTGTGGATGATCAGTAATACAATATATAGATCGTATTAGTAATACAATATATCAGAATGGACAAAAACCAACCAGTCTATGAAAATCTGTGAGTAAGGATTTCGACTTTTGTAACTGAAATAAACGGACACGGTCATAGTAATCTGACCCCTATAATCATAAGATACAAACTTAAAAGTGTTCAGATTTTTACAACACTATCTAAATATTAAACGACATATATTAAAATGATACTACATATACAAGCACGATGTATTTCTAACTACATCTACGTTACAAATATGCGGCGTGAATCGGAACGTATCCCAATAGTTGATCCATGAAAAATGCTCTTCTGTAACTGATTTTGTGGTGAACGGATCGCAATCAGTACGTTTGGTGAATCAATCCAATTTTCGGATTAATTTTTTAAATCCAACAACGATTTTGCATTCAAAATACAAAGTCAAAATAATACTCTCCTGTCCATTTTTCGTTGAATATTTTTGCGTGTGGAAAAACCGTAGGCGTTTTTTCTGTTAACGAAATTTAAATGATACAGTCGAAAATATTTATAAAATGTTATGAAAATAGTAAGTAAATGTTATTTTTGTGAAAAATCTTTTTATAAGTATTACTCACATCGTTATATTTAATTCTTATTCAAAGTCTAACGCTGATTTTGCTATAGAATTTTCGTACATTAACGTGAAAGCAAAAGTTAATTTAAAAACGCAGACCCTTGTAAAAAAGGTCGTAAAATACTTACCTTAACGGCCCTTTAGATAGCTGATAAGGAGCAATGATAACGGACCTTTGCGCAATAAAAACAGATACTTAGCGATTTAATAATATGCCCAACGGTTTTGTTACTTCGTTTATATTGAACTCTCAATTTCTTAAATGTCTATGATAACTGTAAACAAAAGTCTACTGATGATTACCTCACATAGGAATCGAACCAAGGACATGTGGAAAAAAGAGGTACTTAAGGGTAACTTACGGCACGTAGGCATAAACCGGGTCAACTGAACCTGATTGTAAATGTAAGCGTTACTAACATTAGTTATTAAGAACAGTTGTATACTAACAAAATATGGACTAGTCCGACATAAAGATTTATTTATTTATAAATTGAACAAACGAAAACTGGCTGCATTCGACGTATGTATCCATCATGATATAATCATAGGATCGCTTGGATGCCAGCGTGTTTCCGGTTGCATCCTTAGCAGAAAGCTTCAAAGCCCGAGGTCTGCTACCTAACCAAGATGATTTGACAATGTTACTGGTTTATAAACAGAGCGACTGCCGTTTGACCTCTCCAACTCAATGGGTAGACCAGAACCAATCCTGGCTAGGTTTGAAAGCAAACGTTAGATAGCGTTTGGGACTCAACTAATAGTTTTTTGTGCCTTCCAAAGCATGGAATTATCATTTTTTTTTCGGATAATAAGGTGATTCAAGCCAAGTAAACAACTTTTTACAAAGTATGCTATCCAATGACATTCGAACCCGTGACCTACGGATCACAAGGCAAACGCTTTAACCACTGGACCATGGAGGCAGTCACTCTACGACCCCAATTATCAGTATATATAGGGAAATTAATTTCAATAAAGCTATTTAGATTTTATAATATCAGATCTTTAATCTAATCGATTTGTCTGCGCAAATAGACCAAACGCAAAATAGGTGGGAGTGGGACTGCTAGGTCGTGAAATAATAATGAAGTATGCGGGCAAAGATCTCCCATCTCGCTCTTACTCTCTGAATTTTATTAATCGTGATGGTAATAATTTAATAGCATCGATTTGATTTGTATTTAACTTTACTTAGTATTGGCCTTGTTGAAGTGGTGATGACCGAGTAGGTAGGGCGCCGGCTAGTGACTGCAAAGGTTTAAATCCTGCCCGTGCTATATGAGTTGTATACCAATCTGATTCATGTGTGGTAGTTTTCATAGACCACCACTTGCTTCCAGTGAAGGAAAACACTCCATTAACATTGCCAAGATAGTCGTTGTGTGCGTTTCATTCCAAATAATGACCACGACCCTCAGTCAAGTCCTCTTTCAGAATGAAAGGAAGTATTGGCCGTAGTTCATGAATGGAGTATGGGGTATGGGCATTGGGCATGGGCGGGCATCAATTAATTCATAATTCATTTATTCTCGCTTACATGTATAGGTTTACATTGGTTGGTGTATAATGTATAATTAATTAAAGCTGCATATCTGATGTCTCTATTCGCAGTAGTTCGGTTGGTTATTCAATCTGCAGTGTTTAATGTACATTACAGTCTACCTACATCTTTACAAAAAGTACCTTAAATATTTTGATCTATGTCTTAAGATACTATAAAATGACATTTATAATTCAATACTTTATGGCAGCGGGCCGGAGTAGGAAATATAATTTTATCTGTATATAAGCAGCAATAATATAGCTAAAATTCTGATTTATTATACCTACGTGGTAGGATGCTGCATCTTGTCATTAAATTTTATGTTTAGATTTTGACCAGTTGGTCGGACTTATAGCATAAAGGTTGTCCATCAAAACACACCGAAAACCCAGCTTATGTTTTCCTCCTGCTTCGAGCAAAAAGCTGGATTAATTTCCGACTACAGTACCACGGACAGACGTCAACGTACACTTTTTGCGTTAGTTATCCATTGTTTGCTTGCGATCTCTGTGTTGGACTCTATACGGTGTTTACTCTGGGAAAAAATTTAAATACCTATCTATTGCTCTTGCATTTCACCCTAATATAAATTTTCTTTATGATTTATTTGTCTCTGCATTTAGATAAATTTTCATTTTGTAGCTAAACTAAATTATGCTTTGTTTCTATTAGGCATTATACTATTAGGTTACTTATTACGCTATCAGATATCTACTACCCACTTATTCTGTGGTTGTAGGTAATTTGTTTTTTATTGCTGACTGCTCCATCCATATTTGAGCCATGCTTTGCTTATGTATCGATTTTCGTGTGGATGTAATAGCGTTAAATTTTCATACGCCCTTGTGGCGTGTGACATACTTTTTTAACAGTATTAAAAAAAAACAAAGAAACCCTCAAATAGGGTGAGTACTTCCCCTTGCTCTAGAATCACCAACATATAGGTTTTTTGTCCTGAAGATGCTCCGGTACAGAATAATAAGTATCATGTCAGATTGATTATAAATTGTTTACTAAATTGCTCAGTGATCACGGTCCTGTGTAGGTTGAAACAATGGAACTGCTATGAGTTCTTATTTCTCTCTTAGTTCTCATGGTTGAAACTTCAATTATTGTACTGTACATCTAAAACAAAGTGAATACGTACAGCATAATATTCATATTCATTTATTTACCAACACATGTACATTTTAGTCTTATAATATTCAGAATCAGAACCCAATGTAAATTGACAATCACGGTGGTTGTCAATCGATTTGCATATCAGTATCAATATGCATCCTATTGCCCATTTCTAGTATTGAGTTGAGGAGGCGTTCAATGCATTTCACATCGTCTACAATTACCTAGTATCTACTGCTATCCCCTAATCACCCCCATTGTAATTTAGCATAATCGATGACGTCACAGCTCAAAGCATACTTAGGTATAAATTAAAAGGAGAACAGAGAGAAATCTTTAACTTATGTTATTAACATATTACTGGTCTTCCCAACCTAATAACTTTTTAGGAAAATATTTTAATTTTATTTATTATATCGTGTTTTTGCATGATTTACGGGGTTTCTATATACCATGAACATCACGAATCTTTCAATCATCTTTTTTAGCTTTCCTCTGTTTCTTGAGTAATCTTATGTCATTGGCATAATTCTCTCTCTTATACCTAGTGCTTCTCCATCACAAGTGGTTGGCCATGGCCAGTACATTACCTTAGTATTTTTAGTAATAATATTCTCAGGGAAAATGCAGCAGTGGAGTTTGTTGCGCCCCGCCTCTTCTCCACTTGCGCTTTGGAGGCGGTAGTAACCTTAGCTTCAAGTAATTTTTTGATGTCAACTAAGTATATGACGATTTAAAAGTACTATTTTTAAGCCTTTTTGATTAAAACAATTTTAATTTCATTTCAGTCATGTTTAGTACTCTATCATCTGTCATCTAAGCAATGTATGAAGCCTGATTTCTGTTTTAGAACTAGTTTATCGACCAGACGAGCAAATTGAAGCCACGAATTTGTAATGAAGCAATTAAGTGCTCGCCGAGCGTCCACTGCCTTTTGTGCTCGCTTGAATTATGACGATTGTTTGCTTGTAGGACTGCAGTACAGTCGACCCAATATCCAGTTACTCTGCACAGATCGTTATGCGGTGGTGATAGCGGCGATTTTGCAGTGAGTTTGGGTATCTGCTGTAGATGGTACGTCGCATGGACGCATTTAGAACATCCTTGTTCTGTCTAATTTTGGCCATTGACTGTGGTTTTCAATAGCGGTCTGTCGTAGGTACAGATTGTGCAGAGAGAGATAATATTTTCAGTTATAATTTATTTTTGTTTTGTGTAAATTTCCGAAAATCAATCAATAAATTTAAGAACTTCATTCTTGTCGGTGGAGTAATTTCCATGTATGCCTGTCTTCTGCCATCTATTTGACCTCTCTATACGACACGACCTCTACCTTCTCTTTAATTTCGTCTATAAATGCCCTTCTTGGCTTTCCTTTCCGAAAGTTAGGAAACTATTAATCGCACCTTGCGCTATGTCGAGGGAACCTGAATAAACTATTTTTTTTAACCCATTTTCCATTATAACATTCAGTTTAATTATTAATCTTATGTGCTATTATTTGTTAAAGAATTGGGTACCTACTTTTGTATTTTTTTATGTTTTCTATCATTGTATTTCTAGTAGATGAATAAAAATCGTTCAAAATCACACACGCCGCTTAATTTTCCGCCAAAACGTTCAAGAGTTCGATTATGTTCCCGAACTCTGCAACGCTCGCTTTTCAAGCACTATCCCAGCAAGTTCGAACATAATGAAGTTGTTTAATCCACGGCTGGCTATGAGAGCGGCTGAAGCCTAGTTCTTGTTGCTTGCAACGCAGTGGAACTTGTTATTAATAGCTCCGTAAATTCTCGTGTACACATTTTAGGTAAAGTTTGGTATAATGAATTTAAAGTGACGGGTGTGGATGTAAGGATGGCGGAATGTGCTACAGCAGCGGGTTATTCCCTAAGTACTCCAAAAAATGTTCCCAAACTACTCCATGACAAAAAATAATATTTTAAATTAAGTTTCATTCTACTCCGCGGTAATATTAAAATGTTCGCAAAGTACTCCACGCGATTTTAATATCAAAACGCATTAATTAGAATAAAAAGTGTAGCTGACGTATAGTACAGTCAGGCTCAAAAGCTTTGCAACAATATTTTTATGTATGAAGAAAATTTTAAATAAAAGACTTTACAATTCAATAATCAACATTTATTATAAAATAAACAATCAAAAACATTTTCATAAATGAGCTTTTTTTACATATTTTCCACCAAAGAGATTCATGATTATTATATATATATGTAGGAATTCGGCTTGAGAGAAACTCAAGAAGTAACTGATAAAATTACATTTAAAAAAAAACTTAAAATATTTACATAAAAAGAAACATCAAATTTCCATCTTAGCAGCTAGGTTGGAACTCACATTCGTTCGTATATCCATTATAACAAGCTAACATGCACACATTTTCAATTCAAACTTGCTTTCAACTTTTTTCTCTTTAATTTTGTATCAGAACTTTAATCAAAACTATACTGTTTGAACGATTTTGTGACTGACTGACGGAAGGGCCTGTAGTGTGGCCCTAGAATGGCACCAACCCATCTCTACCCGTGGGTGTCGTAATAGGCGACTAAGGGATTTAAAACACCGGAGGATGGGCAGCAGCATCTTACCGCGTACTATGCCATCACACTGCGATCGCCAACCCGCCTGCCAAGCGTGGCGATTACGGCAAAACCCCCCATGGATAAAATCCTTGGGGGAGGCCTTTGTCCAGCAGTGGACGTCTTTAGGTTGAGAGAGAGAGATTGTAGGTACTAAAAGAAGGAAAACTGAACAGATTTACCTAAATAAGTTTGTTAACTTAGTAATTAAAAAACCATAAGAAACCATATCGATATAAACAGCAATTCTTCCCATAAAATGTTTCCATCATACAACAAATTTAATTTTCGTCACACATCAAAAACTTTCATACTTCCATTTAGATTAACGGCACTTTAATAATTCAACGAAATCTCAATTATCCAAACAATCACAATAACAAACATAGTAATATTAAGAGAGGTAACGAACAAAAATACAAAATTGCTGTTATTACGCGATAGTCATCAGACTCAGTTAGAAATTGACGAATTGTGTACGGTAATGGAATAAAAGAGTATTTTACAACTGTTGTTTAATTGAATACTGTCTGCAATTTGTTAATGGCCTGTGAGGAACACAATAAGCATGTAGAACAGTAAATGATTCAAGTCATTATAGCCCATGTTTAAGTAAACTGCTTTTTTGTTCGTGAATGAAAATACTTACCGTGACATATCAAATAGAGCTTCTAATAATAATATGATCCCTTTGACACTCTTTGGGCGCGGATCCCTAAAAATTAAGTTTGTACGAGAATAGAGTTTCGTAGTCTTATTGATAACATCATGTATCGGAAACGACAGCATTGTTTAATTTTTTTCTAGGATTCTTTTACACGAGCTCAATATTGCTAAAAGGAAACTTCTCACAAATAAATAAATACATATATGCAGTCACATTTTCTGATTTGTCTAAAAGTATCTAAAAGCTGGTACCATCAAAATCTAGTTTCGGAGACCCATTTGAGCTGACGCTATGACTATTGCCCAGTCATTACTACCTATGCATGTGGTAATTTTTTCAGATAAATTTTCGTACTTTCGCACACTCCACAATCCACTCCTGAATTTACATTACTTACCTTTTGTAAATATACTAAATAACTAATTAAGCCTAGTCCTTAAATCCAAAGAGGCTGGTCTCCTGCCCTGTAATATTGGTTCTCCACAAATTTTTAGTTCCTAATTAGCATGTACCTATCTATTTTGTAATTAAACTGTTTTTGTGGAGCAATAATTTATTTATTTATATTATTTATAAATAGGAGCAGGACCGGTCGTTATGGAAATCCTTGGGGGAGGCCTTTGTCCAGCAGTGGACGTCTTTCGGCTGAGAGAGAGAGAGATATTATTTATATTTACATAGCCGCTTGTGATATACCTATATAATTGATGTACAGTTAGCGGCACATTAAACTACCCAAATTCATTGCTATTGCATCTGTTTCCGTGGCAGAGTTCATTGCAGTTCTTAAACTCCTCAAATATTCATCAGCAATGGCGCCTGATCTTAATTTCAGGATTTTTTTAACCTTTATTGTTCCACTGTTGGACAATGTGTTGCTATGGACTGAGAATATTGGAAGACTATGGGAGAGCCCTTTGGCCAGCAGTGGGATCATTTCAGGATTAATCTCTTAATGATAAATTGTCTAAAATCCTGCTAGCAGGACTTTCTGTCTTGCCGAAAGGACGCAAAATAAATGTATTATTGAGACTAAATTAAATAGTACTGCTAGCAGGCCTGATTTTTATACAAGGAGTTTTTGTAGGGAAGCATTTGGTCCTTCCAGAATACATTGTGCTGCTAGAAGGACGTGCACACAATCACATACAAAACGTCGTCCTACTCGCAGGCCTATTGAAATCCTTCCAGAAGGCGCTTCTAGAAGTACATTAGCTTGGACGATCTTCCATTAAAAATGATAATGATAATTTCAAATCCAAGTTATCCATTCTGTAATGACATTTTCAATTAACGATGATTTATTTTACGCAATCGTTGCTCGCAAAAACTGATTAATTAATAATCAAACAAACTGACACCGCATTTATTATAATGAACGGTTGACGACAATGACGAATCGAATCGATTGTCTCGATTTCATTTCGCCGAATACTAAAACGATGGTATTATCCATTGACTTGTAAAAGTAGGTATTTTTATACCTATTGTCATTGTTTACAACGACTTGCATAAAATGTAAAATGTCATATTATAAATTATTTTCTTATTTTCATATAACAACTAGGTATATATCGTGGATTTTCTTGGATAATAAAAAGTATTTTTTACTGCTACTGACGAAACTCTTGTTGATACAACTGTCTTTAGTAGATAATGTACGCATTTATGAAAAACATTATTGTGCAATGTGAAAGTCGACTGATAAATGCAATTGATTTAAATTTGTCCAGTGCAGTTCCGTAAACAGACTTGTTACTTAATTCAGAAATATAAAAAATCTTTGAGTGGTGGAAAGACAATCAAATAGCTTAGAATAGGGGAAAGAAGTATTGGACGATCGACCAGCTATGAGATAAGCGGATGAATAAAGCAAAGTTGCAGGTCATACAGGAATAAGAAAAGCGGGACAGAGAAGGATGATCTACTAGAAGAGAGGCATAACTCAATAGTAGACAGAAAAGATAATGATGATGTGGGAAAAAAATATAGGAGGCTGAAGATAGGGACAGATGAAGATAAAAATCCATCGAAATGAACATGTTTTTAAATTCAAACGAATGACTAAATTTTTGTAAAATGAGAAGAGGCGCAAGACTACTTTACTTACACGACTGACCAAAAAAGGAGTGTTTTGTTTTCAGGGTTCATGTATGTATGTAAGTATGTATGTAAGTTTCTTTATTCCACCATAAGTCCTGACGGGTTAACAGATTTTGATGTGAGAGGTATTGTTAGATTCCTTGCATTCCTCCGAGAGAGATAGGCTATGTAAGTTATGTTTTTTTATTTTTAAATAGTAATTAGCTTGTTGTCAAATTGATATCTGTAGGGCAAACAAAAAGTATAGCTTGTCTATGGAGTATCAAATCAATGTTGCATCCACGCCTGCTCGCGGCATTGTTGCTAATAGCTAATAGTGTATCAACCACAATGACTCAATTACAAGCATTCAATTCTCACGATGTAATCTATTGTTTTATGTCTTAATTCAATCGATTGAGTAAATTTAACAACGATTTTATTGTTTTGTTGATTCGTTATTCATTAAATGAAGCTAAACATTTTTTGGATTTAAAAGCATCCAAGATGCAGTTAGTACTAAAGTAATCTTTTAGATATGATGAAAAAATTCCATGCGAGCTGGACTTGAACCCGCATGGAATTTTTACATCATATCTGATTTCTATATTAAATAGAAGATAAACATTCATTGAAATATTTTAAATGTTAATCTATACAGCTAGCTATGGCTACACATGATAAACACATTTTTTTTGTTTAAGAGATCCTGTGATTTTAATGGAAGAACTTACCTATCGGTAGATATTAGATCAAAAAGGAAATTTCTAACAAATTAATTTCAAGTGGATCGTCCCCTTCTGCTTGTGAATACAATAACCATTATCATCTCTATAGCGATTATCACTTCACCTAACAAATCATTACCATTCAGATCGCCTAATTACGTTCGGCCGAATGGTAAAGGTTGAGCCGAAACGAGGCGGGGAGACAATCGGATCTTGATTCACTCGATTCCGATAACCGAAGGGACAATAAGATTGGCACAGATTACTTGTAGGTACAGAGGAACCGAAAATCGTTAAATGAGCTGAGCATTTTGTTGGTTACTAGCTGCGCTCCGCTCTCGTGGTATTCTTGGGATAAAATGTATTCCAGATTTTTTAACCATGTACCAAATTTCGTAGAAATCACTGCAGTAAATTTGCAAAATTAATATTCACATATCCTCATTCTTACACTGCACATCCTATTCATAATTTATATTAAGTATTGGAATATTAGTCGAATTTCGGATTTTTTAAAATATTTTATTTATTTTTATTTATTCAGGAAAAACAAACAGTTACATAATAAAAGGTATAACAAAGACGTAGTTAGAAACGAACTTATTAATTACGTAACCCACTACATTTTTCACAGATTAAACAATGAAATTATAGTAAGAACAAGAACATTACCACTAGACATTGACACATAAAGAAGTAAAAATCGACAAAGTACCGACATAAAGCAAATTTTTATATTTTTTTATTTTTATTTTTTTTAAATTTTAAAATGCCTTATTTAGTTTCCCACTGCTGGTCAAAGCCCATTTTCTCAACAAAACTAAACGTATATTAAAGGATACTGTAACAAACCCTCTAGTCAACGTCTCCAAGAATGGTTAAATCCCTGGTTACGTCACCCAGAAGTAACTATTCTAACCTACTCAATATCTACTCTTATTTGATTTATCTTTAACCTAGCTTGAGAATAACCTAAGTGTGTGTTTACATATTAGTTCTCGTAATATTATGAGTTGTGCTGTGATCTCCTAGTGTAGTTCCCTGATTGTATTCCGCAATGAACCTTGGATCTTTTCGAAGTGCTATGTCGGGAGCCTATTATTATAACCTGGATTAAATGTCTTACTACTATGTACTGTCTGTGTCTTAACCAACCTTATATACACTACAGGAATTACAGATAATGCTAAGGACTATCTATAGAAATTAAAACTAAATCTTACTTGGCTAACTTATACTATTGGTTTGTCTTAAATATACACTTAACACTACTAATTATTGAATTATTAATTATAAGGTGAGCTATGAGGTTTTCCAGCTTTTGAAATACCGCAACTTTGAAAGATATCTACTAACATATGTGTGTTCCTAACGCTTAACTTAGATAGGTGAGTATAAGGTATATGACCAATGGTACCGATGATGGTTTTATTTGCTTTAATAGAATCTCTCAGCTTATAGTTGGGTCTAGTATGGACCAGGCCCCGCTAGAAATGTTTATATGAGTGAGTATGTATTTCTTAAGGTCGGTAAAAATATGTAAGTATGGAAAATGCAAATATTGCTACAAAATTGATAATTCTCAGCTTTATTAGCTAGATCTGGCTTATGGAAACATGCCCCTCCGTCCGCATGTTACAGTAACCTTCGGCTCCAGACTTGGACAGATTCCCTCCAGATGCTCAGCTATTATTTTCTTGATTTCAATATAAATAATGAATAACTAAGGTCTGAACATAGTTTAGTCTGTCTGTCTTTGTATAATTAAGTAAAACAGAGAGGAGAGACAAAATGTCTCCAAGTGATTTATCAGTTTTCACAATTATAGATTTATTCCATATATTGTGATCAGCTGAGATCTTTATTTTTATGTTAAAATCTAAATGATTAACTATATATCATATATGAATTCAACCTTACAATTCATTAATGGGATTCTGATAAATCTGATCTCTGAAGGAGAGTAAGTTATTAAAATTAATTAATAATAGGGGTAGTGGTGATGTATTCATACTTTAATTATGTTAGAGTTATAATGTGGGTTTACCAACAGGTGGTAATAGGTAAGTTAAGTGTGCAGAAGAGAATTAGCATTACTCAAACTGATGTAACTTGACTTGTCCATTGTTTATATAATTTTCAGGTTAGAATTACATCCTTAAATCTGAGATCCATTGTATTTTAGATTGATTCAGTACTTATCACCATTATTAGTGAATTTGTCTATATTCACTCAATAATAGAAATTATTTGCACTCAACCAAAGGAATCATCCTTAATAAATCAATTTCTTTATGAATATTTAGAAGTTATTTGCAGATATTCCAGTGAGTGGTAGCAACTACTCAATATCCTTTGATAGTGTACTAAAATATCTTTTGACATAGCACACAGGCGGTAACTGCCTTATATCTAGATTCGAGCAGACACTGAACACAACTAGAATCAAACTTTTGTAGTTTATTTGTAAGTTTTGTAAATGTATAGACTCCCATCTTTAAGGAATATAGTTTTACTAATAAATTTAACTTTCTCAACAAGGAATTTGACCAATGCCGGTACAAGGATTAGAATATGATCTTATTCACTAGATTGGACCAATTATTAGGTATTTACTCAAATATATAGACAAGTAAAGTCAACATCCATTAAGTACATGACTAAATTGAGTCAAATAAGTAGGAAAAGGGGTTGGAAACGTTCCATTACCCACAACATTCAGTATTTGTAAATAATGATAAGGTTAATTGGAAACTCACCGAATCTATAGTCACTTCAACACATAATTAGCACAACTAAGAACTTTCACTTTCCAATTTTTCCTTAGTCAATTACTTATTTTCCGGTATTGGACAGGCTTTATAAATAGCCCTATAATTGTAAGATTCCTGGGAACCTTCTATTCATACCTTTGATACCTCCATTTTGATAAATGATAAACCGACTAATTATTTGTGTTATTTGACCATTTTGTTTTATTTTGTGTTTTAATTCCTAAAAATGGCGCCATTTCCTACCAGCCATTTTTAACACCCCTACCTATATGTATGTGAAATTAAGGCCTATTCTTGTCCCTATCGGTCCCTAAGTCCCTGACAACTACAGAATTTTTAAACCATTTCATAGTGCAATGAGATGGGTCCCTAATTAGGTATCCCCGGTGTAAGGAATACCCTCCTATCAGCTAGCTACGAGACTTCGGGAGAGCTTCTCCCTTCCCTAATAGAAATTTACCTGCCTATCAACCTACAAACGTGTCCTACTCTTGGTTTTTGGGCCAACATTTAGTTAAAACCCCTAGCTTCTAAAACGCCGAGTGGGCAACCCGTTATCCTACTTTCTAACAGCCCAACGTGATAATTCTGATTGGGAAGGAACAGAATTATGCCCTAACAGAGGTTTAGTTATATGAGGCAGTCTTCCAAATCGTCCAGTGAGATTAGATCTCTGCGCCTTTCGGATCGTCGGCTCTGGGCTCAATGAAAGCGCTTTCATTCAACTAAGCAACTAAACTAGGCATTCTCTTAACAGAAGCCCACTTGACACGTTGCAAAGCCAAGCTCCAGGACCTACCCCGCAAGGTTCTTACAAATTGCCCTTAAAGAAACAAATCAAAATATCTATTTGAACAAGAAACGAATTCTACCCTCTATCCACTTTCGCAGATATCAGGCAAAACCCATATTCTCGTCAAATCGCAGCTAATGCTCAACTACTCTAATATTTAATTAAATTTACTGGGGAAATCTACTTATTTTGTGAATTCTTCAAATTAAACTATATACGTTAAAACCGAACTTAATTTTACCATTTCAAGCTCGCAATAACGTATTTTTCTCAAAAGATTCGCGGGGAAATATGCGTTCCTAAGCCTCATGAAGAAACCTTGCGCCCAAACACTTTTCTTGCAGACTACTTCTATCTTGAGTTAAAATAAACTTCTTCAATGACGCTTCTTACAGAGGTGAGATTGGCGCCCGGCAGCACAACGTTGTCCCCCAAAGACCGCAGATGAAAAAGCCTCGAATGTCCCTTCCTATCAGTTTTATGCAACTCTCTCTTGTCTATGTGTGTGTAAAAATCTCGAATCTTCCATGAATTCCAAGCTCCCCCTACCTTACTTCCTGTATTGCAACTATAATAATTCTATTCTCCCGAACCCTATATCCACCGAAATAACAATATAAATAGTTAATGTAAAATATACCTTATAATAGCATGATTTTATACATAATTCTTACAAAATAACTATTTCCACGCAATTACTTGTGCTATAGTCTAGCTTAATTAATAATTATTTTCTACTTTCTTTATAATCGACATAAACCAAACAGTTCAGCCCGTTGCCGATCATATCCTTATCTTCTTTTCCTCTATTATCAAGATTAATTTCATTATTCATCCATTTTCCGTACCCCAAAATGTTACAATCAAACGAACAGAAAAATCAATAATGGCAAAATAATTCCTATACTGGCAATGATTCGTTTCCCTCCAGCTTTGGACAAAATATCACGTGACATCCCTGCGCTACTATTGGGTAGTCAATTCGATCACGCCACTTTTCCGTGTGAATCTACCTCCTAATTTACTAACAGGTGCAAATATCAACGGAACTTCTACCATAGACCAAATTTTCTATCATAGACACTAGATCTATAATTCAAGTGGCCTATACACTTGACAGCGAATAGTTACCTATTAAAAATAAATCCTATATTTACCCTTCGCATGTTTAAAATTATTATAATAAGCTAATATTTATTCTTTAACTAACGAACTTCACAATTATTTTAAGCCCTCAGTTCTTTGCGTACTAATAATAATATCATTGCAATCGGAACGTTTATTCCTTCGGTGTCATTACTTGACGTTGTCAAAATGACATTATTTTCTTTGTTTACAATTTATAGAGCCAACAATACGCTGCCGTTTTCAATAATTAAATTTACCAAATAACTAGTAATATGCAACAAAACTACAGTTTACAGACTCAGTTCAAAACCTCCTGAAGATGACAAGGTTAGTTCAACTTCTCTCCTTTTATCATGTAAATATTTGAGAAGAAATAACACGTTCGTATTTGAACTGTTACAGCTCGACCCCAAAATTCTTCATAGGTGACAATACTACGTGTTGGATCCGGAGTAGAATTTTCTTCCTCAAATTCTCAAATATTTTCTCTCCTTTTATTACCATTATTATTATTATTTTTTTCATTTAATTTTACTCATATTATATTCCCAAAATCGAAGAATGTTGGGTGTGCCCTAGTGTAAATGTAATTTAGATTGTAGAGTATGTTTAAACCAAGGCAATACCGGAAATTATTAAGCGAGCTATAAGTATTTTTTATTTCTCTTGTCAATTACGACTTATGCAATACCAACACTAGAGTTATACTGTAATATGCCAGATATGGGTTGTGAGGCCATAAACCATAATGGAACTACTCAGACGCATAGGCCCTTTTCTAACCTTATGAAAAGCTAACGAATGCGAAACGTATCCGTCTGTAGTACTCTATCACAAAACAGTATCCCTCCTTCTCTCCGCCAGGTCACCTACTCTGTCGGAAAGTAGTGAGGAATTAACAATGTCCCTATATATCCAAGAGCTCACTTAAAACTCTTGAATAACCCCAATATAAACCTCGGAGAGTGTGTAGTTGCCGAATTAAGTCATAGCTTTGTTAGCTTCTTGTGGAGTATGAACTTTAGACAGTTGTTTCACACAGGGACATTACAACCGCCAACCGCGTTTGTATATATATTTTTTCTCTATCCTAACACCAAAAATCCCACTGTCCAAAATTCAAGTTTGTTCAAGTGTGCGGGGCTTATCTCTTGGGACAATAATACGTTTGCATTCAGACTTCACATATGTTATAACCTGAAATCTATATTTTTTTCTAACTACTTCTAAAACTACTTTCCCGCCACCTAAGATTATACCATAGCTTTAATCTGAATACAAAATCTTTCAAAAATATCGTTAGATGAATTAGAATTTAATTAATGAAGAAAAATTACGTCGACTGTCACCATATGACAAGCTACGCTAATTGCAACCCATTGTAATAATACAACATTACGCTTACATATGTTTATGCAAAGAGCTAAACTTTACACTGAACTCCCTGCCTCTACGCATCTTTTACGCAATGCATCTTTATTCGTACGCCAATATTCGCATTGCACATGTATACACCTTATCTCCTTCAGTGTTACTTATCCTTTAAGAATGATAAATTCACGAATCATGGCAATATTCCATTTCAATCTTAGACTAAGCTACCTAACTAACAACCAGTCACACTGTCAGCCCCATAATTTGCAAACTTCGTTGACCTATTATTGTTTTTTTTTCTATTGTTTTGTAAATTTACGTATTAATTTCTATAACCTACTATTCCTACCCCTTTTGATATTGGAAAACCTCTAGCCACTCAACCTTATAAAATTACAAAATTACCTATATTTTAGAAAAGAACACAACCGGTATTCTATACATACTTAGTTATTATTAATTAACCCCCCCGATAGAAAAGCCGCCAACACTCCCCTCTATCTGACCTTACGAGTGACTCAAGAATTAGAATAACCATTTGGTTATTTTGGTTAATAGTAAGTTCAACTTTCATAGTTTGATAATCTAAATTTAAAGTATAAATATCCCTTTCGAGAATTCGTGTTTCTTATTGGAATAATTCTGATAATAGAGTCGTTATTACTGTAAGTTCAGATAGGCTTTTCCCGTGCCCAACAAGCTCTATACAAAATTACCCCATCATCGTTTATTAACCAACTTAAAACTACGTTTACTCTCAATTTACATAACAAAGTTTTTTTTTGTTTCTATCAAGATAATTACAACTTATATTTTATCATTTATAATATCTAGACAAGTGTATAGCGTTAAACCTTCCTCGTTCCTTGCCAGTTTTAGGATCTATTAGTAAATATACATTTTTAAAAGGACAAGCTCCAACCACATAAGGACCCTCATACAACGGTTCGAACTTTTTTGTTATTTTTAATTTAGCATCTGACTTGTTCAGCTTCCTTATCTTAACAAGGTCTCCTATCTGAAACTGAATAATTCGATATCGCTCATTGAATTTGTTTTGACGTAATTGACCAGCTTTCTTTAAATTTTCGCGGACCTTTTCTTTGATTACATCAACAGGTGGAGATTCTAAATTAATTGGTATGTTACTATCAAAAGATAAACTAGTGGACTCTCTATATAAAATCTCACAAGGAGTAAAACCAGTACTTTCGTGATAAGTGTTGTTATATAATATTTCTAGTTTGGGTAACATTTCAACCCAGCTCTTATGATTTGTCCTACAATAAGTTCGAAACAAACGACCTAATTCCTTATTTACTCTTTCAGTTGTGTTAGGCCTAGGATTTCTAACTGTGGTGTAAATAACCCTTACTCCTTCCCTTTTCATAGTTTCATTCCATAATTTACTAGCAAATTGTGACCCGTTATCGGTCATTATAGCTTTGGGTTTTATTACACGAAAGAAATTTCTTACTTTTGTTAATACCGAAATAGCAGTTGCCTTCCTAAGATCATAAAACTTTACAAACTTGCTAAAAGAATCTTGAACGACTAAAATATAATTCATACCAAACTTTCCCGATGGCAACGGCCCATAAAGATCTGCCATAACAATGTCTCCTACGTTCTCAGTTATAATCGAACGACAAGGACCTACATACTTAGCTGTATCACTCTTCGTGACCTGACAATCATGACACCCCTTTAATAACCGTTTGACCTGTTTAGTTAATCCTTTCCAGAAAAACCTATCTCTAATATATTTAATAATTTTAAATGCCCCTTGATGACCCATTTCGAAATGGACCTGCCAAATAACCTCTTCTCTAAGCAGCTCTGGTAAGAATAACACTCTTTTATTTCCTTCCCCCGGAGAATAATATACTAATCCATCTAGTAGCGAACACCTCTTCAATATTTGACTTGACCTACTATTAAGCACAACCCCACTATTCAATTTCCTAATTATTTCGCCTATCTCTGTATCGTCCTGTTGAAACTTAGCCAAATTCTTTAATTTTACAAGTAAATCTTTGTTAGTTCTATTTTCGGTATAAAATATTCTAGGCGAGTTGGTTTTATCCTCCTGTAATAATTCCCCTTCTGGTTGATATCTAGATAATATGTCTGCTACTACATTTTCTCTACCCTTAACATGCTGAACTTCATATTGAAACTGTTCTAGGTAATTAATCCATCTAGTCACTCGAGCATTATATAATTTACTATTCTTTACAAATGTTAAAGCTTTATGATCTGTACGTATTATTACTTTGGCTCCCCGTAAATAAGTTTCAAACTTCTCTAAACAACAAATTATGGAATAGAATTCTTGTTCTGTAACTGTCCAATTTAATTGAGCCCCCCTTAATAATTTACTGTGGAATCCTAAAATTTTTACTTCCCCGTGACTATCCAACTGATACAAATACCCAGCTAATCCTATTCCAGAACTGTCAGTTTGTAAATAATAAGGTTTGGTAAAATCTGGATGATTCAATTCTACGGTTTCAATAAAAAGCGACTTTACTTTTTCAAAAGCTACCTGTTCTATTTGCCCCCATTCCCATTTTTTATCCTTTTTTAACAATTCACATAAAGGTTTAGTATGGAAACTATAATTAGGTATGAATTTGCGATAAAAATTACAGAGACCTAAGAACGCCCTAACTTGTTTCAATTTCTTTGGTACCGGAAATAATTGTATAGATTTAACCTTTTCTGGATCCGTACGAATTCCTTTAGTCGAAATGATATATCCTAACATCTTTACTTCAGTACTCAAAAATTCGCATTTACTTAAGTTACAAGTTAAGCCTGCCTTAGATAATTTTCCTAATATTATATCTAAATGTTCTAAATGTTGTGATAATGTTCCAGTTGTTATAATGGCTAGATCATCTAAATAATTTACGCAAAATTCCCTGACTTCGTGTCCTAGAATAAAATCCATTGCTCTACTAAAACTTCCTACTGACGTTTTTAAACCTTGAGGTAAAACATTATAGACATAAGATTTTCCATTAAATGAGAATCCTGTATACTTCTTACTAGAATCTGATATAGGAATTTGAAAATAGGCATTATTTAAATCTACTATACTAATGAATTTCGCCCCCTGAAATGAATTTAGAACATCTAATTGTAACGGTGGTTTCTCAGTTTCCGATATCATATGCTTATTTATCTCTCTAGCGTCTAACAACACACGTAAAGACCCATCTCTTTTTAATGTAAAAGTCAACGGACTACAATATGGTGTGGAAGTTCGACTAATAATCCCTTGCTCTAGCATTTCTATTAACTTAGCCTCTACTTTGTCTCTATATGCATATGGTATTGGATACGTTCTCTTTACTACCGGTGAATGAGGTTCCATGGTAATAATGTGTTCATAACAATTTGCTCTCCCCAATTTGGACGTAAATAAACATTTATGTCTCATTAAAACCTCCCTAAGGCTTCTTGTTTATTTTTATCTAATCTCAATTTGCATATTAATTCCTGAATATTTCTATCTACATTTTCTTCCACTACGGTCCTTACATCAAATTGCACTAACGAACTATCCGTACTATGAATGTTTTCCCCCTTGAAAAATTTAAACAATTTCTTTTCATTTCCTATAATAATTTCTACCCCTTCTTCCTCTCTATTAAGCTTTATGGAAGCCTGGTTTTCTTTCATCCAATCAAACCCCAATATTAAGTTAGCACTAAGACCTGGCACAATCAAAACCGTTAAATCTCGCTGAAAGAGTCCTATTCCTAAGGTAACTAAAGCAATTTTCTTTATTTCCACACTTTTCTGACCTACTGCGGTTTTAATAAAGAATGATTTTATAGGCATAGTAGGAATCGTTGGTCTTTTTACTTTCAAACTATCCCAAAACTCGCCCGAAATACATGTTATATCGCTACCTGTATCTAATAAAGCTACAATGTTTTCATCAAAAATTTGAACTAATAACTCGGACTTAAATATGGGTGTATCTACTTTATTCGCAGCTTCCTCGTCAAAAACGGCGCTTACAATATTGTCATCATCTTCCATTTGTTGTTCTATCTTTAATTTTAATGTATCTACTATTTGGCTAGGAACGTTTGGAACTAAGATCTCTGGCGTACTATACTTTATTATTACTATTTCTAAAATCTAAGCTTATAGGTGCTCTAATTCCAGCCCTGTTACGTCCTAACGGTTTACCTGGAACCCAGTTCATCCTAATCATCATATTGTAATTTGGGTCCCCTGTGGCTGAAGCTGATCCGGAGACTAAAGTCTCAGCTTCCTTTAGTTTAACGCTTCACTACTATTTACATTTGTCTTATCTACTAAATTAACTACTTGTACTTCAGCTTCTTTTGGTCGCTGCCACTGCCTATAATTTTGCTGGTATCCTTTCTTCCTTTTTTCCCACTCCTTGAAATTTTTAGACGCGGTAGTGTTCGGGACCTCTTGCTTCTGTATGTCATCCATGCTTCTTAAGAATTCGGCCGCTTCTATTATAGTCTCTATCTTGCTAGTCGCCCAAACTTGCTGAATAAACTTAGGGTAATGCCGCATGATATCACATATTAATTGCTTTTCGGGAATGTTATAACTCAACATTTGCGCTTTGCCAGTTAATTTCAAAAAATGATCCACCATAGTGGGCGTCTCCGTTTTGTTCCATACCCCTTGCACTATTTTTCGCCTCAAATCATTTTGTTCATTTTCGCCCCAGTACGCTTTTAGAAAGTCTGACTTAAAATCATCTAACCCGCTCCATCTTCCTTTATAAATACGCGCCCAATCTCTGGCATTACCAACTAGACACTCCAGTATTAAATCCATTTCGTTGTCCGATTTACCGGCCCTTTTTAAATAAGTTTCAAGATCCTCAATGAAGGTTACTGGATGCATCGATGTTTCCCCAAATTTTGGTTTTTCCAAGTTAATGTTTTTAACGTTACAAATTATATATTTCTGCTTATCTTCAACTAAATTGGACTTCCTAGATACATCTTCGTGTACGGGACTACTCTCCATTTCTACCTCATTCTCAAACGTAATCCCGTCTTCAGGCGCTTCCTTCTCCCCCTTAGTTATATCCCGAATAGACGTCTGAGTCTTCTTAACTTCTCCGCTTAATACATTTATCTTGTTATTTAGTACGCCTAATGTACGGTTTAGCATCCGCCGTATGGACAGAAGTTCTCGTGAACGTGTTATCCTTGTCCTTCTTACGGTCCTAACTGCTTGTCTACGTTCTTCAGTCGGTAGAGATTCTCTAGGGTTTAAATTCTCCGGCTGATCAGAATTATTTTGAATTTCCTCTGAATTCCCTTGATCTTCTACTGGTTCATAACGTTTCGGTACGCGACGAGTACGAATTGGTTTACCCATGTTGCTGTTCTTTGAGGTTCTTGAGTTCTTTTTCTTTTTTTTTTGTAAGGTCAGATCTAAACAATATCGCACCAAATCTATTACCTTGGTTCTATGTTACCCAACATCTGGATGACACACAACCAAACTTCCAACTACTAAAGTATTTTTATGTTTTCGTTTAATGTATTAAAACTTACAATTTTTTTTTTTTTTATTTTATTTTTTTTTTTTTTATTTATCTAATTATTTGATTATTTATTTAATTATTTATTTATTTATGTAATTATTTATTTATTTAAATATTTAATTATTTATTTAATTATTTATTTATTTAAATATTTAATTATTTATTTAATTATTTATTTATTTATCTAATTATTTATTTATTTAAATATTTAATTACTTATATAACCATTTATTTATTTATCTATAGACGCACAACCCCAGATATATATATCATAATGACAAAAAAAAATAATAATCTGTCTAAATTGAGTGAATAAAACTCTCACGCTTCGATTCACCCAAAAGAACAACTTAAATAAAATAACTCAAATTTTCCGCCAGATAAATTAATACGCATTAAACCGTCTACCTAGATACCTTTAAAATCTATCTTTATTTCTCTATGACCTCAATTTTAGTAACCCAAATTCAGCACTACCATACCTAACCTTACATAGTAAATCCCCAATTATGGAACAACTATAAACCTTAGTAACGTTAACTTGAACTACAGAAATTATCCCTGCTGAATAATTGAATTGCAACAAATATCCGACTTAATCTATGTCCTCTCGACTATCGATTAGCGTCGTCGATAACTCTATGATTTCGTCTATGTCGCGTCCCTTATGTCATCGGCAAATGTCATTAGCACGACATGTCAAGGTTCAGACGAAATTAACTTAACTAAGGAAAAATCATTAAAATATTATATAAATATCAAGGTAGGCACTAATTTAGGCATATATTTAAGAAACATAAGTCTAGCGTGAGATGTATTTATGTGATTTACAATCGTGAGATGGTTTCTGATCTACCATTAATCCTACTTTCAACCTCAGTTTATTTTTCTTTGGCGAAAAATCTTTAAGGTATCTACTCGTTTTATTTTTATTTACGCAATGACCAAACCCACTGAATAGAAAATTCCCATATATCTAACCATTCTCGCAATTTTGTGATAACTTCAATTGAACATTTAAACCTTCAAGCAATATATTCACAATGACAATTATAACCTACTAAAGAAAATTTTGCTAAAAGGTTTATTCCTTAGACAAAACGCTAATCTCCCTATATTTTTCTGTTTTAGATTCTTCCCTACTTACTAAAGTCAAGATTCGGAAATGTGAAACCCTGTTTGGATATACAATACTACTTCAGCCGTCTGCCAACGATATGAACGCATGCAATGCACTAATACTAGAATTTCGGAAAGGTAAACGGCCGTAATAGTATCAAGATAGAACAGCACCATGCAGACTACGGCAAGTTACATCCCAATAAACGACCCTTCAATCATTAAATAATAGTGTGTCGTTTTATTTTTCCTACCGCTATCAATATTAGCTTTATTCACAGACTGGTCAATATTTATTCATGTAAGCAATCCATAATCCAAGACTACCAAACCCGCTGAATCATTAGTGATGATATTTTACAATTATAACATCCCACAAACTAACTTCCCTCTTTTTTTTATTGTCTGGTATTAAAATTAACTAGTTAAGTATTTCTACCATGAAGTCTGTATCAATGTAGACACATTTAAATTTAGAATTTTAGGTTGGTTTCTTTTCTTATAAAGTCAAAATGTAAGTTGGCCCACATAGTTAAGTTATTTAATTTCTTCCTTACATTTCCCTAACTATCACCGCTGTCTAACCATTTGTAATAAAATTACAAGGTAAGCCTATCTTTATTCTTTTCTTTTAATAAATAAATACTTAAATCTAATCCTTATTTCCAATAGAAGATTACACCTAGCCGTACATAAATTCTTAAAAAGGACAATAAATCTCAGTAGCATAAATAAAATCCGTTCTCTACCAACTAACCAATTTTAAAATGTATGCATTTATCTCTTCGCCAATTTAACACTCTTAAGCCTGAGACTTTACCGGTAGCGACATCTATCAAGTGCAACGGTAAGTTAAGGACGACTCAATCTATCTTTTTTTTCTCGCCATCTATAAACTACGGCTGAACTAATACCTAAGACACTAAGACTTTTACATGGAATTTAATACGACCCCTGATAGTTAGATGGCGCTAACTCGAAATGAAACTTCTATTTTGTTTAGCCTGAGTAAAAATTACAAATAGATTTATTATATTTTCCTTTATTTACTTATAACGGATGGTAATTTAATCTAAATTACTTCTATTTATTTATTCTTTTTTTTTTTTTTTAAACATCTCATATTGAATAGGCTGAATGGTATAATCAATTTTGCCCTAACAAAATTTTTGACATAATTAAGAACGCGACTGTCAACTATTGAAATGTCAATTAGGTGGTCGCAACTTCATAGGAAAAAATTGATCTATGAAACGGAGTAGCGATTTGATGGTCGACTATTTCCATCTCATTCGTACCTGCAGTTCCTCGCATAAGTGCATCTCTATCGGTCGGTACCTTCGTTTTGACATCTGTATCGGACACTTTTTTGAATGGGAGTCCTGTCTCTTATAACGCAGTGATTTCATTCTCGCTTTGTCAATTATGTTGTGTGAATAAACAAATGATTTTATTAATCAGTATACAATAACTATTCTACTCTATTAGAAAAATCATTTACTTCGGTACGATAAGGCAATCTTAAAGAATTAACGCCAATTTATACGAAACAACACACTAACGTTGGGTTTTATAGACACGTAATGGAAGGATTCTGCCTTACACAAGAAGACACATAAATCGATGGTTACGAAGACTCCACGACAAAGCATTCTATCAACTCTCACCGCCTCAGAAAATACGATAAAGGCACAAAAAATTCGGGAGCAGGTAAAATTGGAAATTGCTGTGCAAACAGATAAGGCTCAGAGCATATCGATTCTCTTTTTATTGACCTAAACTAACTACAGACCAATGTTTTAGGCCATATAAATAAACATGTTCGTAACTAAACATGCAAATGAGTACAATTATTACTATATTTAATTGACAAGCTTTTTAATAATTAATAAAAATTAGTTTCTCAAGTTCCAAACATAGAATCACATAGAAAGTTTCAAACACTTTTAATATTTTGCGAAATCAGATTTATTTCGTCAAAGGTGAAAATTATTTGTCATATCGATAATCGATACGACCTTCCTGGTATCGATAGCTGGGGCAATACTCGAAAAAATTCTATATATATGTATACAGTTTATCAGCAATTTCATTAATATTGGTGGGTACTTTATCTATTGGATTAGATTTTTTTATTTATTTAATACTAAGTAGGCAAACAGGCTGCGGCCCAGCTGATGGAAAGCGGTTACCGCAGGCTATAGATGCCGTTAAACCAGCGCGTTCTAGAATCACGTCTTTATCCCTTACGGGGTAGACAGACCCAAGAGTCGTGAGCCTTGAAGGCCGCGCTTAATAGAATAGTGGGCTCTCTGATGGAATGGAGATTCGGGTATATTAGGTTTCAGGTATTATTAATTAGGTATAGGTAGGTTCTTTGGTGACCCTGAATAAATATTTTCACGCCCCTTTTTGAAATTTTCCACGTTGTAGCCTCTATAGCACCTCTAGATACGTGTTACACAATTGTTTGCATATTACGCTCGCTTTGTATGAAAATATATACATTATCCACAACAGTTTAAAGTATCTAAGTACTTAATAGTTATATCAAAGTAGAAAATAAAAGTCTTATCCTTACCCTTATATATAGAATGAAACACACAAAACAACTCTCTTGGAAATTTTAATGGAGTGGTTTGCAATTGCCTTCTCCATTTCACACACTAGCTGATAATCATCAACCAGAGTGCAGGTTTCCTCACGATGTTTTCCATCACCGGAAGCAAGTGGTGGTCGATGAGAACTAACATAGGTATATGAGTCACATTGGTATACAAACTCATGTGGCCCGGGCAGGATTCGAACCTGGGACTTTAGCATTCACAGGCGGGCGCCCTACCACTCGACCACCACCGCTTCATACGACGAGACTTATGACTATTTACCATAATTTCTAAATTTGCACATTATCTAATCGAAGCCTATTTACAAATTTATCTTTTCAGGCGTACAACGATTTGGCAAAATTACAAAATCTAAGTAAAATTAAGCTTATGTCTAAAACTTACACAACTGTAGCTACCATAGACATAGAAAAAAAAATTTATTCTTTATTAGACATATAAACTTGATTGTCAAATGAAGCCCAAAAACGTTCATAAAAGTGTGTTCTAAATTCAATTTTTTTTACAGATTGCCTACAAATTCTATGGAACCAAAACACCAAAAATGTCAAACTTGACAAAAAATTGGCTTCACAGAAGATATTACCTGTCCTTCACCAACATAGGCAAAAACCATATCTGACATCCCGCTTCCTCAGCTGTCAGTGCCTCTAAGTAAAATTAATTTTTTTTTCTAGCTCTATGGCACGGCTCTCCTGGGAAAATCGCGACAAAAAGCCAAGTATTACTCTGACAGAATAGGTACCAAATTTCATCGAATTCAGCTCAGTGGTTGAGGCGTGATTGATTAACAAACATCTACACACATTATAACTTTCTTATAAATTTTATAATACATTATTAGAAAACTTTTGCTAGATAAAAACGCATATAAAATACTTCTACAGAAAAATAAATTTCCATTTCCATTTTGTTCTCTATTATTTCCATAAATGGCCCCTACGTGTTTCTATTATTACGCGTAATACCGTGATAACCTTATCTTCAAATTATAATCAGAATCACATTGCATGCGTTTTGATATCAGTGTCAGCACCAAAAATAAATGGTATAAGTAGGTACCATTATTTTTAGTAATAGGTATGTAATTAGGATACTAATTGACCAGTTGAATACAGTGTTGGGAATCATTCGAATAAATTGTCTAAATAAATAATCGAATTGACATTCATTTGCAATAAAATTATTCGCGAATAATTTAAAGTCACAAAATTGCAGTTTTAATCTTTTTTTTATTTCCGTGATGTGAGCGATCATTGTTTGAAGTTCCTTATGCTGTTTGAGCTCTTAAATTTTAAAGTCTGATTTATGCTTGAGATTTCGGACATCGAAAATTAAAAAAAAAGATAAGGGAAATGGTAAGCAAATAGTCTGGTATGCACTGTTATCAATGGCTTCTTTCCTTATCTCTATGACGCCCTACATATCTATGTCTGTTGGTTCGTAGGCATTTTATATAGTTTGAAGCCCTATTTAAAATACCAAAGTTATAACGCATTCTATAGTATGATTTGAATATTATTTGATCGGATGGTGTATTTTGATGTTCAAATTTAAGTAAGTATTTGTAAGTGCCATAAATTGAAAGTTAATTCATCTCATCCGTAAAAGTATTGAAATAAAGTCTAAATTTTACCACTAATGTTACCACAGAAATTGGATATTTATATATTTCAGCATTCTGCAAACGTTACATACCAAACCATATAGAAGAAGTTATTTAATGAACTATATAACAAATAAAAAATATTATGAAGCTATATTTATACACGAAATAAAGGATAATTGAACAGTACATTGCCGGTACACAGTGTGCGTTATCAAGTGGGCACTTCCCTTATCAACACACCACATGTACAATGTAAAGTACACATGCATATTAGTACCTACAGTACCTACTGTTGTCAATTTACATATACAGTTGTGTGTGTTAGCCTTTATTTGACTAAGAGAGTTCATTGTGTCAATATTTGGCTTCTCTCTTGGAGACAACGTTTGCTGTAAAATTATAACTTCATCTTAGGTAACGTAGGTGTTTTAGTTGTCAACTAGTAATACTGTGTTGTATGTCATTGGTAAATTAATTAATGTTCATATACTTACTCGGCTACTTTTTCCCATACAAAATGTACGATCATTTGGCTTTACTATGAGAGGTATTTTTTTTTTGTCCTATGTTATTTTGGGAAAGTTGTTCTATTTCACGAGTTGAATAGGCCCTGAAATTTTCCTGTGTGGTAAAAAAGCAGCCGTAAAATAAGTCAAAATTTCTTTAATTGTAGTAAGTAAAATTAGGTACTTATCTACTAAATTTAATTTACTACTTATAGAAAGAAATAACGACCTTCAACATCAATAATTATCACAAACCAAATCTGATAGATAATTCAATTTAGCGATAACGCTACGCTATTGAATAACTATCACACATATTGCGCCCGAATCCGCAGACGGCTCATAAATCCTTCTGCGGTGCCAAAAAGACACCGTCCGTAGCGCAATTTTTTTTATCAAACGTGTCGAACGGAAGCTAGGCGATGCGCACATCTCGTGCCGCATCCCGTTTCACTCCGTCCTCCAATCGCCTCCGACCTCCGAACAAACGGACCTCCATACCTCAGTACTCCCTCAGTTAGTGTCGACGTGTCGCGACGCACGGACGTACGCTCCCTCTCTCCATTTTCATTACGCGAGCTTTCGAATTTACCTGTGGATTTTCAGTGACGTGTGTTCCATCAAATATTTGTGCCCACATCTTTTTCTGGATTAGTCATCATCATCATCTCCGGCTGGACAAGGGTCATCGCTAGTTTTCAAGGTTGGTGCATATGTCTTGCGAATAGTAATGCGATTCGATGCATTCGGAATGTCACTTAGCCGGTCTTATGATGATGGTGTGAAGAGGTTTCTTGGATCGTGGAATCGTCAAGTTCATCCAGCGGGTTCATTGACTCAACGGCTGGATCGTTTTTTAATTGTTTTTTGTTGTAAGACCGGTGTGCGGCGTGGGAGAAGATTCTGCGTATGGACAGTTTACCGGTTATTCGAAGAACAATGGGCAAAGTTGAAGACCTATCACTTTAAATTGTTCTGCATTTCCTGTTATGCAAAGATCAAATAGAGACATTGAAGTCATAAGAGCGGGATGTGATTCATCAAAACTTCAATTTACTTTGCAAAGTTCAGCACGAGGGTTATTCCGGGTGCACTCATAGTCTACTCGGAATTATAATAGCTTTTACACGAATGAATACTTAGATTCACGTATAATTTGATACAATTCCATTAGTTCAGCTATATCATCGACATATAAAAACGTTTTCTGGTTTAGGAAACGGCCATCAAACTTGCATTTTGAATTTTAAATTAGTATTTTTTATGGTTGCATATTGAATATTTATAGCTCACAAGTTTTGTAGCTGTATGTATGTAAATATATTGCTTGTCCAGTTACATTTTATGTTTTTAAATCAAAATATATAGAAATACATAATGTTTGGAAGTAAACACAATTTCGTTGCAAAAAGAACACCTCATTATATACAAGGAAAAATATTATATACCTAAACTAAGCCATAGGTCACAGACAAAATTGTTGTTATAGTTAGTAATAAATACCTAACGAGTTATACCTATTCCTGTCAGAATATTTACATACTTAAAACTAAAATATTTATTTTTAAGATTATTTCAAACTTCAATCATTGAATGGTTTACATGTCGCTCTTTTAGGCTTGCAACTAAACATAATAATTTATTGTATGATTTTGCAATAAAGTCAAACTTATCTAAACTTCCTGGATGTAGCTGATGAAAAAGTTCATCAAAGATGATATAGCAATAAAGTTCAGCTAAAAAAAAACAATATAATTGAATTTCTACAGATCATAGACGGAAGTGATGATCACATCATTAATCATAGCTTTGAAATGAATGGTAAAATTATCTTCAACATTCTGACTATTGTTATATGCGTAGTCGTGGCTTGTCTGTATTGAATGCCTAATAATAAACCACATTTGCCTGTGCACACAAATCATAAAGCATTGTTGGTTATTCCATAGGTCTCCAAAATGACGCTAGCTAAAAACTCGCAGATTACAGTGATTACACGGCCGATGCGCTGGCGCACAATAAGCTGTATGGAGGTTGCAGCCATGTCAAGGAATACTGTAATAACCCACACGCTATAGTCAATAAACTGTTGGCATTTCAGAAATTTTGTTTCGAAATTGATGCGCTTATCATTTACATATTTCATAACACACAGGTGTTCTTCCAATATTTATTTATGCAGTGGGTACAAGCCATTGCTATATTCCAGCTTAGCTACTACCTCTATTCCTATATCGCAAAATATTTATTTAATTTTAAGTAAAACTTACTAATTTTATTTAAACTCTCTTCTAAGTTTTTATTTTGAAATACAAAAAAATTTGTTTGAAACGATTTCATCATTCTACCATATAATTGTTCTCAAAGGTTTCTAAATAGCCAGAAACTGAAACGATTGTTCAAGTCATTAGATCTAATGTAATTAGTAAGCTCTACAACGCAAACGCTTTGAACAAATCAGTGTATTTTGAAAGAGCCTATTCCTTCGCTTCATTATCCGGGAAACTTTTGAAATACCAGTCATTACTTGGACCACTAGAAAATTAGATTTTCAAAGTTACGGGTTGAAGATTGAGAGTCGAATAGTTGGCAAAACTTCCTAAAATGTGGAGGGCCTTGGGGTATAGCTAATTATAAAGGTGAGATGGTGTGAGTCATCGAACTGTGTCGGTTAGTTGTAGGCTTCTTCCAAGGAGCGGATGCTGATAAATTTGTGGAGGCAAATTGCAAACTCATGGTTGGAAAGTCGTAAAGAAAACGTAAACATAATTGGAAAACGTAAACATAATTGGTACAGTTCAAGCAGTTTCTAAATCAATCTATGTGGATTGTACGTTTTTTCTTCTTCTTTCTGTTTGTAGAATATTTCTTTAAAGATTTGATGATGATTATTCTATCCTATACTATTTTTAGCAGTTTTCGTTCGTTGAATGCTGTGTATAGAACATTACGTTTAATGTGAGATAGATCTGGATACTTATATTGGTAGAATTCGTTATAGGTATTTAAAAATGTATATAAAACCATTTCAAAATTTGAAATGGTTAATTGCAAACATGTTTTCTTACGCAGACTGTTATGTTGGAATTGAACGGCCTTGATCTGTGTCGATGACTTTAGAAAGACAGAAAATTACTTTATGAACTTCACATGAGGAAGATTTTGCGTTTTTTTTGTGACTTCGAATACTTCAGTTACATATACATCTCACCGAGATCCTGTTTTGTATTGACTAGTTAGATGATCTAAATATAATGTCAAAGGCTAACATTGAAGGATATCTATAAATTAACGAAACTGTTTGTCCAATCGAATACAAGTAAAAGGTGAAGGACATTTTAGTATCGTTAAAGTTTTGAGCTGACGACCGGCCAGTCTCTTCTGTATGCATCGTATAGCGTTGACATTTATCATAAAATGTCATGTGTATTAAACCCATTAAAGTCCTCTCTATACGCCGCTTTTTATGATCAGTCTTCGACGCCAGCGGTCACTTTATTACTCGGTTTATTTATAATATTTTTTATCACATACGAGAATTACTGAGCGTTAAGAGTAAGTTTATAACTTGGTATAAACCGACTTGCGCCACACGGTCTAAGTGCCAGTACAATGGCATACATGAGGGCCTTTGTTTTAGTGGCAATCAAAATTATGCATGCTTTATGACTAGGTTCGAACCTTACAGAATTTGTATTTTATGCTTTTACTATTAAAGCAGATTACTTAACATTTTCGATCATTCAGTTATACATTGTACTATATTAATTTGATTGAACTAAGAGCACAGAATTAATATAAGTACTAGTAGATAACTACATTCTTCTTATCGAGTGTGTTATTACTAACACTGGTGTCAGATTTTATTCAAGTCGCCTAAAGGCATCTGACATGACTTTTACCACTACCGCCACCTAGTGGCAGTAGCCGTATACACACTAGTAAACTAAACAGTCAGCCCAAGTGCAGGTTTCCTCACGATATTTTCCTTCACCGGAAGCAGGTGGTTGTCGATGAGAAAACTACCATACATGAGTCAGATTAGTCTGCAAACTCATGTTACTCAGGTAGGTATTACTACATTTTGAAAGTTTCAATTTGAATTGTTTGATAAACAAAGAGTCGCAGCATTGATAAGTGAGGCGACTCATGTTATGGAAGCAGATAAAAGTGGGTGGAAAATATGGTGTTTATCTGCAGGACCGAATGCGTTCGGAGCACAGCATTCATAAATCTCTCCCAGGAGTGTGTGTGAGGCGAATTTGGTCTTAGTTTGTTTGTGCCCTTGTTTATTAAACCTACCATTGTTTCAGACTGTTAGGTAACTAGATATTATTGTTATGTTGGCAGCTACCTGCTGAACTGTAAACTAATAAAGAAAATATATTACATCATGAAGCTTGTGAAACAAATTGTTGATATCGATGGGTTTGATTTAAAGTCAGAGTGATACCAGCTAGAATATTATCATATTATTGGTTGCTTTTGCCCACTGCTATTTTTCTCGTCCTGTTGTTTAATATTTCTCTGAAATATTTATTTGTTATTTGTGTAATCGGTTTATTTAATTATCGAATTAATGTATGTTCAAACAGATAGGTATATCAGTTAATGATAATTTTACGTTTCAGAATTTAGCTGAGCTTAAATTATGCAATGGCGCGTGGAGCCATATTGCCGAATTATTTAAATGAAAATAACATTTTAATTACCCACGAAATCCTTTAAAGCCGTATCAGACTTATCTGTGGGCAAACGGAACGTGTTCTCATAAAACATGAATATTTAAATGAATTTTCTTCGCTACATCTGCCGGTTGTTAAAGAACAATCAATGGTACTGTTTGCATGACTTGCAAAAAACATATTTTTGTTTCTTCTATGTTCGCTTATCTTCTTGCATCTTATGTCTTTATAGCCATAGAGAGGATATTAAGATTTTATGCCACTATCACAACCAAACCAGTAAACAGATTTATCTGAAATCAACCTTTACATGCCATTATCTTCATAATAAAATAAAAATAATAATATATTTTCTTTTCTTTTTATATTTATAAATATATAATTCAAGTTGGGGCGAAAACACATTGTTTTTTTTTATAACATAGGGCGGCAAACGAGCAAGCTGGTCACCTGATAGTAAGCAATCACCGCTGCCCATGCTGTTTGTATGTATGTATGATTGTTACGTAATTACACACGAACCGTTGAATTAATTAAGATAATATTAAGTAATTAATATAATATTCAAAATTTTAAGTTCGTTGCGCAAACAAATTGGTTCAGCCGGTTTTGAGATATACGCATTTTTATGAAAATAAATATTGCTCTATAACTTTTGAACAGTATTTTTAAAAAATGATCGCGAGGTCTAAGTTCGCGTCGAACCACTAGTTTCTAAAGTTAATGCCAACATTAATTGCAAATTGATAAATTCTAAGAACGTTATGATTTTATATTTTACTTTCTATAATTTTATCGCTAGCTAAGCCTGTTTTCTGAATTTCAGGTTAGGTCCCCAATGCGCTATAAAATCTGCCCAATACATTTGCGTAAAAATAACAAACATTCGCACAAACTTTCCTATGTATAGTATTCTACGAGAGATTACGAGTAAGATGGTATGCAAATCCAACAAAATAAGCCCGAAATTAGAAAATCAATTAAAAAGTCATTAAGTTGTCACAGTTAAATAAGGAATTTGATGAGCCAACGGTGCCTACTTAGAATATCATTACGATCAGGCTGGCAACACTTGGCGGTGCAAATTTTATGGTAACCCAAGTTGATACGTTCCATTCCACGTACGAAGCGTAACGTATGGCTTCGAAATTTGTTTCGCACAATATGACAGTTTAATTACTACGGTCGGATTCGGTTTTAACTTTTAAGCTTGTTTAAGACTTGTTCTTTGTTTGTTTTGTGCGTTCTACTTCGATATTGGAAAATGATCTTGTTTCTTTGTAAGTGTTCTGTAGTCAAGGCAGTGCGATTTTAACTAATCATCAAAGGTTGAAACAAAACTTATTTTTTATATTAAAATATAATACACATACAAAATTACACGTACCTAAATGTACCTATGGTTTTTATTTTTACAAATAAACTTTTTGAATTACTTAATCGTACAAACTTACCTTGCGAGCCAGTTTTATTACGCAAATAAACATAGAATTTTAACATTGTTAATTAGTAAGAGCATTTGATTGTTAATTTTTAATCATCACAGAACAAGGCTGCTTTGTGTACAGGCGCGTCACATGCACATAGATGCATATGTCCGCGGAGCATTTGATTGTTAATTTTTTAACAACAGAGAATAAGGTTGCTTTTTGTATAGGCGCGTTGCATGCGTCGCATATGCACGCGGTTCACGATTGTGGTTTGATAAGTTCTAAATCCCGATTGCAAAATTATAGGTCAAGGAGTGCAATAGTCGATACGATATGTTGGCAACGTGCCCATTTCATTCAAGTACACGGCAGAAAAATGAAAACAATCCATCACCACGTGATTGGTTTTGTTCTAAAAATAATCCTTAGATAAGCTATACAGATTCCTTCTTCGTATGCTCTTGACTGAGCAATCGTGGTCAGGAAAGCTGTTTGGAGACGCGCAGCAAGGGAGCTCTACATTTCTCTTGTTCTGCGTCAGTGTTCCTGATTACATTCAACCTGACTCTCTCAAAACCAGAGTGAATAGGCTGCTTCTGGGTAAGCTCGCGACACCGTAGACCTCATTTCTGTCCTCGGGCAAGATTGTGGTCAAAAGCAAACCCATCTTTTACATGAAAAAAAAACTGATGCTTAGCGGTTTTCATTTAGAGATGCTATATAGATTAGCGAACAATAGTTGTAGAGGTACAAATCGATATTGTATAATTATACAAAATCATGGTAATAGATGTAATTCTTATAAAAACTAGTTACGACCTGGGGCTCTGTTTCAGTAGAAATTACGGCATAAAATGTAGGTACTCTATAGTGACAGATTTTAATGAAATTTAAATTTTATCAAAGTAGAATATACCCCGGAATAACAAATATATTTGCTATTCCGGGGTACCTTCATTAAATTTAAATTTCTACTAAAAAACTAAGATTCAAAATTGACTAAGACTTCGTGATTGACTAACAAATATTACCTACTCATACACGTCCAAACTTACGCATTTGTAAAATGTAGTTAGTATCTTGGGCCCTTTAAGACCACAGATTGCCAGTAGGTTAAGGTTTTTAACCCTAGCTACTTACAGGTACTTACTTAAGTAGAGATGTCTAGTTACGCGAAACTCTTTAATTGGCAAGTGACGCAACAAGCCGACTAGTTTTCTCGCATATGCCAGCGATAGTCCCAGCTTCCGCACTTTCCGTTTCACGGTGTGGGAAATAATATTATGTGCTCATAGTTATACTATGTTAACATGTATAATCTTATCTTGGGGGTTTTCACTATTGCTTCTTAAATTAGGTAGGTCAATAAAATTATCAGATTTTGTAGTTCCCAATGCTAAAAACAGGAAATCGTAAAGATTAGTTTATAGAAGTAAATATTTGACACACTAAAATAAGGAAGGCTTGAATATTGTGTATGAGGGATATCATTCTTCCGCTCACTATAGTAGTGCCAGCTACCGGCGAATAAAAAAAAAATATTTATTTGCAGTACCAAGTTATAGTAACTTATATTGGATGGGGCCTCCTTTTAGACATCAAAGAGCCTGTGTTATAGGAGACCCCGCTCCTCATTAACTAGAAAGATACATAAATCAATGTTGCAACATTACAATAGTACATTATGATATAAGTGCCGTAAGTTGAAAATTACAGCCGAGGCGATATTGGTAGCCCGAGCGAGCGAGGGTTACAAGAAAGCAGAGGCTGTAATTTTCAAAGCGCACATATGTTATACGACTACTGAAAACTCGGAAAACGACAATACCAAAGAAAAAGCGCGCGGAATAATTTTACTTGTTCACAAATGTTATAAAAAAAAATGCGCAAAAAAAAATGTTATAAACCAAATTAAATATAGGGTAGATACTGATAACTAATTTATATTATATTTATATATTATTAATCATACTGTATAAACATCATGCCGCCGTCGACTTCGGATTCGTAACGAACTAATTACGAACTAGTAAACTATTATTATTTATGTTACCGTGCTTAACTATAATTGTTGCAAATATATGCAGCAGCAAAACGCGACCGGGGAACTAAAATGGCAACATTTCTCAATTTCTAAATATTTAAAAATGTATATTATTAGTGATTTTATAAGGATCATTTTTAAATATTTAGGAAATGGCCATTTTAGACCCCTTGCAATCAGATAGTTTCCGCGTTATCGCTTGTTTGCACTTGCGCCACAAATTGTCGAGAGTGCAGATAAACTCTTCTTGGACTTACAAGTTTACACTGGATTTCTCTAAAAAAGAGATAAGAATGATGCCTAATGATGAACATGACAACATAAAGCCTTAATTTTTATAAAAGATATAATAAATTTTGAAAAATCTAAAAGTACGCTTTTAGCCGCTCATGCGGCTGTCTTAATACCTACTTTGTAGGACAATTAATTGCTATGGCAGTTCAACAAAATTAAACTTATGTGTCCAGTAAAGTATCAAGACTAGACTTACTTACTTCTTACTTCCCACAAGGACAAATTTTTCGCAATTAGGCCTCCAGTTTGGGCCCTTTTTGCGTGAGGAGAATAGGCCAAAATTTCACACGAGCCAGCCCAGCTCCATAAGGAAGCGAAGAACCGCCGATGGTGTACTGCAAGCTTCGCTCATGGTCCCCGAGTTCCCCAGGAACTCTTCTCTTGTAGTTTCAACGCCATGGCACTCCAGAAGGAGGTAGCTTGCAGTTTCTTCAGCCTCCATGCATGCCCAGCATAGTGGGCTATCTGTATCAAGACTAGAATTATTTATTAATCCGTATCCAACAAGCTCTACTAACAAGTTATAATAACATAGTTATTCAAATTTCAGAATATCTACTTTCTGATTTGTGCTACTATTCATAAAGGATTTAATTTAGTGACCTATCTTTGTGCACTCTTCTAGTGTGCATAGAAACAATGACATAATTATGTTTGTGGTCAACAACACTATTGAACTCGCCACTACACACTTAGTACTTCTAAACACAGCTCTAGTGTTGACTTATCGATAACCAGCGGCCGCCAGGGGCAACTTTAGATTATATAATTATGTACAGTCAACATCAGATCAACCTGTCTAGATTTATTGCAAATTAGCTTGTATTATAATGGTATAGAGTTTATTCGGATTACTTGATATTAAATGAGTGTACATTTTGTAAATGATAGCTTTGGCCTTCACACAAATGTTTCAATATTTTAATGAAATGATATATTATGTACGTACAAGCTTTTGCCCGCGAGTTCGTCCGTGCGTAATTTAAATTTGTCAATATCTCAGGTTCTAAGCGGGGCGTCTAAGTCAGGGCGTTTAAGTAATTTTATGACGTCAACTAACTAAAAAATAAGAATGTGACGATTTGTAAGTACTATTTTTAAGCCAATATGAATAAAAATAATTGACTTTGACTTTGAGATCTCTATTAATACAACTGTAAAAACCGCATCAAAATCGTTAATTAGTTTTTGTATTACCCGCATATTAACAGACTGTGTGCCGTTCTGAACCTCAAGCAACGTTTATTCGCCAATTAAATTATTAACTTTATGGTATAAAAATTATACGGTACTTATCTGAATTTATCACAAGCAAGAATGGATTCTAATCGCAAAATGAACCCTATGCGGCAAATCATGGAAAATCTATTGAAAAGCAAAATAATTGATTATTCTTGCTTGACTCCATCTTGACTCGTATCGTGTACGATTTGTAATGGACAACTTGTATGCGTACTACTTAAACTATAAATTTACGAAATGTAAAAAAATAACTTTTAATTGAAACCTTTAACTGAATTGCCTGTGGTCCTGCGTGATCGAATCAGAAATGAGGAGATCCGTAGGAGAAGTAACCGACATAGCCCGCAGAATCGCGAAACTTAAGTGGCAGTGGGCGGGGCACATAGCTCGTAGAATAGTTAGCTGTTGGGGCAGAAAAGTTCTCGAAACCACGAACCGGAAAACGTAGTGTTGGCAGGCCTCCCACTCGGTGGACCGACGACCTGGTTAAGGTCGCGGGATGCGCATGGATGCGGGCAGCGCAGGACCGGTCGTTGTGGATATCCTTGGGGGAGACCTTTGTCCAGCAGTGGACGTCTTTCGGCTGAGAGAGAGAGAACTGAATTTCAATGGATATGCATATTCTCTGTAATATTTATTATGGCAATAATGGCATGTTATTAGGTAATCTGTTACGCGTGTCTGAGAAAAATAGCGACCACGTGGATTGAATTGATTCTCTAAATTAAATAAACTCATTGTTAAATCTACATTTTTCCCCGACATTGAGTAATGTACCTAGGTAATTGAGTAAGTACATAGGTCTTAAAACTTTTTTTTACTCATTCAAACAATTTTGTTACTCATTCAAACGAAGTGCTTATTTTGAGACTATTCACACGTTTTGAAAAAGTACAGGTGATTATTGTGTCATTTAATATTTAAATATTTGCTTACTATTGTTTTGAAAATAGAAAGTAGCTTTCCTTGTATTCGTGTTACAGACAGACAGACTTGACCTTTAGTGTTTTGCAGTGAAAGTAAAAATATTTTAAATTATGCAGTGTATGCTAGTGTAAGGAAGTTTCTTGTAAGTGTCAATTAAGATGTTTTTTCCTAATTTGACTTGTTAGGGGTGTTTTCCATTATGCACTCGATATTGTTAAAATAAGAGACAAACATAAGAACATGCATACAAACAAAAGTTAGAATTACTTTTGGTTCACTCGAGTACCCCCGGGACGCTCTTTCGTGCAAACTCGATCACAAACATAACATGTTTTATTATATTAAGATAAGCTGTGGTCACTCTGCTAGCTTGCCAGTCGCTCAGCCGATTAGAGTTTTTTCGCAGGCTAACCGCGCAAACTTTGTTAGGTCTATCGATAGTGTCGACTGGGCCAGCATTTTTGATCGTAACAAGACTGCAAAAACGGCCTCAGTGGCGGTAACGACCGTAATTACGAACACTTTAGAAACTTGCTTCCCAATAAGAATGACGAATGTTAATAATAAAAATGACTCCTCGTGGATGACTCCCGAGGTAATTAATACAAAATCTCTTTTACTTGACATCATAGCATTATGTAATTTATTTCCGGACGACATGAACTTAAAACAATTTCTAGAAAACTTAAACCAAAAATATGACATGTTATTAAAAAAAGAAAAACGTAATTATTACTCTAAAATTATTGATAATACTTCCAATTCATCCAAAAGTATGTGGAATGTGATTAAATCTATCGGATTGTAACGTCTTTGATACCACCTAAGCAGTCAAAAGATGCCTATGGAATCTCAATGGAACTGCTGAGAATGGCCATCATACCTCTCGCGTCTGTTCTAGCCCTATTATATAACAAATGCCTCGAAGAAGGGACATATCCACAACTTCTAAAACTGAGTAAGGTATCCCCAATATATAAAGGAAAAGGCACAAGGGAAGATATCGACGGGTATAGACCAGTGTCTGTCATCCCTGCTGTAGCAAAAGTTTTTGAGAACGGACTAAGCTCTAGACTTATCACCTACCTAGATTCAATAAAAGTTTTGTCAGAAAACCAGTATGCGTACCAGGTAGGTCGTTCGACTACGTCGTGTGCACGTGAGGTAATAAATCAGGTGGTCGAAGCACGGGAACGCAAAAAACATGTAGCCGTCTTCTGTTGTGACCTGTCCAAAGCTTTCGACGTCGCAGACCACACAGTGTTGGATCACAAACTGGCTCACTATGGTATCACCGGCAAAGCTGGTGCCATACTAAGTGATTTAATGCGAGGAAGACAACAGATTGTAGACAGCGGAAATGGTCAAATCCAATCCGACCCATCATCACCCACTATGGGAGTAGCTCAAGGTTCATCTGTATCTAACATTTTGTTCTCACTCCTAATGAACGATCTTCCAGAAGCCGTGCCTGACGCTAGCATTTTAATGTACGCTGACGATGTAGCTGCCATAGTAACGGCCCCTTCAGTCGACCAACTCGAACATAAATTAAACAGTACCGCTGCGACACTTTTCAAATGGTTTAGCATGAATGGCCTCGCCTTGAACACAAACAAGACTCACTTTATTCACTTTAGCCTATCCGGACGTACTGTCAGACCCATGGTGGTGATGGTGAATGACAGTGAGATTCAAGGTGTAAGCAATACTACTTTCCTAGGACGAGGAGTCGATGACAAAGGTCTAACATGGGAGAAGCACATTGATAAACTGTGCAAAAAACTGGGCAGTGCCTGTTTCGCTCTGAGGCGGGTAGCCCGTATCGTATCCAAGGAGGCGGCCCGAGCGTGTTACTTCGCCACAGTACACTCCGTACTGCAGTACGGCGCCGAGCTATGGGGACGAGCAGCCGACTGGGAGAGGGCATTCCGCATGCAGAAACGTGCCGTAAGAGCCTTAGCACAGGTACCATCACAATCGGACTCTGCCAAACCGTTGTTCAAATCGCTAAGGATACTTACTTTGCCGTCGATTGTTATTTACCAAATAGCAGCCTATGTCCGAATGCATTTGAATAAGTTTCAGAAAAATAGCGACGTGCATAAGTACAATACACGTAACGCTAATAAATTATCAACGCTACCCCGTAAAATAGCAAAGTCGGACAAACTGACTCACATAATGGGCCCGGCTGTTTACAACAGACTTCCTCGCGATATCATTGATGCGCCAACCCTACCATCATTTAAAAATAGACTGAAACGGTGGCTGATTGACAATACATTTTACAGTGTCGAGGAATTCATGAACTCAAATTAATGGTTGTATTATTGTTTGTTTGACTGTTGTCTATTGCAACTACACTAATTTTAATATAATTTCTTATATAATATTATTAGAACTACTGCATTATGTGTATCGATTTGATACAAATTTGTATATTTACCATGTAAAAATATAATTATTACCTAGTATTATTATTTTCTCTGTATTGACGTATAACATGGTTATGAATAAATGAGTATTGAGTATTGAGTATTAGTATTATATTTGCTTCTTATATTTTACTAGCTGGCGCCCGCGGCTTCGCTCGCGTTAATCCTTTCTTAGCGGCTGCCTACGTCATAACATCTACCTGCATGCCAAATTTCAGCCCGATCCGTCCAGTCGTTTGGGCTGTGTGGGATCACTATGTCAGTCAGTCAGTCATCTTTGAGTTATATACATATATAGATTTTTGACTGTACACAATCTATTGCATGTATAAAGATAATAAATAGCCCCTCTGGCATGTTAGGCGACCGAGACTGTTTCATGTGTTTCTTTCGGCATTTCTTTTCAGCAGTGGTCGTTCCGAAATGCTAGTAGTTTGTAGCTTTGAGACATAATATATTATGATTAAATAATTAGTTTTTGACGTGAAAAGGAGGCCAAGTTTCAATAAAGAATTTTTGACTTTTAACTTTGACTTTGCAGCCGCTTCAAAAGTTCAGATAGCCGTGATGGTCGCCAATCTTCGTTGAGAAGCGGCACTATAAGAAGAATTAAAAATGAAACACCAAGAATCGAAAGGTCATTGACATATGCGATTGTTTAGAATACTATCTATAAGAATTTTGTGATCTAATCTTGTCCTTCCGTGCTACTCGATGTCACTATCAGTATTCTAGCCGCGAAGAATGCCCAGATCAGTGCTTCTCAAACTTAAAAGAAGTATTGTAGGTTTATTTTGTGAAATTGAGAATTGATTTTTTTTTATTTTTTACTACCATTTCATTACCGCTCTCGGTTCCGCCCGCGTAAATTTCTTTTTCTGCCTTTAGGGATGGAATTTTCAAAAATGCTACCTAGTTGCTTCCTGCTAGTTTCTACGTTCAGCGGTTTCGTTTCTGCGTTTTGTTTTTTTTTTGGATAATAATAATGAGACGTGCTTTGCTTATAAGTAGTTACTTTTTTTTACTATGCTCGCAAGATAGCATTTAATACAAACGCATTCGTCTATTGTTCATCATAATGATTACGTCACAAGGAAGGTAACATTTTTGTCTGTCAGTAGCTATAATCTCAAGAACCAGGGTCGAGACGAAGGCTTTTGTTTTAAAACCTATTGTTAACTACATTGATTGGTTGGTCTGAAGATGTTGGATAACTGACGGAGCGTTGAAGGTTAAGCAAGCACCAAAACCTTTTTTTTAAGTTTATGTGTCTGTCCGCCACACCTATATATTTTTAGGGTTCCGTACCTCAAAAGATAAAAACTGAACCCTTATAAGATCACTTTTTTGTCCGTCTGTCCATCTGTCTGTCTGTCCGCCTGTATGTCAAACTTTCTTTTCTCAGGGACGCCTGAAGGTATCAAGTTGAAATTAATATCGAATACCGGGATCCACGGTCTCAAAAATATTCAAATAAAACAAAAATAATCAAAATTATACGTCAACGCGATCAATGTGGTGAATTTTCGCATATTTTGCGATTGTAGGCAGCAATCAAAACCTATGGGTAGGTACTTCCCGTTGACCTAAAATTATGAAATTTGCCAAAAAGCAAGGTCTAACAGTAATTATAAAGGAATAAAACTGAAAACTGTAAATATGTTATTGGAAGTCTAAAACAAAGGATTACAAACTTATTTTTGCGCTGGATTCAGTATGAGTCTTAGAGATCGAACTAAGAAGTTAAGTTTGTTTATGACTAGTTGGACTTTTAGTTGGAGCTATAATGTGAGATGCTTTGCGTGTACGGAACCCTCGTTGCGCGAGTTTAACTCGCACTTGGCCAGTTTTTTTTATTTGACTACAATTTTAGACCAGAATAAAACAATGCTCTAGTCAATTATGTTTTTAGATTATCTTATGTGTATTTAGTTTACCTTACCTTACTTTGTTTGTTAAATTTAGATTGTGGAGAAAAATAAATAAACTTATAAACTTATGTTTCTTACTTTTGACTAACAATTGCCCGCAGTTTCAACTACGGATTAGGTATGCTTTAGCTTCGAAATTAAATCTTTTAGTCTTAAACGTGTAAAAGATGGACAGTTATAACAATTAAAATAAGACCTAGGTTTTTCAAAAAAGGATGTTGTTAAATTGATACTAACATTCATACTTTATCTATTTAATTTCATTGTTTGTATTCATAGGACCCACAGCGGCAAAAACTCATTGCTTATTCTGATGGCATTTGATATGTTTTGACGATGTTTATATTTAACACTTAAACCACGTTATATGTATATCGTGAATTAATGCATATCATAGTTTAAATATTAAAAATAAAAAAGTATGTAAATTATACATACTTCAAAAAATATACTAATATTATACCTAAATGCGAAAGAATACGTGTGTGTGAATATTTGTAAAAATTTGGTATGCGAACAAAATAAAACCTAAAATTTATTTATTTTTTATTTTAAAACTTCATTGAACAAAATTTTAAAATTATGTACAAACTTAACGCGAGAGCGGAGCCCCAAGGTACAACTAGTTAAATATACGTTTACGTCTCTATTTATTTGGTAATAATTAAATGCAAAAATAATCTAAAGCTGCTGATAGAAAATAACAGGAAGTACATTATCAACAACATATGTTTGAATATCAATGACGTCATAAGTTTATACGATACCAAAATTCCGTTATTATGTGCTAAATGATGTCGTATTTTGTAATTTAATACCAACAACAGGTACTATATAATACATACTATTACATACATATATTAGGCATAAACCCGGCCATTCGCGTCAAAATAATTGAGGACTATTATCCGCAAAATATTTCACCAGAAAATGTTTGCTGTCCAATTACGCCGATGTACGAGTAAAGTGTGACGTTCACTGATATATTTTTTGACCAAATTAACATTTATAAATTCATACACGTTCATATATTTTTTGACAAAATAAACATTGATTCATGCACACATAAGTGTATGTACTCCGTTTCTGAATAAAACAGATTAACAGGTAATGCCCCGGATAGCTTTCTCTATCGCTTGTATGAATGAAAGTATTGCCATCTGAAAAAAAAAATAACGCCTGAATATTGCCATCTGAAAACAAAAGTAACGCCTATTATAGCTATAAGTCTGTGAATTATTTGAGGTCCATCCTTACCCTTTTTCCGGAGTTGGGTTATTAAGAATTTAAAAACTTTCACTTTTATAATATAATAGCATTTTAAGTGGCAGTAAATTTGTGTCGAACGCATGCATTAGCACGTAGACGTGCATTTAATGAATGGCGTTACATCTCTTTTATCTATGTCCGATCTTTATTGCTGCTGCACAATATTGACTAATATTAGTGAACATTGAATTGAAACGGTTTTTAATGATGCCAAAGTATTTTATAGGTACCTAAATAAGTGAGTTTGATGATGACAAATCGTTTGTCATCATAAAATTCTAGATACTGTCAGTGTTTTCAATCTAAGTACCTAATTATTTTTAGTCATATTGACACGTCCCATAATAATTTATTTCTGCACTTTTAATATTAGTAAAATATATTGTAGGCTTTACGAACAAAAATGACGATTATTCCGTAATGTTTACACAAACTACAATGCAGATAGTCCAATAACTTTCAAATTAACACTCCTATATGCCTATATTGTATTTATCTGTGAACGCACTCCCTTATCAAAATGTAAAATGCATTTTTCGTCGTGATTCCAGGAAACGCCACGGACGACTAATAGAGTAGGGTAAACGCACCAATTGTTGGCCGTAATTGTACTGCGGATGTAAATGGTGGTCCTTTATTATTTCCCATGTTGATGCGCTGAAATGGAGTACGCTTTTGTTTTAAATGTCTGGTTTATTTTGAGATGATGGGACTCGTTAAATGTATGTATGAATATAATATAATATAATACTGAGAAAGGACCGAAAAACATATTAAGTACATGATATGACTAAACAGACGACCTTTTGCTTTGACATGCGCAAATTGATTACTTACGTACGTGGTAAACCTTGTGACTTTCGAGGAAATTACTAATACGGAAAAAATACAGCATAAGGCACACAGTATTTATTAGTTTGCTAATGAATCGGTCAACGCTTCGGGTCTCCTATCCCGTGGGAATTTTGGGAATAATATAAGCACTAGTTGTGCGCAGAGAATCCGGACAAACCAAGTGGCGGGAAGATTCTGTACCGAAACTTTACCGGGAAAAAACCACCGGTAAAAATAAGTACCGGGAAACAGTCTCGACACGGCACCGCGTTTGTCCGACTAGAACCTAACTTAACCTATACGCAGACTGCTACCACCATAGCTTATAACGGGAGCTACAGAGCCCTATATACTAACCTAACTTAATAACTACAATTACAAACCACTTACCAAACTGAATCTTCTTAATCTTCGGATCCAACTTCGAGTGTCTTCGGAAGGGGGGCGATCCCTAAGCACCCAACCTACCCCGAGATCTCATTCCCCAGAATAAATACGTAGGTTTCTTCCCGAAGGTTCACTCGGGAACAGCTGGATGTGAACAGCCAGCCACGTTTCACATCTCACAAGAAAAGGTCACAATAACAGGTTTTTTTAAAAACACAAACGTTCAATAGTTATTTAACAAAAGGGAAATCCAACATTACAATCCAAACTAATTAATAATTACACATCACAATGGATAATCCGTTATGCCAATGTGGCCTCAGACAAAATGGCGCCTAGCACCAGGTATTTCATACGGCGCGACCTCCCCGCGCGCTATCCAAACCAGTACTTTTCTTTCGCACAACACAAATTATCGCGAGCTTATTAGTTATTTAACAACGATGAAATACACAATTACAATTCAAACTAACAATTAACCAATCGCAAGTCAAACTAGTTAACAGACCGTTCACACGCGGTCGTAAAACTGACCAACAAGATGGTCGACCCGCACCGGCGGGAATATATCACGCGGTATGACCTCACACGCGCGCGATCCAAACGATACTAATATGACCGTCGCTCGCCGCCGACGCAAGCCGAGCGATGCCATGAAAACCCCGGCCGCCTAGCGGCAGCAATGCGCAACACCCGCGTTTCGTTCCAAGCAATTATATTACAAACATCCCCCCGTCCCGGTCTGAGAAGCAGACCGCTAGCTTACTCTACGGGAAGGCGGGCGAGAGAGGTCACACCTCTCCTTAAAATCGAACCGTCGACCAACACCTCAGCCACACGCGGAGTGCCATCTCCGCCAAGAATCAAACGTAATATGCGAGCTCGTCGCCAAAGCAATGAGGGCAAATTTGCCTCTTTTAACAATACTAAATCACCCTCCCTGGGAGGCTCAGTCCTGTCTGTCCACTTCACTCTTTGCTGCAGCAAATGCAAATATTCAAGCGACCAGCGACGCCAAAAGTCCTGGCTCATTTGCTGCAACATTTGAAAACGCGACAACCGATATACGCGTTCGTCCTTCCACAGGTATTCGGGCAGGGCATTCAAAGGCCCTCCCACCAAAAAATGACCAGGGGTGAGAGCTTCCAAGTCATTTGGATCTGGAGATAGCGGACAGAGAGGACGAGAGTTGAGGACCGCCTCAACTTTACAAAACACTGTGGCCAGCTCTTCAAAAGTTAGAGCCGTTTCTCCGATAATGCGGCGGAGGTGGGTCTTTGCGGATTTCACAGCCGCTTCAAAAATCCCTCCCCAATGGGGGCAACTTGGGGGACTAAACTTCCAGGTTATTCCCCTTTGGGCAGCAATTTGACTTAAACTAGTACAATTTTTATCAATAAACACAGAAACATCCTTAAGATAATCTACAGTTCCCTTATAGTTTGTGCCATTATCAGACCTAATAAGGGAAGGTAGACCTCGACGCGAAACAAAGCGATCCAACGCGGCGACGAAGGCCTCCGTAGACAGAGCCGATACCACCTCCAAATGGACAGCCTTGGTGGCCAAACAAACAAATACACACAAATAGCCCTTCACAATACGGGCATTACGAAAGGGAGAAGCCTTGATCGAAAAGGGACCGGCAAAATCGGTTCCAACGCCGTCAAACGGTCTCGAAGGTCGGATTCGATCAGCGGGCAAATCACCCATCTGTGGTTGCATCGTGGATGCCTTCAACCTATAACATGCAATACATCGAAACAGAACACTACGGATTGCTCTTCGGGCAGACAAAATCCAAAATTCGCGTTGCAAAATAGCCAGCAAAGCATTGCACCCAGCATGGGCGTTACGAATGTGTCGATCAGACACCAAAAGCTGCACCAAGGGTCCGCCCTTGGGCAACAACAGAGGATGGCGAGTCTCATATGGAAGATCCGCCTTCCGGAGCCTGCCTCCAACCCGAAGAAGCCCATCCGAGTCGATGTACGGGTTCAAACGAGCGACCGCGCCCTTCAACTTAGCGCGTGCGTCGCGCAAAATATGAAGCTCTGACTCAAACCGTCCGGTCTGCACGACACGGACCCAATGCAACAATGCGCTCCGGCGCTCTTCTGCACCTGCAATCGGCTCCAACCGCTTTGCCTGTGGGTTTCTACAATTATGTATGAAACGCTTAATCCAACTGGTAACACCCAGAAGCTTATCCAAACTGCTATACCGAGCAAGTAGCCAATCCGGCTCCGACGTCGTCTCAGCGACTACAGCATGTACACGAAGCCCAGTCAAACTCAAAGAAGTAACATCTGTCTGACAGACAGGCCAAGATGTTTCTGATCCCATCAGCCACTCTGGACCCCACCAGAGCGGGTGTGACACCAATTCTGGTGCCGTACAACCTCGGGAAGCACAGTCCGCTGGGTTAAGCTCTCCCGGCACATGTCTCCATGTTATATCAATTCCAATATTTTGAATTTGGGAAACCCTGTTTCCAACAAAAACCTCCAAGGTATGTGGGGACCGCGCGCAACCATGCAAGCGCGACCTGGCTATCCGACCAGGCGAAGATGTCTCGTATCTCGACCGTGGCCGCCAGCTCACTGGCAACGTGATGCAACAATTTAGAGAGAAGGTGAGCTCCACTCAACTCAAGCTTGGGAATAGTCAGCCTAGTCCTGATGGGGGCGACCTTGCTCTTCCCTAACAAAAGCGAGACATTGACCCGGCCATCGGCGTCAACTGTCCGCATATAGACTGACGCGGCGTAGCCTCGCTCCGACGCGTCACAAAAGCCATGCAGGCTGGCTCGATATTTCCCGGGGGCAATATTCGACGAGGCAAGGCAATCCGATTGACTTCCTTAATCGATGAAAACAACTCGAGCCAATCATCCAATGGAGGACCAAACAGCGGCTCGTCCCACGAGACGCCCAAAGTCCAAAGTCTCTGATGAAGACACTTCGCAGAGAATATTACTGGACTGATCCAACCGCTTGGATCAAACATACGAGCTATTACTGACAACACCGTTCTCTTAGTCCAGACCTTTGGTATTTCCAAGTCCACTTGGAATGTAAAAATATCGGTTAGCGGCTGGTACTGCATGCCCAGCACCGCTATCCTGTTGGGATCATCTACATCCTCAAACAGGTGAGGGTTCTGTTGGTGATCCTCCGGGATCCCTTCTAGAACTCTAGGCTCATTGGACAACCACTTACGTAGCTCGTAGCCACCCGTTTTCAATATTTCAATCAATTCATCCCGCAGTAGGAGGGCTTCCTCAATACTTTGGGCTCCGGTGCACACGTCATCGACATACAAGTCACGTGACAGCACGGAAGCCCCACGGGGAAAGCGGATCCGTTCCCGCTCTGCCAATTCAAGCAATGATCTGATGGCGATATAGGGACTAGATTTCAAACCATACGTGTTTGTATTGAGTTCATACACCGTCACAGGATCCTCAGGGCGCTCACGCCAGAGTATCAACTGGAATCGCCTGTCCTCAGGATGTATGACTGTCTGGCGGAACATCATCCGGATGTCCGCGCCAAAAACCACTTGATGTCTTCTAAAGTTCAAGATGATGTCAATTATGTCCCTATGCAATTTGGGACCTGAATGCAAACATAGATTCAACGAAACTCCGTTCGAAGTGGGTGCGGACCCATCAAAGACAGTCCGCAACTTGCCCGTTGAGGCCTTCACCACCGCGTGGTGGGGCAAAAAATAATGCTCAGTTGAGCTCCAATCAACTCGAGCCGGAGACATGTGACCCAAATCCTCGTACTCGCGCATAAATTCAATATATTTATCGCGAAGTACGTGGTCACGCTGCATACGTCGCTCCATGGACAGCAGTCGTTTCTCCGCAAGCGCCCTACTTTGCCCTAGGCTAGGACGTGTAGCAACAAATGGTAATCTAGTTACAAACTGACCGGAGGGCAACCTCTCCGTGGTTGATCGAAAGAAGGCTTCGCACTCAGCGTGTTCCGGATCCATCCTGGAACTCATAGGTGGCTCCTCCACCTCCCAAAACCTTTGCATGGTCTTGGCCAAGGACGCTGATGCGACGACCGGTGGCTCCTCCACGGTGCTATTATCAAACACAGGGCCCATCAGGGCGAAACCAAAGATAGTAGACACTGCCATCAGTGAAGACGAACCCAGAGCTTTCTGGGTACCCAACAAAATCCAACCCAATACGTCCGAGCCCAGGAGCAAGTCCACTGGGCCGGGATGAAAAACAAAGGGGTCGGCCAAATCCAGACCCGAAACCAAAGACAACACATCCGGCGGTATGTCTGTCGAGGGCTGCCAACCCGCAATGGTATCCATTACCATAGCCGAGGTCGTGATCCTCATTGTGGAGGACTTCAGCGAAGAAAAGGTGACAAGTGTCTGGCCCGTCAGACACTTCACCTGTATGCCACCAACTCCAAGAAGTGGCACAGGCGAGTCTTCCACGACTAAACCTAACTGGCGTGCCACTCGAGTGGTAACCAAACTGCTTTGAGCCCCTGAGTCCAACAGAGCTCTCAAATTAATGGCTTCCCCCCTACGACCCCATACGCGGACCACCGCGGTAGGGAGCAGAACCGTCCGCGGCTCTGTCCCAGCAAGGAAGCAAGCTAGTTACGGGCTACCCACTCTCTCCAAACCAGGGGCGCGCCACTGACCCGGATAATATGGCGGGCGAGTGCACATCCCCATCTGAGGGGGGGCATAACCCGCGGCCCGGCCATACCTATAGTACGGCGGGTGGTACTCCAGCCGTGGGTACTCGTGCAGCGGCGGAGAAAACCGCTGCGGCTGCATGTGTTGGGTAGTGGTAACCCGCGTGGAGGGGGGTGTCCCCACTCTCACGTCCGATCTAGGGCCCCCGCCCATGGGGGCCTTATCCGGGGCCTGGCCAGCCACATACTGGCCATGACCTTGAGGCGCGTGGTCCCGGTCCGCCAAGACCCGCGCAGGTACGCGACCCCCCTCCCGAGGGGGGGTGCGACGAGCGAAGCCGCGTCCTTCTTCCAAAGGTGGAGGGCTTCGCGCAGGAGCGCCCCCGCCCATAGGGGACCCCTGCCTCAACATCCGGGTGCCATCCCCGTTCCGGTTCATGCAGAGCATCACGTGGTGCAGCCCACGGCATGCACTGCATGGTATGGCACTGGGACAGTCACGTGCATAGTGACCGCCCAAACAATAAAAGCAAAGTTCATGCCGCTTTGCCATGCGGCGCCTATCTTGTACTGGCAGTCTCTGCCAGTCCCTGCATTGCAGCAGGCTGTGGCCCATCCGACCACATTGCAGGCAGTCCGCGTCCCTCGCGACTGCTGCCGTGTGTGCAACCCGCGCACCAGCTCCACGCGGTGGCGGTTGTCTTCCCTGTTGGGGCTTCCCTCGCCATGAGGGTTCCAAGGGCCTGCGTTCAGGCGCTCTGGATGGCGCTGAGTCCGTCATGGTATTCTCAGCCGCCCGTGCCTCAAACTCCAAAAACTTCACCAAGTCAGTGAATGTTGGTAGGGTGGTGCTATCCCGTTCCGCATTCTCGCGCTCAAATCGCGAGCGGATGTCATTGGGTAATTTGCCCAATACAATGTGCACCAGCAAAAAGGACCATTGGTCCACCGGCAGCCCCAGTGTGCGGAGCGCGTTACAGGCCACTGTAACGGGCGTGAGCAACTGCAGGCGCAACTGTGCCCTGTTGGCCACCTTGGGCAGGGCCATCAACTGTGCGGCGTGCGCATCCGCTAACAAACGTAAGTTTTGGTAGCGGGAGTTCAATAACTCCCAAGCCGTGTCGTACTGGTCGTCCTCCACCCGGAGGTGCTGGATGAGCGACCGCGCTTCACCCTCAAGAGTGGAGAGGAGGTAGGCTATCTTCTGGGCCTTCGACAAATCCTGTCGTGCTACGACCAGGGACTCGAACATATTTTTATATGCCACCCACTCCTCCATCCTACCCCCAAAGTGGGACAGCTGAAGGGTGGGGAGCCGACCAGTAACCGCTGGTCCTTCCTGTCTAACAGGTGTGCGAGGGGCTGGTCCGCCAGCCTGTCTCGCCCTTATTGCGGCCGCCGCCTCCACGATGTCATCGTGCAGACTCAGGATCTGGTCCAGGTCCGCCACGTGACCTGCGTAGAACTCCGGGGCAAGGTCGGCTTCGGTAAGCGCCGCCATGGCCGCTTCCGCGTTGTTCAATCGTGAGCGGAGCTGATCCGCTCTTTCCAGTATAGCGGCCTCCCTGTCCTTCCGGGACAGGAGTCCACCGGCCGTCACAAACCATCTCAATTCGTTGGCGAGTGTCGCCTTAGCATGGGAGACCTTCGCCATCGCGTCAAGTCACAACCAAAATAAAAAAAAACAATTAATTATTTTTTTTTACAAACGAACGGGTAGAACAACTACGCTCTGCTACCAGAAAATGTGCGCAGAGAATCCGGACAAACCAAGTGGCGGGAAGATTCTGTACCGAAACTTTACCGGGAAAAAACCACCGGTAAAAATAAGTACCGGGAAACAGTCTCGACACGGCACCGCGTTTGTCCGACTAGAACCTAACTTAACCGACTGACAGACTGCTACCACCATAGCTTATAACGGGAGCTAACCTTTTTTTTTTTTTTTTTTTTTTTTTAACGTGTGGAAAGACCTTCGTCTCGTCCATCCAGCCACGGGAAGCCGGACGGGTATGTGGGACTTGAACCCACTAAAACCACACGGAGTCAACCCCTACCGCATATATGCCAGGACCGTATGCTACTCTCGCTCCACAGCCCTGGCGCGGCGGCCGCTACCACGGCGGCCCCAGCACGGCTCGCTCCCGAAGCACCTCTCCAGCGAGAGAGTCGGAGCGGCCAGCGGGATAAACACCAAAATTCCCGCTAGGGTAAAGGCACACTTGACCCGGGTGCGCCTTTCCACCCGAGGGCCGTTAAGCCGAGCGACGGAATCCCGTTTCCGCCACCCAACCAGCCCTCAACTTTTTGGGACCTGACCAAGTCAGGCCCTACCATATCTCAGCCGCAGAGGACAGGTTGTCCCTATCCCCTGCGACCGAGACAGGCCCACCACGCGTCGGCCGCAGAGGACAGGGAGAGCGGCGCACCGCAATACCGACACGCCTCTTCCCCTGCGGCCCCACCGACACCGTGCCCAGCGCCACGGCCACGCTCGGTCGCGGAGGATAGGGAGAACGGCGCACCGCAATACCGGCACTCCTCTTCCCCCGCGACCCCTACCACGGCTGTGAGAGTAGGGCCGTGCCCCTACTCTCACAGCCAGGCCACTCAAAGCGGCCTCCTCCCGGCCCGGGGTCGTCACTCCCGGGCCATGGGTTCCTCTTAGCTTCCCTGCGGCCGAGGCAACCGCTGGTACTGAGCCCCCCCCATCGCTACAAGATGGGAAACGGGAGCTACAGAGCCCTATATACTAACCTAACTTAATAACTACAATTACAAACCACTTACCAAACTGAATCTTCTTAATCTTCGGATCCAACTTCGAGTGTCTTCGGAAGGGGGGCGATCCCTAAGCACCCAACCTACCCCGAGATCTCATTCCCCAGAATAAATACGTAGGTTTCTTCCCGAAGGTTCACTCGGGAACAGCTGGATGTGAACAGCCAGCCACGTTTCACATCTCACAAGAAAAGGTCACAATAACAGGTTTTTTCACAAACACAAACGTTCAATAGTTATTTAACAAAAGGGAAATCCAACATTACAATCCAAACTAATTAATAATTACACATCACAATGGATAATCCGTTATGCCAATGTGGCCTCAGACAAAATGGCGCCTAGCACCAGGTATTTCATACGGCGCGACCTCCCCGCGCGCTATCCAAACCAGTACTTTTCTTTCGCACAACACAAATTATCGCGAGCTTATTAGTTATTTAACAACGATGAAATACACAATTACAATTCAAACTAACAATTAACCAATCGCAAGTCAAACTAGTTAACAGACCGTTCACACGCGGTCGTAAAACTGACCAACAAGATGGTCGACCCGCACCGGCGGGGATATATCACGCGGTATGACCTCACACGCGCGCGATCCAAACGATACTAATATGGCCGTCGCTCGCCGCCGACGCAAGCCGAGCGATGCCATGAAAACCCCGGCCGCCTAGCGGCAGCAATGCGAAACACCCGCGTTTCGTTCCAAGCAATTATATTACAAACAACTAGTATAATCTATTTTTTACACGACTGACCAAAAAATGAGTGTTATGTTTTCAGGTTGTTTCATGTATGTATGTAAGTTTCTTTATTTCACCATAAGTCTTGAACGGCTGAACAGATTTTGATGTGAAAGGTGTTTTTGGATTCCTTGCATTCTTCCGAGTGTCATAGGCTATGTAAGTTGTCAGTCGTGTTATTTATTTTTTAATAATTAGCTTGTTCCAACATGTGAAACACAGGTGCGGAGAGACCTTCATCTCTTGCTGTGCCGTGTGCCAAATTTCATGATAGTACTCAGTGAGACTTGATTGCGTAAAACAGACATAGATAATATTTATAGTTGACAGAAAAAGATTACCAAGACAGACATCAGGACACGTAAAGTAGTAACAGAAGGTAAACACGTCACTTTTTGTTATAATGCTTTTCTGTTAGATTTCGTCAACACCACAGAAATAAATCGAGATAGAACGGTGACGCGAGTTCATTGCAAAGAAATCGGTCGTGTCAACTTTTGCACAAGCCACGCCCCAAATGTTCCGCCATTACTAATAAATTAGTGATGTGACCCGCACCGAAATAAATCGAAATGCACAGTAACACGAATCGGTATTTTACCCAGTCAGTTGATGTTAGGACACTTTCAGTTTGTTGGTGCATATGTACCAACACACAAAAAGTGACCACACTTAGTGGTGACCCCGCAAAGTATACGAAATTTCGGATGATATCTTTCATACATGTTTACCAACACGTGATGACTAATTAACTAAGTCTTTTATTACATACATTTGTAACGCGGCGACGCGTTCATCCTCTTTGATCCATTTATGCGTGCGCTGGCACATACATACTTATTTCACCTGTCATAAATTTTAAATTGTATTCATACACATTCGATTCTACATTTTGTTATCATTCTTGACTCAGTTTATGTAAATCACTTATCATCTAACATTATAAAGATAAATAATGTATCTAAAATATATTTAATATATATAAATCAACATAGACCCGTCCAGGATAAGTTTTATTGGTTCTTTCGGAAGTGATTCTAAATTTATAGTGAAGTGTGCTTGTTATGTTTTCTAACCGTTCTTTATAATTGTTTTAGGTCTTATGTTTACCAATAAAATAATATCAACGACCCTGAAGATTGTATTATTTAAGAGTCTCTGCGATACATTCACACGGGAGCAAACTAAACAGTCGCACTAAAATAACTGGTACTGAAATAATAATGTTAATTTAAATTTCCTCATTTGAACTGAGATTATCGGTAAATACCGATAATCTTTGTTCGAGTGCAACGTTGCAGCACTAATGAAGCGTTCCTAATTAACATTTTATTCACATTGCGCGTTCTCTTTGAAATGACGTTTACAACATGTTTTGAAACGCGTAATGGATATGATTATGTCGTATTGTCGTTTTACATTGAAAATCAAGTTACTTTTTTTATTTTCATTATTTTTGTCATTTAATCACGATTTTAGTTAAAACAAAATACTTACACATGGAAAGAAATACCTCCTTTTGCACGATTCACATTTGCACTGCTGTTTTTACAATTGGAAATAGCACAATAAGGCATTTTTGCTCCTGTGTATCGACGCCGACTCCTGCGCGCTGACTGAATGACCGATGAACGAATCTTGTGGCATACGACAAGATTGAGGCACGCGTGTACCGCCCACTTTTCCGTTCTATCTCGATTTATTTCTGTGGTCAACACATTTTATTATAACGAGGCCAACGACACTGCAATTGCCGTCGCCTCATAATGGTCTCATTTAATATAGCCACTTTGACTCGAAAAGAAGAAGATTATAACAACACAACGACGACAACGAGTCTACATCTTCTTGAAAGGCCGGCAACACTCTTGTGATACCCCTGGTGTTGCAGTAGTCCATGGGCAGCGCTGATCGCTTACCATCAGGTGACCCGCTTGCTCGTTTGCCGCCCTATGTTATAAAAAAAACAAGCTAATTATTTAAAAATAAAAAACACGACTGACAACTTACATAGCCTATGTCACTCGGAGGAATGCAAGGAATCTAACAATACCTCTCACATCAAAATCTGTTAAGCCGTTCAGGACTTATGGTGGAATAAAGAAACTTACATACATACATACATACATACATACATACATACATAAAAATAAATATATACGGACAAATCACACAGATTGAGTTAGCCCCAAAGTAAGTTCGAGACTTGTGTTATAGGATACTAACTCAACGATACTATATTTTATAACATATACATATATAGATAAACATCCAAGACCCGGGCCAATCTGAAAAAGATTATTTTCCATCTTGACCCGGCCGGGGATCGAACCCGGGACCTCCGGTGTGGCAGTCAGGCGTGTTGACCGTTGGGCCACGGAGGTGGTCATACATACATACATACATACATACATACATACATACTTACATACATGAATCCTGAAAACAAAACACTCCTTTTTTGGTCAGTCGTGTAAAAAATAAGGTTTTTTTAAGTTTATTGACATATCTTCCATCTATCTATCTATCTCTCTTCCAATGAAATCACTCAATCAAATTAAAATCAGTTGTTAAAAGATAGATCCGTTTGCATGGAAGTTAAACTAAGAGGAATATTGGTCCATGACGCTCCACATTAAATAGATGATTCGAAGCTTTTCATCCTAATCGCCCGTCAGTGACCATAAAAATGTGTTTCGTTATATCAACATAGTTTTACAATAGTAAAAGTCACCAGCTATCAATGAAATATGCGCAGTATCCGCTTTAGATTACACCCACAGCCACCGCATCGTTGAAATAAAAAATGGCGGCCGCTCCACCGATAGTTTCACACTGTTTCTAAACGAAAGCCGTTATCTGTGCTATTTATCTTCGTCCTTGTAATTTCACTTTCTGATCTGAAACGTATTGATTGCGTTTGTTTGTAAAGATCATTTTTATTATCAACAGCTCACTTTTTTTTGCCGATTGTTTCACACTGTTTCTAAACGAAAGCCGTTATCTGTGCTATTTATTATCTTCGTCCTCGTAATTTCACTTTCTGATCTGAAACGTATTGATTGCGTTTGTTTGTAAAGATCATTTTTATTACCAACAGCTCACTTTTTTTTAGCCGATAGTTTCACACTGTTTCTAAACGAAAGCCGTTATCTGTGCTATTTATTATCTTCGTCCTCGTAATTTCACTTTCTGATCTGAAACGTATTGATTGCGTTTGTTTGTAAAGATCATTTTTATTACCAACAGCTCACTTTTTTTAGCCGATAGTTTCACACTGTTTCTAAACGAAAGCCGTTATCTGTGCTATTTATTATCTTCGTCCTCGTAATTTCACTTTCTGATCTGAAACGTATTGATTGCGTTAGTTCGTAAAGATATTTGACCGAGCGAGCGAAGCGAGCGAGGGCTATAATTCAAGTTGGAGCGAAAAACACATTGTTTGTATGTATGTATGTATGTATGTATGTATGTTTGTTCCGCGATAACTCTCGAACCGTTGATCCGATTTTGATGAAAGTTGGAATATATGTAGGGATGGTTAATAGAATTTTCAAGTTCGTTGGGCATCAAAATCGGTCCAGCCGTTTTTGAGATATTTAATTTTTTGTGAAAATAAATATTGTATTTTAATAGTCGCGAGGTCTACGTTCGCGCAGCGAACGACTAGTTTTTATTACCAACAGCTCACTTTTTTTGATTCTGCAACTTATTTCCGACAAACGTTTCCCTGCCTAATTGTTCAACGACAGGATCTAACAACTACGAACGTTTCGCCGACAGTACGACTCATTTATGGGTGAACCGCCGACAGCCTAACAACTAGATTCTGTCGTTGAAACACCCATAAATGAATCGTACTGTCGGCGAAACGTTCGTAGTTGTTAGGTTCTGTCGTTGAACAATTTGGCAGGAGGGAATCGTTTGTCGGAGATAAGTTTCAGAATCCTTTTTTTAAGTAAGTAAAATTAGTTGGATCTTAGATGCAAAACTCGCCTTAAATTAATAATTTTAACTAGGTAGGTACTCACTTAACTTTTTTTTTTTAATAACACGAACTTTAATTTCTTTAGTTACCTAATAAAAATTTGGGATTCCGGAACACGTTTTAAGGCAGTCTTGCATTTCAAGTTATATTGCATTTTCTTCATAGGCGACACTAGTCGATTAAAGATCATCGCTCATTTAACGGCTTTTTTCCACCATGTCATGGCACCAACTCCGCTATTTTTGGCTTTTTTTAGGGTTCCGTACCTCAAAAGGCAAAAACGGAACCCTTATAAGATCACTTTTGTAAGCTACCTCTGTATGGTTAAGGAAAGGTTCAAACCTAACCTAACCACGGCAAGGTTACGTGCCCCTCCTCCGCACGTAACTATACGTCACAACCAGGTCTTCTCGACGTTCTACCGTGCTAACTAACCATAATTCATATTTAATCACTGTCATGACAAGAGAAACTTCATATAATATAAATAACAAATAGTAGAAAATTGGGCATAGTGACGTTAACAATCAAACTAAGCGGTGGCCGGCAACGGTCCGGCCATCGCGACAGACACGGAACGACTGAGCCCTGAGTGAACGTTGCGCAGCCTTATAAGAGCGAAAAGTGGGTAGAATGACAATTGAATATAACACTTACAAAATATACAAAAGCTAACAGTATGCATACTTATATTAATGCTACACATTTATGTACCTATATGTATGTACAATTATGTACATATATTTATTAATGTTACAGTCGGCCATCCTTTTCGAAACGAGTCCCTTCGTTTCAGAGCAGTGTATTGATTTAAATAGGTATAGAAATGTCTAAAATTTGTATATTAAAATGTTGTACAATTTAACATGTTGTATAGATTTTGTAAGTTGACTTTGTAATATGAATATTTGTTTTATTCTAATAAAGCCTTTATAAACACTATTTGTAGATGAAAAAAAAAGATGAGAATTTAACTTGGTAATCCATAATTATTCATTAATCATATCATTTACTAACAAATACTATGTAATTGCATTAATGAGGATTCGTTTTCTCGAATTTAATATTCTTTTTTTTTCTAATTAGTTACAATACAATAAATATTTACAATAATATGCTTGGTTCTTTAGGCTAAGATGTTAATGGAAACCTCCTTTAACAAAAGACATGACCTTCATGTTCTATTTCCTAGTCTAAGATGTCAAATGGAAACCTCCGTTGACATTCCTATTCCCTAGTCTAAGATGTCAAATGGAAATCTCCGTTGACATTCCAGTTCCCTAGTCTAAGATGTCAAATGGAAACCTCCGTTGACATTCCAGTTCCCTAATCTAAGATGTCAAATGGAAACCTCCGTTGACATTCCAGTTCCCTAATCTAAGATGTCAAGTGGAAACCTCCGTTGACATTCCAGTTCCCTAGTCTAAGATGTCAATTGGAAACCTCCGTTGACATTCCTATTCCCTAGTCTAAGATGTCAAATGGAAACCTCCGTTGACATTCCAGTTCCCTAGTCCAAGATGTCAAATGGAAACCTCCGTTGACATTCCAGTTCCCTAATCTAAGATGTCAAATGGAAACCTCCGATGACATTCCAGTTCCCTAATCTAAGATGTCAAGTGGAAACCTCCGTTGACATTCCAGTTCCCTAGTCTAAGATGTGAAATGGAAACCTCCGATGACATTCCAGTTCCCTAATCTAAGATGTCAAGTGGAAACCTCCGTTGACATTCCAGTTCCCTAGTCTAAGATGTCAAATGGAAACCTCCGATGACATTCCAGTTCCCTAATCTAAGATGTCAAGTGGAAACCTCCGTTGACATTCCAGTTCCCTAGTCTAAGATGTCAAATGGAAACCTCCGATGACATTCCAGTTCCCTAATCTAAGATGTCAAGTGGAAACCTCCGTTGACATTCCAGTTCCTTAGTCTAAGATGTCAATTGGAAACCTCCGTTGACATTCCTATTCCCTAGTCTAAGATGTCAAGTGGAAACCTCCGTTGGTATTCAAGTTCCCTAAGCTATATGTTAACAGATACTCCAGTCAACAGTCGGGTGTCCTACGCCAGATGTTAACGGATACTCCAGTCAACATTCAGGTTCCATATTCTAGATGTTAACGGGTACTCTAGTCAACATTCATGTTACCTAGGCTAGATGTTAACGGATACTCCAGTTAACATTCAGGTTCCCTAGGCTAAATACGCCAGATGTTAACGGATACTCCAGTCAACATTCAGGTTCCATATTCTAGATGTTAACGGGTACTCTAGTCAACATTCATGTTACCTAGGCTAGATGTTAACGGATACTCCAGTTAACATTCAGGTTCCCTAGGCTAAAGTGTTTACGGATACTCCAGTCAACAAACATTGGTACAAGTTTCAGTCATGGTTATAGCGACATAACCAGCCCCAACTCGGTTGAATCAACATCTAACCTTGTATTTGTGTATTAATCTGTTTATATAATATAATATAGATAATAAAAACTTGATTAGTAGACGCATGACGGAAAAGTTCATATACTTATTCATTATAAAATTGAAAATAATAAAAAAAATAACTACCTACTGCTCTGAGCAATGTTGTCACCGAAGTTAACAAACTTCAAAAGTTAATAAATTTTTCATAAAAAATCATCACATTCAGAAAGACACATCAGTGTGTACAGTCAAACAGAATAAAATTAATTACTTGAGATTGAGTGACTATTATAAAATAGCTACAAAAATAATATGAAAAATATTACAAAATATTTTCATAAAAACAAACAATACTCACAAAACTATTTACAAGAAAAGAGTCAAGAGCAAGTTTCTAAAATAAAGAGTTATTATTCTTTCTAATGAGCAATAACAGCTCCAGACACTACTAAGCTCCGTCTGTGTTTTGTTTTTCTATTTTAGGTTTGTTGCATCTAGCAACATTTTCACATAACAACATTTTTTTAGCAACATTATATAAGAAGTTGAGTCAGCTAACGAACTTTTTTTTTGGTACAAATAATAAAAATCAGTGTTATTTGTAATCAGGAATGATGAAATGACTCAACTCATCATCAAATCAACTCAACTCTCTAGAATACATAAAAATGAAATCCAATTGAAATGATAATTGAAATTTGACTACCGTCTAGCGATAGTCAATGACCAGTTCTCGATCTGAAACTTGAAAAAAAAGACGACGGAACAGCAACTAATCACAGAACAATCAGTGCAATGTTTCAGGTACAGTGCATGTATGTATAATGTGAGTATGAGAGTTTCGTTATTTAGATATTATTGTGTATACCTCACACAATAGACTTCACACACTTATTTCTTTCTTTGAACTACCCCGAGTGACATAGACCATGAGACGATTCCGTAAAAATAAAGTGTCGCATATACACGCTATATAGGAGACTGACAAACAAAGTTGGATCGATCCAATCGAATGGTGTATCAAAATGAAGGAAAAGGTGATCGCCAGCATATGTTTAATTTGAATGTAAATTTGAGCGAGAATCTGTCTCAAACCATTTAAGTAAAAATTGTTAAGTTTTCCTATAAGTAAAGCTTACTATTTCGTCAATGAGTTTCTTGTAGATAACTAAATGTAAGCTCTTATTCTAATTTAATTAATTTTGTACCTGATTGACATAGATTTTGATTTCTATAAATTATGCATGAATTTAGTCATAATATAAGCTTGAAATAATAATTTTGTATACCCATCAGTGGGACATAGTGTACCTTTTCATAAAACATGTCAATCTATTTTGCCTATGTTTACAAAATAAATGATTATGATCAATTTAAAGCAGTTCAGTCAAAGTTCACCAGTAAAGTGATAAGAAAACAACACATTATGTAATAACTGTTCATGCTTAATACCGAATTTAAGGTGCTGGAATAAATGAATTTAACTAGGTATGTGTCTATCTGTCAATTACCATAAATTTGTTATAAACAGCATATCAATAGCTATAGTGGCAATGGTCCAGATGTGTCCAGCCTCATCTGAGTCTTATAGTGACGACCAAAATGATAAAAATAATTTTATGATAATATATTTGTTTCATTTTGAAATTGTTCAAAATACCCTCTTTTTTAATTTATTCGAAATTTAACTATTCAAACTACTTATAATTGCATGCATTATATTTTCTTTAAACTGGGGATTCCTCCACTCATAGGCGATGGGCCAGCGTCCCTTCCCGCCACTATATGTAAATCTCGATTCAGATAAGCGTGGCATTCGAGTCCAACGACTCCTGCCTTCGTCCACCTTGCAATACAAAGACGTGATTCTATGCATGTATATGTTTTCGTTGTGTGATGAAATTTAATGAAAGAGAAACATTTATAATAAAATCATCAGCGTGACATGTGGTTCGAAAACGTAGACTACTCGCCTTTATAGGATATTGTCCTAATAATAGCAAGTTGCAACTTCATTCGACCGATGCTTCCAGGGAGTACCCTGGCAAAGCAATATGCTGCCAATAAAGTTAAGTGTATGTATTTTGTTAGCCTGACATGTAGTTCAAAGATGTAAAACACTCGGCCTTATAGGATATTGTCCTGATAAAATCGAATGACAACCTCATTTGACCGGTGCTTCCAGGGAGTGCCCTGGCAAAGCAAACATGCAGCCAACACAACACATTTATGGAAATAATTATAACACTTTAACTTTTAAATGTCATTCATCAATCACACAACGAATTTAATTAATATAAAAAGTACACCTTTTTGTGAGAATGATTTTTGTCCCGCTTCTGAGTTGTAAGCTACCTCTGTATGGTTAAGGAAAGGTTCAAACCTAACCTAACCACGGCAAGGTTACGTGCCCCTCCTCCGCACGTAACTATACGTCACAACCAGGTCTTCTCGACGTTCTACCGTGCTAACTAACCATAATTCATATTTAATCACTGTCATGACAAGAGAAACTTCATATAATATAAATAACAAATAGTAGAAAATTGGGCATAGTGACGTTAACAATCAAACTAAGCGGTGGCCGGCAACGGTCCGGCCATCGCGACAGACACGGAACGACTGAGCCCTGAGTGAACGTTGCGCAGCCTTATAAGAGCGAAAAGTGGGTAGAATGACAATTGAATATAACACTTACAAAATATACAAAAGCTAACAGTATGCATACTTATATTAATGCTACACATTTATGTACCTATATGTATGTACAATTATGTACATATATTTATTAATGTTACACTTTGTTGTCCGTCTGTCTGTCAAACTTATTTTTCTCAGGAACGCTTAAAGCTATCAAGTTGAAATTAATATCAAATACTCGGATCTACGGTCTCTTTCAGCAAACAAATAATCAAATCATACGTCAACGCGATCAAGAGATATAACCGTAAATGTTGCAAATTTTCGCATATTTTGCGATTTTAGGCAGCGATCAAGACCTTCCAGGGTACTTCCAGTTGACCTAAAATTATGAAATTTAGCAAAAAGCAAGTTCTAACAGTACGTATACAGGAATAAATCTGAAAATTGTAAATATGTTGTTGGAAGTCAAAAAAAAGTGTTACAAATTTATTTTTGCGCTGAATTCAGTATGAGTTCTTAGGGATCGAACTGCAAAGTTAAGTTTTGTTTTTTAAATTAGTATTATGCTTTGCGTGTACGGAACCCTCGGTGCGCGAGTTTGACTCGCACTTGGCCGGTTTTTTTTCGATACAACCAGTCTCCTCGTTTGCAACAGTTGCAACTCTATTCGTACGTGAGAAAAAATACCAAATGTAAGAAAGGAGTTATTTCAAAAAGATTCAAAATTGTATGCACCCAAAAAAGTTGAGGTGGTACCACAGATTAAATTGAGTGATGACCTTTTCTAGGTCCTGTGGGGTCGGGTTTATTCATTGTCGAGTACTAAAGTCCAATACTCAGTGCAATATCAAGTTATATCAAACTTGCAACTTAATTACAAAGTTTAAGAAAATAGGTGTATTAAGACAACTAACTTGTTGACTGCGAACTTAGAACAGTTAAATGTTGAACTAACTAGGAGTTTGTTATCAGTAACTTTTAGAGTGCAAGATAAATTATCTTGGGTTGAAAGTTAAAGTTTTACTTATTGCAAAATTTGCTTACGCACTGCTTTAAAATGACTTTGGCAGTAGTTATCTAACACAAGTAGGTAGTAATTGACGATATCATAAATTTAGACAGTATTATGCAGTAAGACTATTATTAGTTTTAGTACAAGATTATTAGTACCTAAGGGTCGGACGTCAGACATGATAACAAAAAGATGTCGTAAAATAAGCAGTAAACGGACCACACAACAGCGTTTCCGGTTTTTATGGGAGCATCGTAAACAAATACTCGTATTTTACTGTCCGCGCTAAGTACTAATTAACATGTATTTTTTACTATTTGGTTGTTATTTTTTTCTTTAAACGGAACTTAACTTTTATGTTCATTTACTTTTTTACGAGCATCCTTTTTATTTATTTTTAGACGTCTTTTACCCTAGATAATCATTTCTTTTTAAATAATAAATATACCTAATCATCATCAGTATATATAACTGGTCTGTATCGTCTTCACTTATTATTGGCCTTAGCCAATAAAGCCTAAACCATTTTTACACGACTGACCAAAAAAGGAGTGTTATGTTTTCAGGGTTCATGTATGTATGTAAGTATGTATGTATGTAGGTATGTAAGTTTCTTTATTCCACCATAAGTCCTGAACGGCTTAACAGATTTTAATGGGAGAGGTATTTTTAGATTCCTTGCATTCCTCCGAGTGACATAGGCTATATGACGTCATCATAAAAACAAAATGGCGGATTATATATGCGATAAATAGCAGACCAAAAATATAAAATTTGATCAATCTTATCGTTCTTATCAAATTGAAGGGCTTTAAAAGGCGATTTCGAAAATGTATATAACTTATAATATGTTTGTATGTACTTTTTGAGTAAAAACTTGTCAGACGTGTTTTTTTATTTTTAATAATTAGCTTGTTTAATTTTTGACTGTCTGCCTTTTTTTATCTGTCTGTGTTTCTGTCTGTATGTTTGTACGCGCATCACGCAAAAACTACTGTACTTAATTTGATGAAGTTTTCACTGTCGTATTGTAGAAGGTCTAACCTAAAATCTAGCGTAGGTTTCATCTTGATACGTCGCTTAGAACCAGAAATATAAACATTAGTAAATAACGCACGAATGAAGTTCGCGGGCACAAGCTAGTGATAACTATAATAATCATTTCTACTAATTCATTTCTATTACATTGTCAATAAATAAACAAATTGATGCAAATTGCTTCAATTGAGGTCAAGTTTATTTACGCTGGCAGTGAATTCTACAAGAGTTGTGAAGTTAATTGTTCGTGAATAAAATTAACTCCCAAATGAAATTAAAAGTGTAAGCAAAGTAAATTACCTCCGTAATACGTTTCATAATTAAGTTAATTCTCAGGGTTGTTTCGAACGAGTTTATTCCAAATGGGTACAACTACCTAATAGATTTTTTTACCCCTAAAAGTTACAAATCAGTACAACACAAACTTCATATGAGTCATTCGGTCTTTTTTTCTAAGCTGTTTCGAAACCGGAATTATCGTAGTTTGTAGCATAGAGCTTGTACTTATTCTGAAAAATTGCATGTGTAACGTGCCTGCTAATTTCAATTTTAACCTCTTTGTCTTATGAATTTCATCGGGGGAGTCACAACCCTAATTAGGAATACGACGCAAGGAGGGGGGGGGGGAGGTCTTCTAAATAAACGGTTTGAATTTAAATCTTTTCGTTACTGGCAGGCAAAAAGGTATAGGCGGTTAATATGAAAAAAAAAACAATGCCGACAGCTGGCTCATACGCAATCACATACCGCGCATATGCGAAACCCCATTCGCACGTTTTTATTTACAGCCGGGGCCTAATGATTAATTAATTAGAACACTTTTTTCGCTCCCCGCTGCTCGCAAGTGAATTAGGATCTTTATACATGAAACTGTTATTTAATTGATGTACAATTACGTTTGCCTTTACGTAGGTATTGCTGTGTTTGATAACTGTTCTTTTTGTGTGTTCTGAAAGTTTTCGGTGTTCTTAATTGTTAAATTTTCTGGCAATATGTACTTTATTTTCGATTGGTTTATTTTGTTATTGTTCATTGTTATACCTACTACTCTAAAATTTGGATGCTGGACCTACTCTGAGGAATACGTGAGTGGACCGGAGTCACCAGGGTTGAGGAGCTGTTTCGCATAGCGACGAATAGAGAATAGTTTGCGAAACTGACGGTGAACCTCCAGTAATAGAGAGGCACTACAAGAAGAAAAGCTAGGTCTCTCAATCCATAAGTCGGATCTAGATATTTAAAAATTGACTTAAATATACATTATTTTGGTTTTATTATTATTGTAAGTATCACAAAAACAAATGGATATCCCATACATTAAAATTTTTAATAATAAACCTAGTAGGCATCGAAAACTTGAATTATATTACCTAAGCCTAACACTACGCAATACTTAAAATTTATTGGCTAATTAATTAATATTGAATACACCCACAAAAACACGCCATTTTTTTCACCCACGCAATATCAAAAAAGGTCGTTCGAGTTTTTGCCAAAATTGGAATTTCATATAAATTTCATCGGGGCGGTGGTGTCTCGACTTCGCAGTTCAAGCACTTTTTAAGAAGAGTGCACTTAGAGAACTGATCAATATTTTTTCATAAATATTTTTATGCTTACATAAGTAGTAAGTAAAGCAAGTATAGTTAGGAGCTAAGTGCTCTGAGAGGAGCGTGGTCTATCACGGTGACGTGTAGACCATACGTCATGTGTGAATAACCCAGGTACGAGTATACCTACCTCATTGAAGCGTGCATGCGTGTTCATTACAAGTATCTCCTTCTTCTTAGAGTGCCATCTCCTACCAGAGGTTGGCGATCATCATGGCAATTTTCACTCTAGCATAGAGCTAGAGTGAAGCTTCTCTATACCTGTTTAGAGAAGCACTCTCGAACTCATTCCAAACCATTCACGTAGGTTTTATAACCACGACATGCGTCGTCTGCCTGGTCTTCGGCGACCCTAGATTTTGCCCTGTATTATTAGTTGCAGAAGACTGTACTTTTTGTTCCGCATAATATGGCCCAGGTATTGTAACTTACAGCGTTTGATGGTATTTATGATTCATTCACGATACAAACTGTAAAAAGCATTGACTTGTAATAATTAAAAAGTAGGCAAGACGACATCGATGGTTTCTTGCGAGGGCGGTACAAACTGCCCTTGATAAGGTTTGTGGAAGAAGACGGACCTTTTTGTGCCTTTGCAGTGGGATACGATACCAGGCTAGTTTGAAAAAATAATAATAAAAGCAGGCTTATAAAACTGGTGATGTATCTTGTAGAACACGGTCGTTGTCCGATCCAATACAAGTTGTGGACGTATACAAGCGTTCATTACGCAGACATAATAATCGAGGTATGTATTAGCCGACCGACGTGAGAAATGAGCACTCTTTGCTGTCATGTTCTCGTATGCTCTGGTTGTCTTGCTCCTCCATAATCTATAAATTGTTTCTTAAAACCTTTTTGTACTTCATCATCATCTCGAGTCGAAATGGCACAAATTAGATTTTTTTCGAGCAGCATTTGGCCACTTCACCTATCGTTGGCTTCATTCAAGTCTTCCAAATTACAGGAGGAAGGGCAATTTGTACTTGTATTGTAATCACTTATGTATTTGTGGCTTTGAAATCTATACATATTGATTGATTGATTGATTGATTGATTGTCTGTCTGCCTTTTTTTTATTTGTCTGTGTTTCTGTCTGTATGTTTGTACGCGCATCACGCAAAAACTACTGTACTTAATTTGGTGCAGTTTTCACTGTCGTATTGTAGAAGGTCTAACCTAAAATCTAGCGTAGGTTTATACATATAATAAGACAGTAAAAATATTTTGTCTGTACATTTTGTATTTTTGACTGAAATCGATAGAGGGACACTTAAAAGGAATAATAGAAAGCAAAAAAAAATTTTTTGAATTTTTTGTCTGTCTGTCTGTCTGTCTGTATGTATGATCACGCTAATCTCCGAAAGTACTGAACCGATTTGAATGAAACTTTTTTTGTTGTATAGCTATTAAGCCTGGGCAACATTTAGGCTATAATTTATTTTGAAAACTGGAATACCTAATGAAGAACCTTAACAGAACAGCTAAACTATAAGAAATATGGAAATGGTGCCTTAACAAAAGTCGTTCAACCTGATGAGCATTTTCTGATGACGTATAAAAATTGAAGATCTGGAACATCTGATGAAGAACTGCAAGAGACCAGCTACACTGTAACATATATGGAAATGGCGCCTTATTAAAAGTCGTTCAACCTGATGAGCATTTTCTACTGACGTATAAAAATTGAAGATCTGGAACATCTGATGAAAAGCTCCAAGAGAGATTTTTCATCTAAGCGAAACTCAAGCGGGCGAAGCCGCGGGCGACAGCTAGTAACAAATAAATCTTATCTATTATTAGCTTAAATAGTGTCTCAATCATATATTTTGAGGCAAACTAAGTGATTTCCCGAGGGTAACAGAATAGAGGGCTATCGTAAGTAATAGAATTTTCTACGAGAGATATTATCAAGTTACGTTTGGGTCGTTGGAATCTTCCAATAATCTAGTCCAATTAGGATTCTATCTTCGTTCGATTCGATTCAGGAATATGTTTGGCATTTGTCAATCAATTTATTTTTTTCCTCAAAAAATGTAAGGGCGATGTATTTAACATATATTTACTATAAGTGATTTGATTTATTTTCAATTTTTTTCTATATTTGGATCATGAACAGACTTCAGAAAACAATATCTAGTATTAACGCAGTAACTTCAATAACACATAAAAATTATAACAGTCTTTTAGGTTTTATTTTATTTTCTAGAGAAACAAGGTTATTGTTTATTTATTTAATGATAAAAGATACAATACTATCAACATATAAATGTGCATAAACCTGACAAGGTTTGAGCGCACATCCAGATTTTACACTCGCCATAAATAACAATGTGCACTCGGGCGTTATTAAAAATTTAAAAATCCCATTCTCTGGGATGTAATGAGAACACACCCTCAATACTGGCGCTTCGAACTGGTTCCGTCGCCTTTTACCACGTGGCGTTCCGCGCGATTAACGATGCCTTCACCACGTCTGTGTTCCTACGAAATCGATCGGTACAAACCATGGACAGGTGTCGCTTGGTAGCGGTAATCAGTGCGGACTCCGATGTCACTTGGCTTGGAGCCGAGCGGTCAAGTGTACATACCTGTTTAACCGCATATGGAAGTTAATAGTTTCTTGTTATTTCCTTCTCGTTTCAATTTTATGCGTCCTACTCGAAGACTTGCGAAATGCTTAGTACTCGGTTTTTATGAGCTATAAAATAACGTAGACGTACTAGGCTCTTGGGAAAATAGGTATAACCTCAATCGGTTAGAAATAAGTTTTTGTCAAAGGAAAAATTTACAAAAAGAAATACCTACAATACATGAAGGAAAAACTTACAAAATTAGGGATTAAATAAAACCGGCAAACGCGAGTTCAATTCATGGGAATATGTTGTATATATTACTAGCTTTTGCCCGCGGCTTCGCCCGCGTGAATTTCCCACGGGAACAGTGCTTTTTCCCGGGATAAAAAGTAGCCTATGTGCTATTCCAGGTCATTATCTACCTCTGTACTAAATTTCATCGAAATCCGTCCAAGTAGATTTTGCGTGATTGAGTAACAAACATCCTCACAAACTCACAAACTCACATCCAAACATTCGCATTTATAATATTAGTATGGATTGACTAGCTTTCGCCCGCGGCTTCGCCTGCGTGAATATCCCGGGATGAAAGGTACCCTATGTCCTTCTCCGTACTTCCAGCTATGTGTATGCGAAATTTCAGGAAGATTGGTTCAGTAGATAAAGCGTGAAGAGGTAACAAACAAACAAACAAACAAACTTTCGCATTTATAATATTAGTTAGGATTTTTTTTTCTTTTTTTTTTATTTCTATACGAAAAGTACTTTAGTTAGGATTTACTTCAAAATCAGACTTAATTTTTAAATGTTTGTCATCAACAGTATAACAACTATTTTATCAAGTATGCTGTCTAATCGAAGCATATTAGCATTGATACCTTGGCTCCTCCGCGTTTTTTTTACTGTCCATTATAAATTTCTCAGTCTTACGTCGTATGAAAGTTTTGTCAATTTCTCAGTTTAGTTAGCTAAAGTATATTTCACCAATGATAAATTGAGCATTACGGTTACAGTTTCTTTGAAAATGATACATCAAATTTCTTTTCCTTTGCAAATGTTAAAACCTAGAAATCCCAGGGCAGCATAGAGTTACAATTACACAGTATGGTACCTTTGACATGCGATACGTAAGATTATATTCCAGACTTAGCATACATACATAAGGTTATATCATGGCTTTATTGTCTCATGTGAAATTGTAATAATATGAAACTTAAATATATTATAAGAGTTACTTATATAATTGCGAGTTAAACGAATGGTTTTGGGACAAGTTGATGATGTGGACGTACCGAAGACGGTTTTCCCCAACAGTGATTTTGTGGACTTTTTCGACTTTTTATTAGCCTACACCTATCTTTATTGGACTTTTCTTCAATGTCGAATAATGACGTAGCAATATTATAGATTTTTACTGTCATTGAAATCTTGCAAAATTCTTGCAATATTCGTTTATTCACCTCAATACGCACTATATTATAATAATAACTCGCTATTGGTGCTTTTTGTGGAATACCACGAGTGCTTCTGAAAAAAGTGCTATTCATATCGGTGCTATAGATAAAATCCTTCGATGTTTTAGATTTATTTAGGTAAATACATCGAAAAATTGATTACATATCGAGCGTGAAACAAATTGTTACTACATAATATTTCGATTTGAATCGGTTATCGTATCGTATCGTAGACATAGGTATGCCTAGCGATAACTACAATGTTATCAAAATGGTGCGTTATAAAATTTCGATTAAATTCACTCATGTGCAATGTAACGTAAAACTACTGTTGTCAAGTAGGCTTATAACACTGCTCTGAAAAATATAGATGTTTTTTTATTTCTGTTCTAAGGTATACACCGTTAAGATTTAATGTAAATTGTGTAAATTTAATGTAATCTATGCAAATAAATGATTCTATTCTATACATTACTACCTAACTAGTGGTTCTGTGAGAACAGTAGACCTCGCGAGCCCTTCCACGAAATAACCGATATTTTACCGTGTCCCTAGCTTAGAAGAGTTTTAAAACCAACCTACCAATGCTGTAAAGAAAGTAAAAAGTTCTTGTGGTTGGTCAATACCACTAAAAAATTGACTGAAACCTGCCTTTTCCGCCTCGAAATAATATAAATAATAATAATAAATATAAACGGACAAATCACACAGATTGAGTAAGTTCAAGACTTTACGGGATGCTAATTTAACAATACTATATTTTATAACAAATACATATATGTATTAATAAATATCCAAAACCCACGTCAATCTGAAAAAGATTATTTTCCATCTTGACCCGACCGGGGATCGAACCCGGGACCTCTGGTGTGGCCGTCTGGCGTGATGACCGTTAGGCCACGGAGGTCGTCAGTCGTCAGAAATGCATGGTTTGACCTATTGGTTATATGTATATTTATGTAATTTGCACAACAAAATTAAAGTTCAAAAAAGATAGTTCAATTTGAAATCGAATCTATTATATTCCTATTACGTATATTACTTTTTTTAATAGGATTCTAATCATACAATGAAGTTTTTTGACATCAGATTTATTTCAAGTGTTCAAGATAATTCCACCAAGCAAAGCAATCCACAATACAATACCATTAACCAAATAAATACTTGAGTTTTTTTTTTCAGTTTGCGTGTACCACCCTAGATCTCATCTATGCTTCTCATCAGGCAAGATAGAGGTCAAACGCACTCAGTTTAAAAAAAAAATACACGCAATTCAAACAATCTCATTTAAATCAATAAATCAAGTCACTCTTAAATTAATTTGCAAGTATTAAAAGCTTTGCTGCGCCATCTATTGATTTTTTGTGAACTATCGTATAAGAATTTAATATATGGATTTATAGCGGTTTTATTGAATTTCACTATGTTGTTCATACAAAAAAGTTGCGTCTTAATAAGGATAACAAAAATGTCTAATGACATTTTTGAATTTTTTTTTAAATAGCTGAGATATAAGGTTTTTTTTATATATTATCGCCATTTTATAAAATTTCGAAAAACTGGCTCGACTAAAAAATTCTATAAAATTACCGAACCTGCTCACAACATTTCATAAGAATCGGTTCAGAAATGCGACCTGTAGGCGATAACATCCGGACAGACAAAAGAATTTTCGGCTAGTGGAAACTGAGACGCTTCGCTCGCTGCGCTCGCTCGGTCGATTAGTAAAATAAAACATTTTATTTGTCGTAGCTTAGCTGAGTAGATTATTCAAAAGTTGGTGTCTGAAGAGAAACATTCTTTAGCAAGGATTTGATAAATATTTTTGTTGTTTGTATGGTGGCATTTAAATTTTAAATGTTTCCTCACGTGATTTGAACTATGATTGACTGCCGTCAGAAATAGATGCTTCTATTTCTGTTGCACATAAGGTGTGTGACCGAAACAGATTGAAAACGCGTCTTAAGCCTAAAAAGCAGAAGCCAAATCGCTATTGTTTATTATAAAAATAAATTGAATCCTAAAAATATAATACCCAGTCCTCTTGGAGTATTTGCTAAAGAGGAAGTGCAATTCAAAGAAGTTTAATTAATGAGAAAAATATTCATAGCACAAAAAATATGAAGAGCGAAGTTGCACGGGGCAATCTCCATAAAATACTGCGGCATTATGATGTCCTGTTACAAATTAAATTCTTATCGTGACGTCCCTTATTAAGGAAAACGTTTTAATAAAGCTACAGACCTTTTTTTAAATTTTATTTTTCAGTTTATTTTTGTACGGACGATTTTGACGCATTATTGTTTTTTTAATTAAATTAAAATTTATCATTTTATATCGGTGAAACACCGATATAAAATGATAAATTTTAATTTAATTAAAAAAAAACAAAAACTGGTCAAAATCATAAATCAGTGAGGGCACGTGTTCAATCGTAGAGCTACGAATCTAGATTCTAAATCTATGTTCATTACCTGTACCTCTCGAGTCCAAGCCACATATTTTGACTAATGTTACGCAGTACTTATATTAATTCTGTGCTAATGTGTAGAGTTTGTAGAGTTATGGCATGTAGAGAAAGAATCTTAGCTCTACATTAGATCTGATAACTTTTTTATATTACGAGCCATATGATCTCGTCTTGGCAACATCTTACATGAAGATATTTTTGTCGGGACCAAATATTTTAGTAGTGTCTCACATCCACATATTTTTGCGGGACCAAATATTTTTGTGGTGTCACACATCCACATGCCGCTTTGCTCCCCGACGGGATCTAGCAACATGCTGTATGCGAAGGCATTTTCACCTCGATAAAATATCATGCCTGTCTCTTTGTTTCTGTATTTTTCTTATGTGTATGTGCATTATAGATCAACCAAACAGATAAAGGTTCATTCTAAAAGAAAATTATTACACTGTATGTTATGTAATAATTATATTATTAAATCATTTTTTTGTTTGTATTTCAGGTACGTGTTTGGATTTGGACTTATTTTATACTTGGATGAGGTAATAATTTGATAATTTCTTAGTTATTCGTCTTAAAATGATCAATTGTTCATTTATGCCAAATTTTATTTCTTATAAACTTTAATTTCAAGGAATCTGTGTCGAAATAAAATATTATAAAATTTTGCGAAGTACATTTGTTGGTACTTATTGAACATTTTTTTAGTTATCCTAAAATATTTTGATTTTATTTTCACTTATGCCCGTTTGAATAATGAAACTGTCCATATAAATAGGGATTAAAGGAATCTCTGATCGCACATTTAAGCCAGAACTTACCTAATCCGGGCCTTAACTCCACTAAAACCTAACAACGTAACTAGAACGAAATTTCACGTCAACTGTGTGCCATGTAGCTTGTGTCCATTGTATGATAACGACACGGGAAACTCATACTTTTCTCAACTCACTCTTTTCATATTTATTTAAATTACAATAAATTAGATTTGTTTTTGAATTAATAACATTATAAAGAATTAATATACGTTAATCGTGTACGTACAGACATACAACACAAATACGTATATTGTTCAAAATGATAATTTATTAGTAAAATTTTTGAGGTGCTTCTCTTATTCGATACGATCCGATTTTAATTTGCACAAGAATTTTACATAGTGTACTAATCAATATTTTCCATACCAATATGTTTTAAGTATAAGAAACTTTGACGGGTGCTCCAAGTGGAGCACCCAATTAGCCTTCGGATTCTCAGGTGCTATTGACATCGGAACTCTTCAAATCGGTGCTCTAGGAGGAATCGAAACCTCATATTTTTCATAATATAAGCATGCCTGAATACAAATTTCCCGTACGATTATCGTGCTGTCGTTGACAATGGAAACGGACCCATACGCTACCTCGAGAATCTCGACCAATTACCGAGAACGTTTCAGCCAAACCACGGTCCCGGGTGGTACTAAAATATCGACCTTTTGGGACCATTAGTGCCCCATTTTAGACGATAAGCCATATTTGCCCATTTCGGGATATGAAGTTACGATTGAGAGTTTTGAAGTACCTACGTATCTAAATGTCTATTTGGGGTTGTCATGATTAATTGAAAGTATTTACTTAATAGTAAGAAAATTGTATAGAGATACTTTAAAAATAATGATTGTTACTCAAACTCGCAAAATCTACTATAGTTTGAGAAATTGGTTACTCGGGTAGAAAATAACCTGATATAAGCACAAAGGGCTATAATTATTATTATAACCCAAAATTTCCACGGCTAAGTCCCGGAGCATTAATACTATTTCATATTATATCGAAAGATATTAAAAACCCAATAACACAAAATAAGCAAAATATCGTGCGTTTCAGGCGAAAACAATATTTTAAAAATGAAATGTCTTCCCATACCGTGTGCTATTGAAACTCCCGTTCATACGAACATAAAACTTTTATACCTTTTTCTTTTCCTGATTTGAAATTCTATTAAAGTTTAATAAAGTTCAAATAGAAGGAATATTGAGAGGGAAACAATATATTGCTTTGTTATTTTAGTTTTTGATTTATATTACACTCATAAAGTGACGTAAAAAGTAACTGCCTTTTTAGTTTTTAGTTTTCAAATATAATATTTACTTAGTTAAGAAACATTTTGTAATTTATTTGGAAAATAAAGTAGATATACATATAATATTTTCTTAACAAACCGAGTAAAAATTATTAACGGTGCTAGTATCCTATAATACTCGTACAAAGTTTACTTTGATAAATTAATATGATAAAGATTTAAAAGATTGAAAGATATAGTTATTTGTTCACACTCAAAAGGTGCAATTAAGTACTTGCATTGCAACTTTTAAGTGTAGGATCATAAAACTATTTGTCATTTTCATCGCTTACAATTATCTAAACTTGTCTTGGGAGTTTTTGAATTGAAAGTCCAAATCATTTTGTGCAATAAATGCTAAGATTGACTTTCGACTTTCTAATGTTTAATGTTTTCTTAAACCTAATTTCTATAGGTTATAAATAGCGTTAATTAATATTGAAATATCTTAATAATACATTCAATGACAAACTTCATAGATAACAACTGTCTCCCTTTTATATTATGAGGTAATAAAGACCTTCTTAAGGTAAGAAAGAGGTTCTGTTGAAACTTTAATTTACGAGTATCTTTTTAAGACATACGCAGTTCCTTTCAATATAAGGACCTATTCTGCCCCAAATTAAACTATTTATTATGCCCAGCCTATAATAAATAGTTTAAAATATTATTCATTTTGATGTCGTCATGTTGGTCGTCTTGATCTAATATGATATCCAGGAGGATATACGTGCCAATGGTCTCACAACCAAGGATGTCGAAGACCGTGCGAAGTGGAGAAGAAAACGTTGGAAAGCGGACCCTGGTCTCGGACGCGTATGCAACCGGGAAAGCGCTCAGAGGAGAGACATCATTCATGTCAGAACGTTGTGGATAATTATTAGCAATGTTCATTTAAAAACAAACCGGCCAAGTGCGAGTAAACTCGCGCACCGAGGGTTCCGTAATTCCGTACACGCAAAGCATCTCATATTATAGCTCTAACTAAAAGTCCAACTAGTTTCAAAAACAAACTTAACTTTGCAGTTCGATCCCTAAGACTCATACTAAATCCAGCGCAAAAATAAGTTTGTAACACTTTTTTTTTAACTTCCAATAACATATTTACAGTTTTCAGATTTATTCCTGTATAAGTACTAGTAGACCTTACTTTTTGCCAAAATTCATAATTTTAGCTCAACCGGAAGTAGGTTTTGATTGCCGCCTAAAATCGCAAAATATTCGAAAATTCGCCACATTTACGGTAATATCTCTTGATCGCGTTGACATATAATTTTGATTATTTTTTTGCTGAAAGAGACCGTAGATTCGAGTAATTCGATATTGATTTCAACTTGATACCTTCAGGCGTTCCTGAGTAAAAAAAAGTTTGACAGACATACGGACAATAAAGTGATCTTATAAGTGTTCCATTTTTACCTTTTGAGGTACGGAACCCTAAAAAAGGTTTCGTATTCTATCACGACGAAGGAGTCAAAAGGTTACAGTCGTTGACCAATTACATTCATTGTTTATAGTTGTCTCGTCCAATCTCACCCATTGTTCACCCATGTCAAACACTGTGTTTGGAAATAATGAGTCATTCTTAAATTGTCAACGCGTAACATGCTCATTGAAAATGCCTTTATTTAATTTTTCAGACCGCAATGTTGTCATTTATTATTATGAGTTGGTCAATCAGCTGAACCAAATATGTTCAATGATGAAATAACATGAATTTTATTAGGTAAGTAAGAAATAACAAACATACGTACGTAAGTACCAATGTTATAGACATTTCTCAAACTTGCATCTGTTGATTTATAATGCTCCCAAATATATAAATATAAAATAACTGGATATGAAATATCCGCGTATATCAAATTAAATTTATTTTATTAATTTATACTAATTTTTGAAAATCGCCGACGAAGAAATTAAACATTAACAGTAAAAGAGAACTTTCACATTTAAGGGAAACATAAGAATAAGTCGGGAAATTTAAATCCACCCTTTGGGGCCCATAAACTTGAAAATTATGTGAAACAATTTGTGTAAAATTTTGTTTCAAGAGTACCATTTTGGGAAAACATGAGAGCAAGAATAGTTAAATATTTTGGCAAAAGATTTATTTCTTTGGAACCTTTGGAAAATAAAATAATAACAATCTATTGGTATCTCTCGTATGACACTAATAACATCGAATTCCTCATTCGTGGTAGGAAATCAAATTGTAGTAGTATTAAGTGCAATCGTAACTACACAACGTGATTTTGAATAATATGAATCGAAATAAAATCATTTTAAAATCTACCAAGAGACCAAAAACTAAACGAACCTTTTTGCAAAAATTATATTAATTTATAAATTTGACATTTCATATGAATATTCAATGTATATTCGTCCACATATACAGTCATTTGATTGTAAGACATATGTTGTTAAGTGACGCCTTTGGAGAAAATGCAGCGGTGGAGTTTGTTGCGCCGCCTCTTCTCCACTTGCGCTTTGGAGGCGGTGGTAAACTTAGCTATAAGTAATTTTATGACGTTAACTAACTAAAAAACAAGAATGTGACGATTTATAAGTGCTATTTTTAAGCCTATATGAATAAAAATGATAGACTTTGACTTTGACTTCTATTTTTATTCAAGTTGATACCACTTTTAAATCATCAGCAAACTACAATGACGACATACTTACGACGTCAACATATCCTCAAGACTGTAGACAAGCAATATGCAATTGATAAATGGCCATAGAATGCCCTCATCCAATCTCAGAGGTACATTGTCCTCCCGAGTTCCTTCTTTGTCACTCCTCGAGTGTCGATCCAGTCTAATGTGTTTGCTGGACACTCTTTGCTTTTTTCTTTGGACCCTTTTAAGAGTACCAGTCGGTACCCTTTGTAGGATGTGAATGAATTGTAAACATTTAAATTTAAATTTTTTTTGTATACATATTTTTATTTTATTCAGCATACATTTCTTAGGGATTGTCATTTAGACCAACTGCATGTTTTGATAATGAGATAGCTATTGTCAATGTTTGTATAATTATACCTAACTAATTTAAATGGAGATACTATTAAACGTAAGTATTCAAATAATCGTTGTAAATGGTGGCATAGTATCTAATAATTTGTTTCTTATGTATGTGCAATTGTGATTTTTTTTATAAATCCAATCAATTCAATGTCAGAGTAAGGTGCGTTATATTATACGGAACCTTCCCTTTGTGAAAATTTCTTCCTTGACGTGAATTTTGACGACCTCCTTGGCCTAACGGTTATCATGCCAGACTGCCACACAGAAGGTCCCGGGTTCGATCCCCGGTCAGGTCAAGATGGAAAATGATCTTTTTCAGATTGGCCTGGGTCTTGGATGTTTATCTATATATGTATTTGTCATAAAATATAGTATCGTTGAATTAGTATCCCATAACACAAGTCCCGAACTTACTTTGTGGCTAACTCAATTTGTGTGATTTGTCCGTATATATTTATTTATTTATTATTTTGTGTTCCGTAGCTTGCACCAAGTTATTAAAACTAGAGGAACAGGTTTGTTGATCACAGATTATTTTGATGAGAACATGTTAAGCACACAAAGGGATCGATATAATGTGTTTATTATCTGTATTGTAAACAATTCTTACAATGATTCATACATTATCATTATTTCGAGTAAAGATGTAACTGAATGATTCAATAATAACTTTTACTTCAAATAACAGTACATACCGTTTATTGAAAATTATTATTAAACTAGGTTCGAGACTTCGCTTTATTCAAGACTAGCTGTGCCCGCGACTTCGTCCGCGTGGACATTTGGAACCATTGTGACCATTTAAAAATTATGTCTCTAATATGCATTTAAAAGCTCTGATGTTAATATAAAAAAAACATAGATTAGATCATCATCATCAGGGGGTGCCATCTTCAAGATGAAGTTAAGATAGATTAGATATCATTATAATATTAAAGCTGAAGAGTTTGTTTTTGGATTTTTGAGCATCTCAGATGCACCATATTCACCATATCTTATTTCTATATGAGAGTACTGAAGAGTTTGTTTGTTTGTTTAAACGCGCTAATCTCAGAAACGCATAGACCGATTTGAAAAATTCTTTCAGCGTTGAATAGGTGAGTTATTCCTGAGTACTATATAGGCTACGTATGTAACACGGGCGAAGCTCGGGCGGATTGCTTTATTACAGACACATTTTATTTATTTATATTTAAAAAAAATACAGCAATGCTTCTCTATATACAATATTAGAAGTATAGCCGTCGGGGATCAAAACAAAAAGTTTTCTAGGATCGCTCACGCATGAGAGAGCCACGTAAAGCTGACCGTGTGAAAAGCAGCTATATCTTAGATCCACACCTGCAACTTTTAGCGTTGACCTTGGGCTTTATTAATTGTCATAGCAAAACATAAACTTACTGGGAATTGGACTCGTCTGAAACTAAAAGGAAAATTGTTTGGTATTAGTGGAATTCGGGGTACAAAAACACTCTCACCTGCTCCGCATCCTGTCAAAATCTCTGCTTTTATTACGTTTCGTTGTAAATTTGTTATTTTTAACCTGGTGCCATTACAAAGTTTAGGAGGGCTTAAATTTCTAAGGAATATTATAGGTACTCCAACTTTTAAAATTATTTTGTGAGCTGGCAACCCAGGAGCACTTAGGGATTCCAAAAATTCTATAGGGTAGTTTGTGGATTCTTCTTCTTCCGTAACTCTATTAATAGAGACATATTCTACACAATCACCCGGAACAAAGCTCAAAATTTCGGCATTTATAGCTGCTGCCTGTTCATTTTTTGGTGTTAAAATCGCCCTCTCGCAAATCCACGTATTTTCTTGAGAAGCTATCTCGGTCGCATTTTCATATACAGATGATATGAGCTCTCGCATCGTTGGTACTGTGCAACAAAGGTTTTCATGGAGAACCACTTTTCCTTGTTCCTCTGGATACACACCGTTACCAATCTTAAATAGTATATTAGAGAACGTGTGCGTTTTCGTTGCCTCCAATTTGCGCTCGCATATTTACTGTCAAATGCATTGAAATAATGTAAGTCCTAAGGCATTGTCTACGCTGCGACATAAACGATCGAATATTAATCGCTGTTCTTCAGTTAGCCTAGAGACATCAGTATGTAAGGTTTCGGATCTATATATATATCTTCCTTTCTTTTTTTTTTTAGTTGTAAGTTACTTTATGTATCTTAAAATGTAATTTCTTGTGTGTGAATAAAGAATTGTTGTATTGTATTGTATTGTATTGTATATTAATTATGTAAAAAAGAAAATAATAATTCCAATTCTATCTAACCAATCGATCAAACAAACACCACAATTTTCATTCAAAACAATAATCGCAGCCGAAGTCGCAGGAAACACCTAGTGCACAGAACAGACCACGCATGCAGGGTCGTTCTTACCGAAAACCCGACCATAGCGCGTTTTACTTTTGCACAGCGCCATCTAGTGATGGTTCACCGAATCAACCGTGATAAAAACATTAAAATGTAATAATTATGAAATTTTTATAAATATTATATTATAAACAAGCTAATTATTAAAAATAAAAAACACGACTGACAAGTTTTTACTAAAAAAGTACATACAAACATATAAGTTATATACATTTTTGAAATCGCCTTTTAAAGCCCTTCAATTTGATACCCCACTCGATAAGATTGATCAAATTTTATTTTTTTGGTCTGCTATTTATCACATATATAATCCGCCATTTTGTTTTTATGATGACGTCATATAGCCTATGTCACTCGGAGGAATGCAAGGAATCTAATAAAACTTTTTTTCCAAAAAAAATGAACCGACTTCCATCATAAAACTTAAAATCATGAAATAACAATAAATAAAAATGTATTAGCATGCTACCTACTGAATGAGGTGAAGTCGGTGCCAGCCAAGTGCAGGAGTAAGGGTGTTATGTAATTGTTTAGCTAGGCATTTTGTATTGTAATTTAGATTATTTAATATTCAATTTGGCACCGACTTCACCTCATTCAGTAGGTAGCATGCTAATACATTTTTATTTATTGTTATTTCATGATTTTAAGTTTTATGATGGAAGTCGGTTCATTTTTTTTGGAAAAAAAGTTTTATTTTATCATTTTTAGTGCTTCTATACCTATTTTCTTTACTAAAAACTTTTTTCACTGCTGGCCGAAAATAAAGAATTAAGAATTCGAAACTTTTTATGTCAGTTTGATTTGAAATGTCAAAACATGTCAAATTGTCTATTATTTTTGGCACATAAACAGACCGAGAGCCCGCGACGACCAAACCTTCCTTATTTTAAAAATGCTGAATGTTTCTCTGCGTGGTATATACGGATAAAAAATATAAGCGACTAGGTATGAAGTTTGGATCTTAGTTGCTTATGCAGGTAATATGGATAGCTAGGATGATTTTTAAAGGTATAAAAAGCACCCTTGGGGCCTCCCAAAGTAATATTAAATTCAGCTTTTATAATAAAACAAATATAACTATAATTTAGTAAAGTTATAATGTCTAGCAGGGGTTTATATCTGCACCAATTGCCTGGTAATGGATGGCGTGATTTCATATAGAAATAAAATCTTTAAAAAACTTTACTTTGAGAAAATTAAGTTACCACTTTAAATGTTATTGCTACAAATAATCTGCCTAAGTAATCATGATCCAACTTTTATAGTTGCTAATCGCTATTTCTATGTTGGGAACATACACAGAAAATCTTGAGTTTTAATAAAATAAGGAAGGGCAAGCTGTCGCGGGCTTTTGCTCTATAATGCAATGTTGGTATTTTTATATTTTGTTAGGTATCTTTAAAATTACCGAACAGATTCTGACGTGGTTAAAATGGGACCAACTTGGGAATTTACCATTACGAATAAAAAAACAATTTCGGAAATCAGCCCACTATAGGCGGAGAAATCGGCGAACATACATAAAAAAAAAACATACATACATCGAAACATATAACCTCCTCCTTTTTTGGGAAGTCGGTTGAAAATACCTCTCACATCAAAATCTGTTAAGCCGTTCAGGACTTATGGTGGAATAAAGAAACTTACATACATACATACATACATACATACATGAACCCTGAAAACATAACACTCCTTTTTTGGTCAGTCGTGTAATAAATAATAACACAAAAAAATATATTTATAAACTTACTTACGCAAATCTAGAAACCTGTTAGTTATTAACTTAAAGCAATTACGTTACTTTTTCTTTAAATTAATGTAACTTTTTTATTTATGAACCGATTTAAATAAAACAAAGACTAAATGTTAAGTGAAGCTTAGCACAATATATTGCTGAAAACCGCATCTTAATCGGTCAAACCGTTTCTGAGATTAGCGTGCACAAACTCACAGACAAACAGACAAACAGACAAACAGACAAAAATTCTAAAACTCGTTGATTTGGGTTCTGTTACGATATTAGATACTCCTTATAATAGTTTTTCACATTTATCTTCCATGTACAGACATCACCCACTTACGATTTTATTATATGTATTGATTAGCCTCATTATGATCTGGTAGAAAATAGCTAATAAAATATTTAATTACTGCTGTCGGAGGATACGAGCTGTAAAAGAAAAACGCTATCGCGGTGGATCAACTAAGTCATAATTTTTAATTAACAAGGGATTTGTAATTATTTACTCGGATGTTGAGGTATTTTATTACCTTCCGTTTTCCTGCTCTAGGAAAATCCTTATTTGTTATTTTCTTATAGTAAAGTGTTTTATGACTATCAATTTTTCGAAACAAGCATACATACATAGAATCACCTCTTTATCCCTTACGGGGTAGACAGGGCTAAGAGTCGTGAGACTCGAAGGCCACGCTTAGCTGAATAGTGGGCTCTCTGATGGAATGGAGATTCAGGAATAGTGACAGGTTGCTAGCCCATCGCCTATGAGTGGAGGAATCCTCTGCTTAAAGCCCTTTCCCTCGATTGACTTTTACAATCTGTGCGGGAAGAGAAGCAGCTGGCATATTCTATGTTTTTTCTTCGCTTCCAAGTGAAGTAAAATCTGCTCGTAAGTAGATATCTATGTTTTAGTCCTTTTTTTTAGCAGGGTACCAAAGTAGCTGTTGAAACGTGATTAAGTAACAAACAAATACATTTGTTGATACACACATATTTTCACGTTGATTAGGTATATATCAGATAGGAGTTGAATTGAATATGCATGGACAAAGAAGAATAGCATAGGAGATAGAAATAGAAGTAAAAGATCTAGTGAAAGATTTAGGAAAATTAAGTACCTAAGTAAAAAATACTTTACTGCAGCAAAAAAATAAGGATTGTAACATTGTGACTTAGTATGCCTATAGGTAATGCGTACAATAGGCGGGCTTTTCGCAAGTGCAATCTCTTCCAGGCAACCTTAGCGAACGGAAAGAACATAAATGGCGGTGCATGAACAGAGAGATATAATATTTTTTAAGATATAATAAATGACCCAATGACGGAAAAAAAAAGATAATCTGAAACTTTCATATTCAATAAAAAGATTCTGCGACGTAAAATCCAACAATGATGATGTACAGCTTAATGCACCAAACAGTTGACCAGTGAAACCGAATCGCCTTAATGCCTCGCAGTATGGCCGGACAAAAACTGGCACCGTTATACGCCGGTACATGTGGAATCTCCGACTTGACCGCGTCAAAGACCGTTAGCCTGGTCATTTGTATTGTGTTGGTGTATGAGTGTTATCAATGTGAACATTGTGTTACATTTTAACACTATAGTGCCTATAAGATGGATCGCGTGGCTCTGCTGTGCAAATTTCGGGATATTAAGTACCCTGTGTGCTATTCCTGGTAATTTTCTACGCTTGTTCCAAATTTCATAGAAATCCGTCAAGTAGATTTTGCGAGATCAGTGGGATTGATCATCTGCATTGTGCGCCAGAATTTTAACTTTTTTTTTTAATTTTTGACGTATAACACTAAAGGTCTAGTGTTACGATCCTACAGTCAAGAATTCGGCCATCGCCAGGGCCCTAGCTATAATAGGTACTTTGTTTGCCTTTTTTTGAAATTTTTGACGTATAACACTAATAATGGTCTAGTGTTGCGATCCTACAGTCAAAAATTCGGCCATCGTCAGGGCCCTAGCTATAGGTACTTTGTTTGCCTATACTATAGAATAATCCGCTACTGTTGTTGGTATATCAAATCTAAAAATAGGTAGTGGGGACAATCTTCGCGAGTAACCGTGACCCAATGTATTGCCAGTGGGCTTAACTACTTGTTTGTATTGTACTGTACTCGCTTCTCACAATGATAGGGTTAGCATTTCAAATTAAATATTCTTGTCATTGATTATACGTTTTAATATACCTCATTGAATAACTCTTGTAGATACCTATATTGTATTTTTAAAGTTAGGCTGTTTAAGTAACACTGGGATTAACTTGACCTGTTTGAATTTAATTTTACTTATCCTAACTAATATTATAAATGCGAAAGTGAGTTTGTTTGTTACCTCTTCACGCTTTATCTACTGAACCAATCTTCCTGAAATTTTGCATACACACAGCTGGAAGTACGGAGAAGGACATAGGGTACCTTTCATCCTGGGAAAAAGCACTGTTCCCGTGGGAAATTCACGCGGGAAAAGCCGCGGGCGAAAGCTAGTTTAATATAATCGAATACTTAGTTAATGGTACCCAGGTGCTAAAAGTTATTGTGTTAATGTTCATTTATCAATTATCAGTATCAAATAATATTTAATTTAAATCAAATAAAATTATATATTGGGAAAATTAAGTAACTAAACACCAAGAAGTATGTTGAATTGTTTTATTTTTGGCAATGTTCTAACCCTGGCAAAGGTATACAATAGTAGGCTATCGGTAGTTTTCTATTTAGCAATATCTGTATACGGACGTTGCGCTAAATAGGAAGATTTATTGTTATTGACAAGTTGCCTTTTGCGATTTTATTCGTTCGTCGAACCTTTGTACATATTTATAGTAATAGCACAGAATTAATCGACCGAGCGAGCGCAGCGAGCGAAGCGTCTCAGTTTCCACTAGCCGAAAATTCTTTTGTCTGTCCGGATGTTATCGCCTACAGGTCGCATTTCTGAACCGATTCTCATGAAATTTTGTAAGCAGGTTCGGTAATTTTATAGAATTTTTTAGTCGAGCCAGTTTTTCGAAATTTTAAAAAATGGCCGAAATTTATAAAAAAAACCTCATATCTCAGCTATGTATTTAAAAAATAATTCAAAAATGTCATTAGACATTTTTGTTATTCTTATTAAGACGCATTTTTTTTGTTTGAACAACATAGTAAAATTCAATAAAACCGCTATAAATCCATATGTTATAAATTCTCATACGATAGTTCACAAAAAAATCAATAGATGGCGCAGCAAAGCTTTTAATACTCGCAAAATCGCTAATACGTTTACAAGAGTGACTTGATTTATTTATTAAATAAAATTAAATGGTTCTTAAAAATCATATGGCTTTTTTTTGTCTTGCTTGGCTTTGAATTGTGTGTATTTATTTGGTTAATGGTATTGTATTGTGGATTGCTTTGCATAATAGAATTATCTTGAACACTTGAAATAAATCTGATATCAAAAAACTTCATTGTATGATTAGAATCCTATTATAAAAAAAGTAATATATATATTACCTACATACCTACTAATCAGAGGGATTCGATTTCAAATTGAACTTTCTTTTTTGAACTTCAATTTTGTTGCGCAAATAACATATTTATACATACATATAACCAATAGGTACCATGCATTTCTGACGTCTGACGACCTCCGTGGCCTAATGGGTTCGATCCCCGGTCGGGTCAAGATGGAAAATAATCTTTTTCAGATTGACATGGGTTTTGGATATTTATGTATATGTATTTGTTATAAAATATAGTATTGTTAAATTAGCATCCCGCAAAGTCTTGAACTTACGTTGGGGCTAACTCAATCTGTGTGATTTGTCCGTCTATATTTATTATTATATTATTATTTATATTATTTGAGGCAAAAAAGGCAGGTTTCAGTAATTTTTTTAGTGGTATTGACCAACCATAAGAACATCTTTGGGCTTATGGGTAAAATATGAGAACTTTTTACTTTCTTTCCTGCATTGGTAGGTTGGTTTCAAAACTCATTTTAGCCAGGGACACGGTAAAATATCGGTTATTTCGTGGAAGGGCGCTCGCGAGGTCTACTGTTCTGACAGAACCACTAGTATTAGTATGGTAATAGTGAGGCTGTAGCGTTTGATTGTTTGAAGGCGTATTTTTGGAATCACTTAAACAAAAATGTGTTTAGTGAAAAAAATATTTTTACAGGCCTTTTCCACGGAAAAATATATACCAATACCTACTTACAATAAAAGTATTTACAGTAGTCCATGGGCAGCGGTGATCGCTTACCATCAGGTCACCCGCTTGCTCGTTTGCTGCCCTGTTATAAAAAAAAAGTAATTTTTAGTTATAGAACCGTCTAATAAATTTAAATATTGTGTAGTTCATCAAACATTATATTGCAATAATTATGTAAAGCTAATCATATACCTATAAACATTATCGTTGGTCTAAAATTCACGCTCTGCCAACCGTGACGCATCGGTCAAACTAATTTGTTTACTATGTTCTTTTTTTTTCATAGAGCTAGATTTTTTTTTTAATTTTACTTAGAGACAGACAGCTGAGGAAGCGGGATGTCAGATATTGTTTTTGCCTATGTTGGTGAAGGACAGGTAATATCTTCTGTGAGGCTCATTTTTGCCAAGATTGACATTTTTGGTGTGTTTTGGTTCCATTGTAAACAATCTGTAAAAAAATTGAATTTAGAGCACGAACGTTTTTGGGCTTCATTTGACAATGAAGTTTGGAGGCCTATCAAAGAATGTTTTTTTTTTCTATGGTTTTTTTAAAGATTATGTTGCATTGCCATTTATTCTGTTACATGCTTTTATCTATTTTCTTCTTATTCTTCTTCTTATTTGAGAGCCGTGCTTTATTTTATGTGACTTTTGTTTATTTCAACGTCACCTTTGACCAGATCCTCCTAGGGTAACATTTTCTCTATCTATGACCGTTTACTTTGTAACATCACTTTTATGAATATCATCTTTCATACCTTTTCTGGTCTTTCCACGATTTCTATTTCCGTCTTATTATATTTATTTTACGATATATTATCAGCGGTGGGAAATTAATTTAATAACATGGATGAAAATGCTATAAATAAAGTTTTCTAATATTAGTCTGGAATGTAAAAGAGGCAGAATATGTGTTGATTTTCTTCCCAGATAGTCTGTCAGTTCCAAGTTATCTCAGTCCAAAATCATACTGTCCTCTCATAAGGTCCTTTAAGACTTATTAAGCACTTTGGTGTAATTATTACCTACACTTTGTTGACAGATAACAATAATCCAAAGCCAATAACTTGGCTACCGTTGTCTAATAACATAATTACATTTGTTTATCTAGATTATAACTAACGTAGACGCCTAGAGCGACAAAAACGAACGCTCCATTTTCAACCTCATCTATAATGTCAATAAGGTTGAAATCAACAATTTACAGTTTGTTATTGACCGTGAAGCAAACAATGAGCCTTCTCGAATCATTAATAAAGATTTCCCATTCATACCGAATAAGTACATGAACTGGTTTCGTATTGTGAAATCATTTGAATATGCGAACTCACGTAGAATTCTGATTAAGTTACTGTTAGCCAGATGAATATTTATAAGCGATAGGTTTAATAACATTAACATTAGTCTGTTTTCTAAATAAGCGGTCTACAAACTACTTCGAAGATTCTAATTTATAAGTAACGAATGGTAACGAACGACCCGCCCCTGCTGCTTCTTATACCATCCGGTAGAAATGATCTAGATAAATAATAGAAAAAATCGCATCAAATTCAGTTGCGTAGTTTAAAAGATCTAAGCGGATATACGCGAAAAGTGACTATATTTTTTATTATATATTGTATTTAAAAAAACGCTTATTGGTACAATAAGCTTTTTTTTTAAATACATTTATGAAAAAAATTACAACCGCAAAATATCCACTGCTGGATAAAGGTCTCCCCCAAGTTTTGGGGGGATTTGCCATACTCACCACGCTTGGCAGGCGGGTTGGCGAGCGCAGCTTTTTTTTGGCTTTTTTTTTGCGGTTGTAATGATGAAAAAAATTAAAATGAATGTAACACAGTAGACAAATTTTAGGGATAGGTCTTCGGAACCCTACATTGCACGTACGCTGACACGCACTATACAAATTTCAGTTTATTACAACAGTTATACCACATGAGTACCTAGTTCTATTCACATTTTTTCTTGAAGATTTTTTGTAAGCAAAAAGATGACTTTTGTCAATATTGAAAATAATACAATCGAAAAAAAATTAACACAAAGTTAAAAAGGTATATATATACCTATGAAGTATTTCAAATCAAAAACTTCGACTCCATAAATGTGTTCCCGCTTATATTGATATGCGGGAACACATTTATGGAGTCGACGTTTTTAGATACAAGTATTCATTTAATACCAATATATTTAATGAATACTTGTACTTATCTAAAAACGTCATATTTCATTAATATAGACAGTGGTTTTAAGAAGCCATCCGCCGTATTAAGAAAACCAGTTAAACACTGTCCCGTTACTAAGGTAGTATCAGTTGGCAGTGTTGGCACCTACTGCTCATTTTATTCGATTACTCCACGGCCATGTCGGCCATTGACTTAATGGTTCGGCATACAATATGTGACAGAGAGTCGGTATTACAAGACGCTGAGTAGTTTGATCGCGTAGATACATACATTCATTTTTTTTTTAACCTATATTGTCCCACTGCTGGGCAAAGGTCTCACCCACTTGCTTCCACCTATCCCTGTCCATAGCGACATTCGACCAATCCGGCTGGAAAGCATATTATCATGCCTTTTTCAGTAGGTATAGGCAGGGACTAGCGATTTCCACTTGCTACGATCCTTACAGATCTCTCTTGCTTCCTCTACACTCATCACTCTCTTCATTCATGCTCTCTGGTTATGGGTATAAAATATCACTAAAATAATAATAACAATGCAACTGCAGTACGAGATGTCATACAGCCTATCCTGTATCCCGGGTAACAACCCGGAATAAGGTTAGAAATCTAAGGATAAAATATCACTACTCAAAGACATGTTTAATGTTACATAATCCAGAATTTATTACTTACTGTTTGTATAGTTAATATTGTTTTAGCAAATAGTAACATTATGTCGTCATTTTGTAAATAGATACGTTTACCTACCTACACGTACACGTAACCTAATCTAATAGAGATATTAGATTTAGATACAATATCTAAAAATTCAGGCACACGTCACGTCATGAGACGTAAGAAGGACCATATGACAAGAACGGTGCTCGCCATAGAGGATGGAAATCGTGGCCCTTGCCGACCTCCAACGACCTGGCCACAAACAATCCAAAAGGATTTAAAAGCAGTCAATACAGACGAAGTGACAACTCACAACCGTACGGCGGCGTGGCGCAAATTTACTAGGAGAGCTGACCCCAAATAAATTGGGATCAAAGCAAGGAAGAAGAAGAGGAGAAGACATTGATATCAAGAATCATAGATAGACATGAACCCTGAAAACATAACGGTCCTTTTTTGGACAGTCGTGTGAATACGAGCGAGTTAAAAGTAGTGATGTTAATCTGACTTTGGTAATAAACCGCAGCGCGCGCTCATTTGTAAAATTAAATAGCGATCGCTTTTTTCGATTTCCTTACCTTTTCACGAAACCGTTCCCACTCTTCGCCAAAAGCTAGAGGAAAGAAGTCACGTTCTAGACCAAATATCACTCAATGACTAGTCACAAACTTGACTCTGACCACATAAGAAAGTCATTCATGTTCATGCAATTTTGATGAGTCAGCTACTCTTTGAACACACACATATTCAATTATCATAAGATGAAGTGGTCAAACACTGTATCAGAGAAAATAAAAAGGAAACTTATCAATCAAGATGAAATTTCGTATACAATTAGGGTAAATAAGTTAAATTTTTAAGGTTTGCGTTTATATCATAAACATAGAAAAAAAAATCATTCTTTAATAAAAAATGTCAAGCTATACAAAAATGAGCTTCACAGAAGATATTACCTTCCTTCACTAACATAGGCAAAAACCATATCTGACATCCCGCCTCCTCAGCTGTCAGTGTCTCTAAGTAAAATTAAAAAAAATATAGCTCTATGGTTTATATCCGAAATCTAGACACGCGGCAGGGTGTCAGGCCAAGTTATAGAAAAAAAAACAGTGACGATTTGCATTAATTCAAGCGAAAGTGATTATGACGATTTAATGAACGGGAAGCTGCTCATCTCGGTTAATTGTGACGCCATCTTCCGACCCCCGCTCTGTCGTTCCGTTATTCATAATCATAACATAACTTTGTTGTTGAGTAACCTTACTCATTGTGATGTAGCTGTGATGGGAAAAATGTGTGCATGTGATGATGTGGATGGAGACTTTTAGTGTTCTTATAATGTATCACGTGTTCTAGATAGTATTTCTTATGAATGTGCTAGGGGGTCATCCCCCTAGCACATTCATATGAATGTGGAGGGGTATATTATATAGAGGTTGGTAAAAATTAACAGATTTTAATAAAATCTAAAATTAATACTTAAGTGGCATGCATTTACAATTGACAAGAAAAACTAGCACTTAATTTAAAAACCTATGCTATGAGTAAATTTTTAAGTTCTTTATTAGATTTGCAGTGAAATAGCATATTGTTTGATTTGAATCGCAACGAAATATTGTTTGTTGAAAAATAAATTTTCGGTTTCAGTATTTATTTGGCGTAAGCCTGATAGATTCACGGCTGCAAAAAGTTTTATAAAGCGAAACACATTTATTTTAAATTTTGATATTTATTAATTTTATATAAAAAATATATTGTTAAGTATTCTGAATTTTATTTGAATGAATTTCGTATAAACTAATTTAACTAAAAAATAACTCCTATTAAATTGTTTCGCATTGCGTCTATTGCAATATTGCATTGATTTTAAATTGAGAAAAATCGACTAACTTGTATGAAACAACAACAAAGATTTTATTTCTTCTATGAAAAATAAAATTAACAAAGATGAAAATACATTCTGTAAGTTAGTTCTTTTCTCGTTATACCATTTCAATAAAAAAAAATAGTTCGTTATATGTATTTCGTTTATTGGACTGCGTTGAATGCATTTTGAATTCAACCTTTTTGTTCCGTGAAATTATTGCATTGTACAATTAGCCTGTTAAGCTTATTTGCGGTCGCCATAATTTTTCTGAATTCCCCAATTCAGTTTAATTTTTTTTTTAATTTTTAATTTGTTAATCTTGCCTATTTTATTTACATTCTAGTTTTTTTTTTAAATTGAAAATCTCATTTGTTGACTATGAGTATTACTTTAATAAATGGACATGTTTGAGTTTGCGAGTGACGGTAATTAGTTTACAAATAGGTTGTGGAAATGCAGTGCAAATGCTTTATTCCGTAATTGCTTATTGCTACTTTTACTTTTTAGTTTTATTTTAACTGTAGATTTCTTTTGTAAGGACCAGAAGGTTAGAATTATTATTACACTGTAAATTCAATTCTTTTTGAATTAACTTAATATTTTTTTGACTTTTTTTAAATTTATCTAAGGAAAATTCATTTAGGTTTACCTGTGAGGCTTCCGCAATCTGTCATATATATCCCAAATTAATCTCGCCTCTATAAACAAACTAAATTAGCAAAATTAAACCCGTTGCCAACGTTTGCGCAGGCATAAATTTACATTAACGACTATTTCGTGTTACTGTCGACGTTTCGACTCTGCCGGAACATTGTGATGCCACAGATCACCAAAAGGGGAAGATTCGTTAATTTGAAGTCAATAAAAATAGATGGTTAAATAAAAGTTCTTCTATCCTACTAATTAAATAAAAAATACAGAAGTTTGGATGTGCAATAGTGCATTGGGCGTGTAGATGTTTGTAGTAAAAACTGGGCGGAATTTAGTAGGTTACTTTTATCCCGATTTTTCTCCGGCACTCATAAAGTGAATAATATGTCAGCTGGATCCAAATTAAGCGGAGCAGGAACAATTATTATGTTGGAAACCTCTTTTTTGTTGAACCTTTCTTGTTTATATTAACTTTAGAGATTACAAGAATATTACAAGAATTTTGGCGAAGTGTTTATCTAAACTACCACTTAGGTAAAATAGAAAGGTACTAACTTGCGCTCAAGTGTGAGTTTCACAAGCGCTAGTTGATGATTAACTGGCTACATGGAAGATGAGATAAAATTAAAAATAATAAATAAAATTTTGTTAGCTAAAATGTAAATATGGAGCTTAATTTTTAAATATTAATACTTAACTAACTACAGTAATTAAGTTATTTTCTATATCAAATTGAAACTAATATCAGTACTTATATAATATATCATAGGTACCAACTTTATTTGCTTCAGTATATTTGCAAATCAGCGATAGCGTATCTAACATACATTTGTTATCTGTGATATATGTGTTATTTCCTTTGGGAATGTCGCATACCTAATTGCGAACTTGTGGACCTTTAACTCACACAAATTATGCCTGTATTTGCCACATTTTGCCCTGTACGTTGAACAGGTGTGGTTATACTCGTAGTTTGATGTTAACCTATGATTTTGTATTTGCCATGGAAGTAATAAGTACGTTGTACAACTGGAAGGTTTACTTCAAAATCCGTGACAAACAAAAATGAACTTAATGTTGAAGTCAATAGTACTGTTTTTAAAATAATCATAGTTAAAATAAAAAACGTGCCCGAAAGAGAATCACTTTCCCGTCACTGTGTCCCTTTCACACAGTTGCTATGTTAAGAATTTACTTCTATTTAGTAGAAAACGTTTACAATGAATCAATGGAAATTCGTTGTGTAAGTATTTCTTATTTATTTACTAGATACCATCTAGATACAACTATTACTTGAAATCATATTCATTAGGCAACATATTGGTAGAAATCTATACATATAATAAAACAGTAAAAATATTTTGTCTGTACATGCAGTATTTTTTACTGAAATAGATAGAGGGACACTTAAAAAGCAAAAATTTTTTTTTTATTATTTATTGTCCTTCTGTGTGTCTGTATGTATGTACGCGTTTCACGCAAAAACTACTGGACGGATTTGAATGAAACTTTTTTTGTTGTATAGCTATTAAGCCTGGACAACATATAGGCTATAATTAATTTTGAAAACTGGAACACCTGATGAAGAACCTTAACAGAACAGCTAAACTATAAGAAATATGGAAATGGTACCTTTGCAAAAGTTCATCAATCTGACGAGCATTTTCTATTGACGTATAAAAATCGAAGATCAGGATCATCTGATGAAGAATTCCAAGAGACCAGATACACTATTACATATATGGAAATGGGTCCTTAGCAAAAGTCGTTCAACCTGATGAGCATTATCTACTGACGTATAAAAATTGAAGATTATGGAACATTGTGATGAAGAACTAAACCAGAAGACCAGCTACTCTATAAAATAAATGGAAATGGGGCCTTAGCAAATGTCGTTCAACCTAATGAGCATTTTCCACTGACGTATAAATAGCCAGGACACGGGATAAGACAAAGAGGGACTCGGGGTGGGAGTGGTGGTACACGGGAAATTGTAGTTAACGAGCAGATGAAGATCGTTTATTGAATGAAATATCACTTTTGATTCATTTTAACACCGTGACTGTACTACGAGTACCTAATATAATTGGATAACCATAGAGCTAAAATTTTGAGTAGGTACTGGAGTTTAGGTTACTACAATTTGGAACACAAAAAGATTTTTCATCTAAGCGAAACTCACGCGGGCGAAGCCGCGGGCACCAGCTTTCTAGTTATTACAAAATCATTAGCAAAAACTTTCTAGTAATGGAAATAGTAAATATTTGCAATTCAACAATAGCAACACAAATTATGCAAAATGGCTTTTTTCTGTAGCGCGTGAATTTAATTGTTTTGAATAATAATTGTTATTGGAGTTTGAGAATAGTTAAAAAATGTTGTGCTATTAGAGGTTGCAATAAAGAAATCATACCCAGGTTGTGGGATTTCCTTCCACGGGTAAGTTTTCATTTCTGGTAGTAGGGTGACTACATAATAATTACAAAGGAAATAAATGTATCCTGACAAAGATTTTTTTTCAGATTACCTACCGTCAAATATTGAATTAAGAAAAAAAATGGATTGGGATGATTCGTGGGAAATTAACTAATAACTCGTAATATGTAGCTTACATTTCCAAGCTGAGGATTACCGGACGAATTATTAAACTAGCTTTCACCTAGTAGCAGAATGTCCTGCATACGCTGCTGCAAGGAGAGAAATATTGGGCTCAGACGCCCTATCTGAGGATGATCTGAGCGACAGAATAATAGGGCAGTTATTAAAATCCTGCAAAGTAACAGGTAGATTCAGTGGGTCGCCACCAACGTGAGCTACCAGGTGACTCAAAACTCTATACGGGTCTCGGAGAATTGGGTGAAATGGTCCCGGCATGAGTGGACTGATCAGTGATCACTCGTCTGGTGCTTGCGCTGGCGTCCCCAATAAGTAAATAAAATAAACAATAACGTTTAAGCAATTAAATAAATACGTTTCTTTAACTTGAGTATTATTTTACTTAGTTTATAAATAGTACTATATTTTATTGAATAGCGACTGTACCTATGGAATAGCTACATATTTTTCTAGTAGCGTAATTGTAGGGGCGTAAGAGCGCAAACGAGCGTAATTTTGACTCGCACACAACTTACGAAAGTAGGCTCAAATGCCTTCACACTGACTCATGTCATGTGACATGTGGTTCACTGGTCCTCAGAATTTTGTTTAACATGGTCACCCTCGTCAGAAAGGGACGCGCCACGATTTCGAGCCTCTCTTTCGGCTCGCGTTTTAGTCTCAGTGAACCTTCCAGTTGTACAAAGTACTTATTACTTCCATGGTATTTGCAAACTGAAATGTCACACTTAGAAATTTGAGATAAAGATCTAGGTACCTTCCGTTTGTCCTAGACTAGCTTGTGCGCGCGTAATTTAATAATGTTTATATCTTTGCTTTTAAGCGACGACGACGTATCAAGGTGAACCTACGGCAGGTTTTAAGTTAGACCTTCAGCAATACAATAGTGAAAACTACATCAAATTTGGTCGAGTAGTTTTTGCGTGATGCGCGTACAAACAGAAAGACAGAGAAAAAATCTAAAAAGGATGGTTTTTGCTTTTATTGGTCCCTTGAAGACCCCTCATAGATTTTTTTCATAATCACCTATGTAGGGACCCGGACCAGTTACATACAGTTTTATTATATCTATTGATGATATGTATTAATTTTGCACATACTTCGTAATGTTCGTACTTTGATCAAAGTTTTTACAAACATCCATTCATTACCTATTAAGGAAGAAGGAAGGATGTCATTACTACCTTTTATCGACTGTACATCGTCCGTCTCTTTCTTTAGAATTACGATTATATGCCTTGTGATGATATCAAACAAGAATGTTTATTCTCTTTAAGCACATTACAGAATGTCCTTAATAGTTTTACCACTCACCAAGAAACTTGGCGACGATGAGTCATGTAAATAACGTTGAGTTACCCGATTGCGTACAACAAATGAGTGTTATGCAATTCTATTAGAGTGCATTAGATTATTTATCAACTCATTCAATTATCTATGGGATGCACTAGCTGTACTATTAAATAAATTGATTAGCCAATAAAGTTGCAGTTACAACCTTATTTTTTTGTTACCAACCGGTTAACAGATTAAAATAAATTAACCTAAAAATTTGACACTCCTTTTTGGATTTGTACTATCTATAACGTATAAAATATAAGTACACGTAAGTTTATTTATAAAATAAACAAACCATTACTTGATAAAAGTCCATCACTTATTTTTAATCTTTCGACTCGTGCTTTAGATAACAAAAAACTGTTTACGTAGTTAAGGGGATGTTGTTTCTTTTTTCTTTGGCCTACTAATGTGCTCAGCTGTTCCGCATTAGAGATTGTATTTTTAGTTTTATTGGCTTCCGAGACTACCCATTTGTACCCTTTTAGAGTGTCGGTTGACGATTGACGATATCAACAAAGGGAGCACGATAATGCGCTATTTTAGTACATATTACCATTTCAAATAGCCACAGGCTATTGTGAACCATAACCTAATAATCACAGCGAACACTTTTATCTGTTAAAGTTTTATATATAAATGGAAGTCGAGTCTAGAAAAACTTTTTGCTCTCGTTCCATTTCCATTTTGAGATATCATCCACATTATTGCATTCTTGTTTTAGAATTTAGTTTTATGATAGTAGACTTTTCGATTGCCTTAAAAGAATTTTATAGCGAGCTGATAAAACGTCTGGTTTTTAGCTGACAGATCACACTTCACATCTTTTACAGAAGGCTTTCCACAAGACTATTTTTTACTTAGGTCCAGATAATCATTGGCAAATTTTCTGCACTGCATATTAAACAATTCCCATTATTCATTGTGATTAGCCCAGTTTAATTTGCATATGTTGTGAGTTCAGATTTTTTCTGACGTGTGTACTTAAACTCAAAGGTTAAAAGGTGTCCAGAAACATTACACAAACAGATTAAATTTTAATAATTATGTGCTTTTGATAAATCAGAAATTATTATAAATTATATGTAGACTAGCAAATTCTCCCTAAAGCTAAATCTATATGTATGTAGTATCTGTCTAAAATTTTAATTCCCATAATAGTGGATCTCAAGAGGGTCTGGTAAAATTACCCCAGCCTAATAGGTTAGGCTCAACTTAGGACCAACGTCCCAAAGGCTTTAATAGATCGTGTCGTGTTATGAAAATGTGTGAGGACACTAAAAATATGATGGAATTGTAATAAGTTGAATCTTGACTAGGTACTGGAAAAACTAATGTAGGTACCTATTCTTTTAAAGTCAGATGGTTTCGAAAAAAATGTATAAACTGATCTTTTTTCTTAGATTTTGGCAATATTTATAATAGTCAATTTCTAGATTTCAATTTACAATATCTTGGCGTGTCGATGCCATTCCAACGATCTATTATTTAAACTAGCTGTGCCCGCGACTTCGTCCGCGTAAAAATTTGGAACCAATGTGATTTGAAAAATGATGTCTCTAATATGCATTTAAAAGCTCTGATGTTAATATAAAAAAAAAACATAGATTAGATATCATTATAATATTAAAGCTGAAGAGTTTGTTTGTTTGTTTGTATGAACGCGCTAATCTCAGAAACGCATAAACCGATTTGAAAAATTCTTTCAGCGTTGAATAGGTGAGTTATTCCTGAGTACTATATAGGTTACGTATGTAACACGGGCGAAGCTCGGGCGGATTGCTATTACTTACAAACACATTTTATTTATTTATATTTAAAAAAATTATAAAAAAATTACAGCAATGCTTCTCTATATACAATATTAGAAGTATAGCCGTCGAGGATCAAAACAAAAAGTTTTCTAGGATCGCTCACGCGTGAGAGAGCCACGTAAAGCTGACCGTATGAAAAGCAGCTATATCTTAGATCCACACCAGCAACTTTTAGCGTTTGACCTTAGGCTTTATTAATTGTCATAGCAAAACATAAACTTACTGGGAATTGGACTCGTCTGAAACTAAAAGGAAAATTGTTTGGTATTAGTGGAATTCGGGGTACAAAAACACTCTCACCTGCTCCGCATCCTGTCAAAATCTCTGCTTCTATTACGTTTCGTTGTAAATTTGTTATTTTTGACCTGGTGCCATTACAAAGTTTAGGAGGGCTTAAATTTCTAAGGAGCATTATAGGTACTCCAACTTTTAAAATTATTGTGTGAGCTGGCAACCCAGGAGCACTTAGGGATTCCAAAAATTCTATAGGGTAGTTTGTGGATTCTTCTTCTTCCGTAACTCTATTAATAGAGACATATTCTACACAATCACCCGGAACAAAGCTCAAAATTTCGGCGTTTATAGCTGCTGCCTGTTCATTTTTTGGTGTTAAAATCGCCCTCTCGCAAAGCCACGTATTTTCTTTAGAAGCTATCTCGGTCGCATTTTCATATACAGATGATATGAGCTCTCGCATCGTTGGGACTGTGCAACAAAGGTTTTCATGGAGAACCACTTTTCCTTGTTCCTCTGGATACACACCGTTACCAATCTTAAGTAGCATATTAGAGAACTCCTGTGCGTTTTCGTTGCCTCCAATTTGCGCTCGCATATTTACTGTCAAATGCATTGAAATAATGTAGTGCCACAATCTAGAACTCTTTAAACACGCCCTTATCTCATCAGCCCTTGTTCCACGTGGTATGACAGGGAGAGTCTGACGAAAGTCCCCACAAAAAAGAACTGTAACGCCACCCATGGGTTGGTCATTTTGTCTTATATCCCGTAACGTTGTGTCCACTGCTTCAACCGCTTTTCGGTTAGCCATAGTGCATTCATCCCATATAATAATATTGCAATCGCGTAAAACCTTAGCTTTATCGCTGCTTCTGGAAATGTTACATACGGGGTTCTCAGTGCGGTCTAAGTCAATCGGAATTTTGAACATGTATGGATGTATGTATGGTATGGGCAGTTTTGCCTCCTGGCAACAAAGTGGCTGTTATGCCGGACGAAGCTACAGCAAGCGCCATTTTACTTTGGCTCTGAAATTGTTAGATAGAAAGTCCGTAGAGATGAGAAGACTATATTAATGATCTTATAAACGTATGTAGTTCACGGGAACTCCCGACAGACTGCCAAACCATAAACAAATAGAGTAGGGATTTGTGTGTGTCGATTCCCGTCGAGTAGTATTGGACCCTTCACGATGCTCTATTAGTTCGGCCAATAGCAGCCGAAGTCGCAGGAAACACCTAGTTCACAAAACAGACCACGCATGCAGGGTCGTTCTTACCGAAAACCCAACCATAGCGCGTTTTACTTTTGCACAGCGCCATCTAGTGATGGTTCACCGAATCAACCGTGATAAAAACATTAAAATGTAATAATTATGAAATTTTTAGAAATATTATATTATAAATAAATAAGAACACAATAAAATATATTTATAAACTTACTCACGCAAATCTAGAAACCTGTTAGTTATTAACTTAAAGCAATTACGTTACTTTTTCTTTAAATTAATGTAACTTTTTTATTTATGAACCGATTTAAATAAAACAAAGACTAAATGTTAAGTGAAGCTTAGCACAATATATTGCTGAAAACCGCATCTTAATCGGTCAAACCGTTTCTGAGATTAGCGTGCACAAACTCACAGACAAACAGACAAACAGACAAACAGACAAACCGACAAACAGACAAACAGACAAAAATTCTAAAAATCGTTGATTTGGGTTCTGTTACAATATTAGATACTCCTTATAATAGTTTTTCATATTTATCTTCCATGTACAGACATCACCCACTTACGATTTTATTATATGTATTGATTTATGTATTGATTTAGCAAGCTTCTAATATTTGATCTTTCAAAATTATCAAAATTTATCAAATTGGCAGTGAAAGTTATCATGAATACAATTTATTATTTCACATTGAAACTTCAAGTCGATTTATGATTTGAAATAAAATAAAAGCCGTCAAGATTTATGATCTCGTCTGAATGGCATCTATAATCTATGTAATTTGACCTTTTACTCTGTGCTCTATGGTTCCGAGAATTCTAAGATTCACGGTTCCGATCTGTTCGCCTGATTTGCGCTTTCATACTGTTTATGTCGGTGTCTATTGACTGAGTACTCTTCGCAACAAAATGCGTGCCTAGAAAAAAGAACTGTTTTATCATTGATCAATTTCTGGCCAAACACTTTAAGCAGCCAAGAAGGTTTTTGCATGTGTTTACGGCATAATGTCATCGAAAAGAGCTCTTAAATAAAAAAAAAAGATCAATTTATCATTGACTACTACAAATATCAAACAATAAGTTTCTTAAGTTATTCTCTGAACATATTGATGACATTGTATAAATACTGTATATGGTAGTCCTATTTGACTTGTTAAATTAACCGAATTGAAAATCGATGGGAAAACCTTTTTGGAGAGCATTTTTTATTAAAATACGAGGGCTTTTTGGATCTAGCTACGATGACCCCATGAAAATTAAATCATTACTGCCAATTAGGTTATTACAATATATGTTCTTTAATAATTTATTTACACTAGGTATTTCTATCGTCGCATGTACTTCTCGTGACATTAAACAGAGGACAAGTGCGCATCGGACCGCCTAGCGAAAGCACAGCAACTTTCACAACCTGTGACCTTTGACTGGGGGGCTATTTCCGACCAGCGATGGGTACCCGCTCAACACGATCCAAAACCAACCTTAAACTAACAGAAATAGAGTCAAATTTTGATAATGTCAGCTTGGTGTTAAAGCCGATGAGAATATTATTAGATATTGTTTTCAATATGGTTCTCACAGAGATTTGTAAAAGTGATCAGGGTTTTCGTAACTAGCCGTTAATTGGCTGTAAAGACTCGAAAGTTATCATAGATTTCCTAAAACGGTTTTTGTTGTTTACAAAGTAATTTTGGAAAGTAATTTTAGCATTTATTTTTAACATATTCAGGCAAATTTGTTAAATTTAAATAATTGCAAGTGTTTAAGAATTATGAATAAATATATTTTTAATACGTTTTAACTAAGTTCTGTTTATATCTTTAGCTTTCCGTATCTCAAAAATTATAAATACATAACCCGTATATACTTTTTTGTCCTTCTATACGTATGTCTCGTACAGAAGGACAAAAAATGTCGTATGTCTCTCTGTTTTTTTTTAGTAATATTAAAATATTGTATCTATTGACATTGTATCAGTTACATAAAAATGTCAAGATTACGTTATATTATGCCGGATATTTTGTCATTTTCTTTTATACTTTGACTATGCTTGTGTTTCACTTACATGGTTTGGTGGTCATTTCAATAAATTACCCGAACAAGCGGGTCTTCACTTGCACAGCATAAATTATAAGTCCACGGAGGTGATCGTCCGGCCAGGCTCACACTTGACCCAAATACTCTTAAGCGATACATTTTTATATTCATATTTCCATTTTAAGATAACAGAACTTTAGTAAAATATGGTAGAATTAGTAAAAATAGCTGCAGAAATATTTTTTTACAGAAGTTAAGTACTTAGGTAAATATTTATTATTTTAAGGAAACAGTAGTGCATATTCGATATCAATGTTGCATTGCAATTTAAAAGCATTATATAATTGGAATTAGTTCACATAAGTACTTAAACATATTTGAAAGGCAAACATAAATTACCTGCTTCCATGCTGGTCTGGGAGCGAAGAAAAAACATAGAATGTGCCAGCTGCTTCTCTTCTCGCGCAGATTGTAAAAGCCAATCGAGGGAAATGGCTTTAAACTGGGGATTCCTCCACTCATAGGCGATGGGCTAGCAACCTGTCACTATACCTGAATCTCCATTCCATCAGAGAGCCGACTATTGAGCTAAGCGTGGCCTTCGAGTCTCACGACTCTTGACTCTGTCTACACCGTAAGGGATAAAGACGTGATTCTATGTATGTATATATAAATTAGTGAAAAATTAAATCATTTTTAATATAAGTGACATATTTACTTGTGATGATAATCAACTCTAGTCTGATATTGTCTTTGGCCTCTAAATTTTTTTGCATGAACCTGTTTAAATGTCAAATTCCTAATTTCTAGGTTAATGTGTCCGGTTATTATAAATATGGCTTCCTGCATCTCCGGCATTCTGCGTCAATGGTCTATATGTATTCGTGGTTTTTTTTTTTTTTTTTTATAACATAGGGCGGCAAACGAGCAAGCGGGTCACCTGATGGTAAGCGATCACCGCTGCCCATGGACTACTGCAACACCAGGGGTATCACAAGAGTGTTGCCGGCCTTTCAAGAAGATGTAGACTCGTTTTTTGAAGGTTCCAATGTCGTATCGGTTCGTAGTGGTTTTATATAACTAGTGGTGTCGGCTCGGCACTCCACTCCAGTGAGAATTTCGGGAAAAAGTAGGTGCTATTCGAAGTTCTAGTAGTATTAGTAGTGCTAGATTTCTTCAAAATCCACTCATCAGCAGATCAGGCGTGATACTCAATCATGAATATACACACATCCTAACTTGCATTTGTAATATTGGTACGAAGTAGGATTCAATCCCTATTCAACTTGCTTTTGGTATCTAACATATAAGGTAAAGTTGAATTTATCATGTTATTCATAAAATGAATAAAAGATAAATTCCCAGATACATTTTTCGCGGAAATAAAAGATTCAATTGCTCTGTATAATTGACCGAGCGAGCGAAGCGAGCGAGGGCTATAATTCAAGTTGGAGCGAAAAACACATTGTTTGTATGTATGTATGTATGTATGTATGTATGTTTGTTCCGCGATAACTCTCGAACCGTTGTTCCGATTTTGATGAAAGTTGGAATATATGTAGGGATGGTAAATAGAAGTTTTTCAAGTTCGTTGGGCATCAAAATCGGTCCAGCCGTTTTTGAGATATTTAATTTTTTGTGAAAATAAATATTGTATTTTAATAGTCGCGAGGTCTACGTTCGCAGCGAACGACTAGTATAATTTGATACAATATGATTGCAATAAAATGTTATTTCCTTGTTTCAGGTTGGTATCGTCTCGCATTACACTTTCTTCGTGACTATCCGGTCAGGTTATTGGTTGATACTCTTCACACAAAATGTCTACTGTACAGAAGAATCACAGACATCCTTATTACTTAACGAGCGAAACATGCTTTAGGTTAGGTTTTTCGACCGTCTATTCAATATAGCTACCTAAGATATTTATTTAAGTAAGTAGATACACAAAAGAGAAATTTAATGTGCGAGTATTTTTTCCTGAGAATTTTACTCATGGCAAATGAATTACTTTTTTAAACTAGGTTTCTTATAATATTAGTAAATACTAAATTTTACTAGAACTCATTGAAAGAAGTCGAATCATAGGATCAGAAAATAATGTGTAACGCAGTCGGATTCATGATTTGTGGATATAAAATGCTTTTGCCGCCTAAAAGCGATTCCGAAATACATTAAATAGTGATTAATATTGTTGAATCACGCTACAGTTGAAATACAATATTGAGAATTAACTATTCATATTTTCTACTGACGAAAAATATTTGTCAGTACAATTTTTTTTTGTTTTTTTTTTTAGCATAAAAGCCTTTGTTTATTAACCTACTACCTATCCGTCTACCTATTAGATAGTCAAAACGTCGCCACCCGTAATACCTACTCACTTCATAGTTTCACACTAGATATTTGTTTGCCCGCGACTTTGCCTGTGTAAAAATGACCATGGAAAATATAGCGATTTTGACGTAGGTATTATGCTTTCTTACCTATATGTAAATTACACCTATATACTTTTAAATTTATCTAAATTCCTAATCAGTTATGTAAATGCTTCACAAGGGTACTTCTTTATCAGAAATTGAAATAATTGTCTGCATACAATTCTCCGTTTAATTAGGGGGTATTTCCTATTTAAAATGAATCCCCAAGCCATGTGGGCGCGAAACTCGACTAATTAATGAAATTTCATTAAATTTTCCGATTCCATTTGAAATCAGTTGGGAATTTTATAATTATTTCCCGGTTCGCTCCTAGCGCGGTTTTAAAATTCAGTTAGGTTTTAATGTTACTTTCAGTTTAAAGTTTAATTTAAAGTAAACTAGGTACTATAGTTTTAGTTTTATTGTATTATTTGTAGAAATCTGACTTTTAATTTAATTAGTTTAAATACAATTATATTATATAATAATTACTATTACTATTTATAAAACATGATGGACCAGTTCACGTTGCCGGGTTGGTGTATAAATTTCTAAACTATTAAAACTATTTTTTTTTTATAGAATAGTAGGCAAACGAGCATGCGGGTTGCCTGGTGGTAAGCAATCACCGCAGTCTATAGACACTAACTATTAATAAAGCTAAATCCTTTTTATCTATGTTATTTAAAAAATGCAAAAAGTTCGCCAGTTAGATTTTTAAATGGAAAATAACAAAGTTACGGCTGATTTTTGCCATAATTTTCTTTAACAATTAACGGAAATAAATATTTTATATACAGTTAACAAGTGAATAATGATAGGGCTTCATTTCAAACATAATTTTCAATTACCTAATTGGTTATTGTTGAAATGCATATTGGTTTAAATACGCTTTGATAATATTGCATACAAATTAAATGCGATTAGAGGCTTCATTGCGCGTATTCATTTCCAACATAAATTTGTTAATTTACTGTAAAATAAAGTACACTAAGCAGCTTATATCACAAATCAACGAAGAATGATATCATGTATCACATTTTGTAGTAAAAAAAAAACAGTTTGTATTTTTATTCGATGTGATATTCATTATTGAAAATTTTTGAACAATGACTTTCGTCCACGTTCTCTGTAATTGTGATATATTTCTGGTTCTTGCTTTTCGGAAATAAACAAGTATTATTATGACTTTCGTGAAACTAAACCGTAAAGCCATAATCACATTTGAAGATGTGAAACTGGTCTTATCATAAAAAAACTGAACGTTGACCTCTATTCTGGACCTAAACGCATCGCAATAGTCTGCGACACAGTTAGCAGAAAGAATACGGGTCGGACAGTTTTAAAACAATTTAGGAAACTCGTATGACAATAGAAATATTTCCACTGTGTCACAGAAGAAGTGTGGTCGGTTATTCCGTATTCGACCGATGACGTTTCATTCTTTTATTTTTATTTTTAGTAGCTTTTACCCAAGATTTTGTTCACGCTGAATTTACCATTATTAATGTCACAGCTTTTAACAGAAGAATATATAATGAAACTTGCGTCTGTCATTAAGTTGGAGCTTTAATTATACTTGATACTTAATTAAAATTTGTATAAAACATAAGACGAACAAAATGTTAGACGAAAAGAAAACAATCTGAGGCGCTAACTGAAATAATATATATTTTTTAGGGTTCCGTACAAAAGGCAAAAATGGAACCCTTATAATATCACTTTGTTATTCATCTGTTTGTCTAACTTTTTTTTCTCAGGAACGCGTCAAGGTATTAAGTTGAAATTAATATCGAATACTAGGAGCCACGGTCTCATTCCTAAAAAAAATAATAAAAATTATACGTCAACGATATCAAGAGATATTACCATAAATGTTGAGAATTTTCGCATATTTTGCTATTTCGGGCAGCAATCAAAACCTATGTGGTACTTCCCGTTGACCTAAAATTATGAAATTTGGCAAAAAGCAAGGTCTAACAGTACATAAACAGGAATAAATCTGAAAATTGTAAATATGTTTGTGAAAGTCTGAAGAAAAGTGGTACAAACTTATTTTTGCCCTGGATTCAGTATGAATCTTAGGGATCGAACTGCAAAGTAAAGTTTGTTTTTTAAACTAGTTGGTCTTTTAGTTAGAGCTATAATGTGAGATGCTTTAGGTGTACGGAACCCTCGGTGCGCGAGTTTAACTCGCACTTGGCCGGTTTTTTAAATCTGCAACCAGCACCATTTTTACGCAAAAGCTTTCTATGAATCTGCGCAAAAAAAAAAATCCAATACAATTTCACCCTTTTTAGATGTGACCAAACCAATGTTATGCCGAATGACGATGACGAATTAGATGCTATTTGCTTTCACAAAGCGATAACGTACCTAATATGGCTACTTATTATTGTAGGAAAAATGTAAATAGCAGGCCAAGGTCGTGTGGAAAATACTCTTACTCTTGCTATTAGAGCTGCTACTGAAAGTATAAGTAAGTTTTTATATTTTTGATTATTTTCATTAAATCTACAAATAATACAAAAGATTTACGCCTTTTTACGTTGAAAGATTTGTTATTAATCGAAAGATATTAAAAGCAAAAAGAAAATTATATTTAGATATAATACTTTAGATGAGCATATCTATGCAAATTATAATGGTAGGGCACTTCTTTTTATACAGTCGATTTAGAAAGAATTGACCATTATATAGATCTTGGCATTTAATTGTTCTAATAAAACATGAATCATATCATAATTCGTCTCGCTTCAGAAACCCGATTTGAATTTAAATGTAAGAATATTTATGACTTGAAAATGTAAGGTAACCATGTCTAACTTAATGGGCGAATAAAGGTATAACTTAAAAATTTAAACAACTTAATTGAATTGTACCCGTCGCACTTTTTATTTTTTTGATCGCTACTTATTTATTTTGCATTCCTTGTTTTTAAAAGAGACATCAAGACTAAAGAATTGTATTGTGTTATCGATAATATATTTTTTATCCTTAAACATCATCCGTCTTATAATTAAAAAGTTAACAAACGCTTCCAATCTATTTCATAAAAATATGTTTTGTCCTTATCTCTCCTTCCAATATCTGACATGGAAAAAACAAGACATATTTTAACTCAAAATAGGCTTAAATTATTTATTAAATTTTAATAATAAGACAGTATAAGATATTCGTCAAACAAATAGTAAAGTTCCTATTGTTGTTAATGATATCAACCTTTAGTTTTATTATGATACGATCACAATAGCTTTTAAGCTTAATCCACATGCATACTTTCCAAAGCAATCAAAGTAAGCTTCATCATCATGACGATTCATGATCAATCTTGTTCATGCAATCTATCATGGAGCTTCATTAGCATTCGTGAATGCAGTCTTATATCCTGAGATGTCGGTAAAATGAACGATGGACTATAAAGTCGCGTGTACACGCTGCCCTTACGTTGCTTCCAATGAGGGATTATCGCTTTCAAATATTCCACCAGATGTCAGCACCTACGATTAAGAACAAACATCTGTCAGATGGTACAATGCTGTCAATGTCAATATGTCAAATTCAAATGACGGTATTGTACTATTGACTTGACCATACTCGCCAGCTGCGCCAACTTGAGCGTGAATATTATAACCCTCATTGAAGACATAGAAAGAACGATACAAATGCTTAGTTAGTTTTGTCTTTAGTATTATCTTCTAACTAGTCCAAACAAGAGACAACGAGAGTGGGGAATTTTGGATATGGAACGAGGAATGCACGTGGTCATCTGCTGGCCGGCTTTATGGAGAAGGAGGGCCTCTTTATGATGAACTCCTTCTTCAGAAAGCCAAAACAGCGAAAGTGGACATGGTTGCATCCTAATGGCGTTACAAAAAATGAGATTGACTTCATCTTGTCGACGAAGAGGCACATATTCAATGATGTCTCTGTGATCAATGCCGTAAAAATAGGAAGCGATCACCGATTGGTAAGAGGCACATTGAATCTTAGAATAAAACTCGAAAGGTGTCGACTGATGAAGTCTACGCTCCGACCAGCGCCTATCCAGCTCCAAAACCCCGAGAGCTTTCAGCTCGAGTTGCAGAATCGCTTCGAATGCCTAGGAGACTGCGAAAATCTGGACGATTATAATGACAGGTTTGTGCAAATTGTCCAAACAGCTGGGTCTAAGGCCTTCAAAACCCGCCGTTCAAAAGGAACCAAAAAGATCTCGGACCTCACCAACAAACTCATGGAAGAAAGACGAAACTTGGTTCTGCAGTCCTCTGACGAGGCTGCTCAGTATCGACGTCTAAACAGACAGATCTCCAAGTCCCTAACTCGCGATTTGCGCCAATTCAATACTGACCGTATTGAAGAGGCGATTAAGCGAAATAAGGGCTCAAAAGTGTTTGCAAGGGATCTGTCTGTTGGTCAAAGCCAACTGACCAAGCTGAAGACTGAGGATGGCAGAATCATTTCGTCGAAGCCGGAGCTGTTGGAAGAGGTTGAGAAGTTCTACGGACAATTATACACCAGCGTACGCGCACCTGTCAGTAATCTGGCCAAAGATCCAAGAGCCAGATTGACCCGACACTACACCGAAGATATCCCGGACGTCAGCCTATACGAGATTAGAATGGCTCTCAAACAGTTAAAAAACAATAAGGCACCGGGTGATGATGGAATCACGGCTGAGCTTCTGAAAGCAGGTGGAACACCGGTATTAAAAGCTCTTCAGAAGCTATTCGATTCCGTCATACTCGAGGGACAAACGCCTACGGCATGGCACAGAAGTGTGGTGGTACTTTTCTTCAAAAAAGGCGACAAAACCTTATTGAAGAATTATAGGCCTATCGCACTTCTGAGCCATGTCTACAAACTGTTTTCGAGAGTCATTACGAATCGTCTCGCTCGCAGGTTCGACGACTTCCAGCCTCCCGAACAAGCCGGTTTCCGAAAAGGTTTTAGTACCGTAGACCACTTACATACGCTGCGGCAGATTATACAGAAGACTGAGGAGTATAATCAGCCCTTATGCTTGGCGTTTGTGGACTACGAGAAAGCCTTCGATTCGATCGAGACCTGGGCTGTGCTACAGTCTCTCCAACGGTGCCAAATTGACTATCGATATATCGAAGCGCTGAAGTGTTTGTACGAAAACGCCACCATGTCGGTCCGTCTCCAGGATCAAGGCTCGAAACCTATCCAGTTGAAGCGAGGGGTGAGACAGGGAGACGTTATATCTCCGAAACTGTTCACCGCCGCCCTGGAAGATGTCTTCAAGCTTCTGGACTGGAGCGGACTCGGTATCAATATCAACGGCGAGTACCTCACTCACCTTCGATTCGCTGACGATATCTTAGTCATGGCTGAGACCTTGGAAGACCTAGGCACCATGCTCGATGGCCTCTGTAGAGCCTCTCAACAAGTGGGTCTAAAAATGAACATGGATAAGACGAAAATCATGTCTAATATCCGTGTCGCACCCACTCCTCTAAAGGTTGGAGACTCTACACTCGAAGTTGTTGACAATTATGTATACCTGGGACAAACAGTTCAGTTAGGTAAGTCCAACTTCGAGAAAGAGGTCAACCGTCGAATCCAACTCGGCTGGGCAGCGTTCGGGAAGCTTCGCGATATCTTCTCGTCCAAAATACCGCAGTGTCTCAAGACTAAGGTCTTTGACCAGTGTGTGTTGCCAGTAATGACATACGGAACAGAGACGTGGTCGCTTACTATGGGCCTCATAAGAAGGCTCAAGGTCACCCAAAGGGCGATGGAGCGCGCTATGCTCGGAGTTTCCCTGCGTGATCGAATCAGAAATGAGGAGATCCGTAGGAGAACTAAAGTAACCGACATAGCCCGCAGAATCGCCAAACTTAAGTGGCAGTGGGCGGGGCACATAGCTCGCAGAACAGATAGCCGTTGGGGCAGAAAGGTTCTCGAGTGGCGACCACGAACCGGAAAACGTAGTGTTGGCAGGCCTCCCACTCGGTGGACCGACGACCTGGTGAAGGTCGCGGGTTGCGCATGGATGCGGGCAGCGCAGGACCGGTCGTTGTGGAAATCCTTGGGGGAGGCCTTTGTCCAGCAGTGGACGTCTTTCGGCTGAGAGAGAGAGAGAGTCCAAACAAAGTTCCTAAGTCAAAGTTCAGCTTTTGACTTTTCCATCCACACTCCCATTGTAAGCACTCATTGACCAAGCTATAAGTAATGGACGTCGATTGGATGCAGTTTTAGGCTTGGTCTATGCAGCATCTGCGTGATCGAATCAGAAGTGAGGAGATCCGTAGGAGAACTAAAGTAACCGACATAGCCCGCAGAATTGCGAAACTTAAGTAGCAGTGGGCGGGGCACATAACTCGTAGAACAGATATCCGTTGGGGCAGAAAAGTTCTCGAGTGGCGACCACGAACCGGAAAACGTAATGTTGGCAGGCCTCCTACTCGGTGGACCGACGACCTGGTGAAGATCGCGGGATGCGCATGGATGCGGGCAGCGCAGGACCGGTCGTTGTGGAGATCCTTGGGGGAGGCCTTTGTCCAGCAGTGGACGTCTTTCGGCTGAGAGAGAGAGATGCAGCATAATCATCTAACAAATCAATCTATGACTGTTTTTATAACTTTCTATAGGTATAATTATTTATTTATTTAACCTTTATTGTACAAACACAATGTATGGCACAATAGGTGGACTTAATGCAGAAGCATTACCTAACAGTCGACCTTTGGGGTGGGTATAGTTGTTAAAATACAAATCATTTTTTCAAGCATCGCATCTAACACATCTAATTTTAACACCAGCTTTTGCTTTGTTACTATAAGTTAAATTGGATGATTTGGTTACTTACTCATAGTGACCCTTATCACAATCGTATTAGTGTTGGTAAATCTTCAATAAGAGTAACAATAATTTTTGATACGATTATAGTTATGAAATTTCAAATACTTTGACCTTCACCTTCTGTCAAATTTCTACTAAGTTAGCTATAGTAGGTATATTCAATTAAGCTAAGATTACAAGTTGTGATAGAGCAGCCAGCAATATTGAACGTAGCTTATTGTATATTTGTAATTTCATCGCAATGAACCACCGTGAATTGTGCTTTTAACCCAGGCTCGAGCCCTGTGTAATTCACGACTATGAAATTGATTTCTGGCTTCAATTTCATCGTATTCTCCGAAATTATTGCCAATATTATTCTTGTATTATACGCCGGGGTAAATTGATTAATTTAACATGATTACTTCATTAGTAGGACTATTAATTTCTGCAACAATAGCTTACTTAAATGTGTTAGTAAATTTTGGTCTAAGCGATTTTAGGTAACATGATAATCTTGGGCTAAATACCTAGCTGAAACTTCAAAAAAAAAAATAGTGGGCGTGATTTAGATTAGGCATAAAAATGAGAAAAGGTTGATGTTTGTATGAAGGTTAATTGAATTTTATTTAGAACTAGCCTGTGCCCGCGACTTCATCCGCGCATATGTCAGGTTCTAAGCAAGAACCATCAAGATGAAACTTACGCTAGGTTTTAAGTTAAACCTTCTAAAACGCAACTGTGAAAACCGCATCAAATTTTGTCCAGTAGTTTATGCGTGATGTGCGTACAAACATACAGACAGAAAGACAAAAATTGTACAAAAAATGGTTTAGGCTTCTATTGGCCCTATAGAGACCCCTCATAATTATTTTTCTTTAAAATCTTCTATGTAGGTATGTTTACAGTTTTATTATATGTCTTGATGATTACTACTAGAAAAGCTTCTTACAGAGAGATACAGGCTAGTTTATTTATTGGATGTGTTTGCGACTACGCTTCCTCATCTGAAACACTCATCTAAATTGTCTCAATCAAATGCATTAACCAGCAATTCAGCATGCTGTCTCTGTGATCTCTGTCTTTAATAGCTTCAGTTGTTTGCAGATTATGGTTGATCCAATAGCTAATTGACTTATTATTTTTTTAATCATCAGTTTACTGATATAGTAATTTTTTTTTTTGTCATTTTATTATGTGATTATAGTAAACAGATTAACGTTTGACTTATTCACGCAATATTCTTTATTCACACCTATTTTCTTATTCTTCTTGTAAAATAAAATAAGAACGAAATAAGAAAACAAGTTTATGATTCACGTTTCATCAAAGGCATGTCATAATGCCAAGTCCAAATCGTGTGTTAGATCACAATGTGATTGATTATCAAGGTCCTCTTCCACAGAATTGTCTCGGATGTTTTTACCGACCTTTTAACTTTCACCAACAGTCACGATTTGTGGACGTTCACCTTTAGAGTTGGAATCATTATTAGCACCTTCAATTTGATTTCAGTTGAATAAATTGATAGTCCCTAAAAGACAAAATATGATACAGGTCACTTTTAACTTAGCTCAATTAACTTTGCGTGGAATTTACTGTTGTTAATAAATATCTCTAGGTTCTATAAACGGCGTATCAAGATGAAATCTTCGCCAGTTATTAAGTGAGACTAACTATCATCAATTCAACTGCGACATCACATCAAATTACATTCAGTAGGTACCTATTTTTATGTGGTGCACATACAAACACACAGACAGACAATTTTTTTTTGGACCTATAAAGACCTCTCAATTTTTTTTCTTTAATATCTCCTATGGAGTTACAGTTGTATCATCATCTGTTTGCGACATTATTCAATTAAATTAAATGTTAAAATCGTCATTAGCTTACGTTGTTTCAATGAATTTAAACAAGATCTTAACATTTGAACTGAAGAACTTAAGTGTATTTTATTTTGACTCGCCCTTCTGTATTCGGATCCTCAAATAATTGAAACATTTTGTGCCTCCTAAGTCCGATTTGGTGAACAAGCTTTGTAATTATAAATAACAAGGGCACTCGAAGAGGCCACAAGATGTCTGACTCGAGTTGTGAAGCGTACCAATCTGTTATTGTGAAATCTGTAATTTGATTCGGGCTTTTAGTATTATTAAAACAGTTTTTATTAACGATCTATTAGTAAGTGATTTATTTTAAATTACGAATAATTACCCTATTCTGTCATCAAGTGCAAAAGAATTTGTACATAAAATAAAATGCGATAGAGCAATATTTTTAAGATTCTAGAAAAATATCCTTTGTTGTCCTTTTTTTGTTTCTGTTGAGAAATTATGTGTAGCTAAACAGTTATACAACAAAAAATATTATCATTTTTTTTCATTTTCATTTTCCCCTATACCTTCCAAACCAAGGGATTATCAGATAATAAAATCCCACTTAGGTATATTATAAAAGCGAGAGTGTGTATATGTATAACTAAATATAGTTACTACTATTAGTAGAAATGATTCCAATTTATATCTAGAATAAACTGATGTCAAAAATATTAAAGAGATTATACCTCACACATTTTTCCAGATCATAAATTTTATTATCTTCTAGAACTTTTTAATTGGAAAGAAACACGCTGCGTATCATCTTATCAAAGCATCTCGTCAATTCAAGAAGCTTTTTTAGATTGTAAAAGTGAATGAACGTCTGTCTGTTATGGCTGAGACTGAGAGTGATTTTTTTTATAAAGATCAACAGAATTTATAAAATAAAGAAAATTTGATACTTATTATCAGTTTTAACTAGAGTTACTGAAAACGCTAGTAGAGCGCCTAGCCCACTAAACCACTCCCGCTTCAACTTGATCTATATCTATCTGTATCTTTCAACATTTAACTTTATTTACATATTATATTATACATATCGGACATAACATATAATAAACACGCCTTTTTCCCGTGGCGATAGGCAGAGACTAGCGATTTCCATTTAAAATCATCTATTTTTAAGGACGTCTATCAATCTTAAGCGGTTGAAGCGGTGGCGGACAAGTGGTAGGGCGCCTGTCTGTGGATACAAAATCCCAGGTTCGAATCCTGCCCGGGCTACTTGAGTTTGTATACCAATCTGACTCATGTTAGTTTTCATCGATCACCACTTGCTTCCGGTGGAGGAACACATCGTGAGGAAACCTGCACTCTGGTTGATGATTATCAGCTAGTGTGTGAAATAGAGAAGGCAATGGCAAACCACTCCATTAAAATTGCCATGAGAGTCGTTGTGTGTGTTTCATTCTATATAATGACCACGACCCTCAGTCATGAGGAAATACGACTAAAGAGAGAGAGATCAATCTTAATCTCTTTAATATTTTACACACATAGATTCATATTGTTTGTATCATCTTTGAGTAACAGAAGAAGCTGTAATTTTAGGTCGTAAAAGTGAATGTAATGTTCCAACTATTACTATGTTAGCGTCCATATCTGTAGTACTTGTGTTATATTTATCATTTAGGAAGTCATGTAAAAGGGAAAGTAAAGATGAACTGTTGAGTCATAGCTTAAAGTTAAGGATTGTCTCATAAGTGTTATTAATTTGGCACTCTATTACTACCGATATTTAACAAAATACGAATTTCTCATTTTTGCCTTTATTATATTTTGAGACTTGTTGTTTTCGTTCAAACTTATACCTTGGCTAGTGCCATCAACCATAGGATCTATCTCTTCTTCTTCTTCTTCTTCTTCCTCAGCGTATAACTGCCCACCGTTGAGCATACACCTCTCCAATGTTTCTCCATTCTCTCTATAGGATCTATACTTGTTTGCTAATAAAGCTTATTAATTTAATACCAAACCTTGTTTAAAGATATAAAATGTACATGTATAAATAGTTGAATCATTCTTTTTTGGACTAAGAGAGTTAAGTAACGTTGGGAGGACTTGCCCACTTGCCCAGAGCCCCCGATAGGCATATTAGTTAAGTTCCAACAAGTTGACAGGAAATTATTACACAAAGAACGCTACCTCCGCACAATGCACATTAATTTCTGTCCATATATAAATATAGTGATGTAATTTTAAGTTGGTCACCATTCGGAAAATTTAGGTTAAATCCTGATGTGTTGTTAAACTCATCTGGAGTGTGCCGTGTGTAACTCCGAAATACTGAGTGCCGGAACCGAGGTAATAAACCCTCGGAATTACATCTTGCCGGTATAGTGTACACACGAAAATTAATTGGACTGACTGTAAGTAAGTATACGATTAAATGAGCAATATGAATTAATGGGGAAAATTGTAAGTTGATTGTGGCAAGGAGTCTAGAAGCATATTTCAAATTTCTCCGGTCAGTAATTGAACACAAAATAAGGTATATAATGAGACACATAAGTATAAGTAGGTAGGTTGCTAATGAGGTAAATCTAACAGTGAAATTAGGTTTTTTGTTCAGCCCACGTATTTTCGTCCCACATACAAACGTCTCAGTTATTTACAAACAACATATATTTCCTTCGTTCTAAAATTAAATAATACTTAGAACAGACTCGAATTAGTCTGGCTGACAACTTGAAAATTAGAAGACAAAATATCGCATTGAATTTCGCAAATTAAACTGTCAATTCCTGTAATTTGTATCCGGGTCCGGATCCGCCAATCTCTGGATAGGACCTCTGTTTGATTCCCTTTAGGTGTTTGATTTATCCAATTTGGCATTCACTTTGCAGAAGCGTCCTCAGACATCGACTGAGGTCAGATATTTCGGGTAACAATCCAAGAGGGATTTCGAATTAATCGTTGCTCAATCTGAATTTTGAATTAGTTGCCTATTGACTGTTACTTGATGTACTACTCGTAAGTTATGACGTGAATTAATTATTTATATGGACTAGTCAGAATTTATTGAATTAAGTGGAAGTGAACCTGCTTCCGCTAAAGGAAAACATGGTGAGGAAACCTGCATACTAACTGACTGTTTCCTTAACTAATGTGTACCATGTAGTAGCCGTCGAGTCATATACGAATAGAATGCCTCTATGCGAATTTAATAATATTGTGAATTATGTTTATAGCGTTGTTGCGTAACTGCAATACTAAAATTAATTTTATATTTACTATGTTTTGCTATCACAAAAATAGTTATGATAAGGTTTAGTGCACTTAACACCTTGAGCACGTTTACACACGGACACCTATTTGGCACTTCTGATAATGCTTTCTAAACAAATACATAATGTTCCAACATACGCACAATATTGATTTTTGACTTGGATTGCATGATCAAATACTTCCGGGACTACGGGTAAACACTTCTTTTTACTAGTTGGTAGAATGTTCGATTTAAGATATTGTACTAACTTATTATTCAACGGTAATTAAATAATACATTTAAAGTATTTTCTACAATGAATTCTTCTTCTACAATTTTATAGAAGATATTATTAATTTACATTATATTATTCTTTAAGTAGCTTCAATTAAATACATCATCTATCCTTTTCTCAACTTATTTTTGTTTTTTGTTGCAGGTAAATGTGGAGATAATTAGATACTTGTACTTACTAAAGATAAGGTAAAAGTTTTTTAATATACAATTTAGTAAAATTTTGTTGGATCTACATAGGAGTCACTAGTATGAGGCCAATGTGTGATGAACGACATCAGTGACCATTGGTATCTATGGACTGCGGTGATTGCTTACCATCAGGCAACCCGTATGCTCGTTTGCCTACTATTCTATATAAAAAAATATCTATGTCTCAAAGTTTTAAATACCTTTAAAGTTTATTTAATCTCTTAGCAATTTTGCAATACAAAAATTGCTTGATACGGAAAAACCGAGTGTTATGCTTGGCATGCCTTGGAATTCGACGCACGTATTTTTGGCGTCACGTAATTACAACCTTAATAGACGGCAGGCTCTACTGGCTTCTTTAATAAATGCCTCGGGCCACAGACGAAATTAGTCTTTGAAATTTACTCTCATCTAACATCAACCTTACTTAATAATCTTATCAAATTTATACTCTAACTAGCTTTTGCGTTTAACTTCGTTCGAATTAATGGTTATACAGAACCCTTTTACTCAGAAGGAGAACTTCAAAAGTTTATTTTACTATGAATTTATATTACGCTCACCGATGTCGGTACTGCTTGATATGTCAGTCAGTCAGCGTATTTTTTATAATATAGAAAGAAAGAATAATATTTTGTAACTTTGGTACAGTACTACATTTCATCATTGCCGTGAGAAATCGTCAGCCAGGTAATGACAAAATTTGTCTTCCTGAGTCGAATACAGCTTTACTTAGTAATAGCATAGTATCTATGGCACCAAAAATTTATAATAAAATTCCTTACCAAATAAAAGAGCTGAATTTAAAATTGTTTAAAAAATATATGAAAACGTTGCTAGTTGACAAATGCTATTACAGTATTAGAGATTTTCTAGATGATAAATTTTGACATCCCTGACATGTGTATTTAATTGTTCATTATTCCTATGATTGACTTATTTTAATAATATTTTTTTGAGTGTATTATCATATTTTTTAAGTATATTTTGAATTTATTTGTGGCAAGCCATCTGACTTAATTTGCACACCGTTTCAACGGTTGAACATTACTGCTCTGTAACATCATGCATTTTATGTATTAACAATGTTTTTTTGGCAAATAAATATATCTTTATTTATTTATTTTTATTTAAACTTTATTGTACACACATACAAAAGTACAGTAAAAAAGGTGGATTTTATCTTTATCAGGTACCTATTAAAGCTGAAAATAATGATATGATGAATTGTCAGTCTTAGCAGTGGTGACAACTGGAGGGATAGGATTAGTATGAAACAAATAGGGATAGGATAACAAATATAATAGGATTTTGCAAAGAAGAAGATTACATAAAATAAATAAAAGTGTTTTGGAAAATACAAAAGAGTTATAACCTCACTACGCAGTGAGGGAGGGTGATTTGATCATCTATTCAATATGCGGCAACTTTTCCCATCACCCAAACCAAATTGTAATTTAGGCAATTTTTTTTTCGGAATTGCCTTTGCGATCTTTAATATTTTATCAATAAAATATTATGTTGTAATTTTGATAATAATGACATTATTTCTTAGGAAAATCTTTTATTTTATAATCCAGAAAATTTAAGTTATCTCTACAATCCATTTTTCGATTTGATTTTTGACAGCTTGGTCTCTCAAAATAAAACGATTGTTTGTAGATGAATATTAATTCACAAACAATCGTTTTCTTTTGAGAGGACACCTTGTCACGATTTACCTCAGTTTTTATGATTCTGATCGTGCCTTCACTGTTTTTGACGCCTTTCGGGTCAAACCACAGAAATAGGAATAATCAGAGAAGAAATACTTTCTGCTGACTTATAAAATATGAGAACTGTCGCACTGACGATTTATCTACAGTGTGATGAGAATAAAGCCCTAGGGTACAGATAGTAGTTTTATAAATATGACTGTAAACGAATTTCACTTTGAATACCAGTTAACTACTGCCGTATCTTTACCTTTGTTTTCGTCTATGTATTGTCAGTAATTTTTCAAAAGGACCCCCGCCGGCGGTAATTATTTACAGCGGCCAGGAAAGATATTTTATCATCATTCATTCATTTTTAAGCCGAGCCAGAGAAATCATGGCAAAATTTATATTCGGTAAGTACCTACTTTAAGTCCTGATGTAAAAGATCGCTGTAGTAAATCATCGTAAATACTCTTAGCATGGGAATGTCTATTAATGTTTGTGACAGAATTAGAAAGACATCATATTACCATGCCACTCAAATCAAAAAAAAATACGCTTCTAGTGTAAACTTTTTGAGGTACAGAAAATCTTGATAATTTTTTTATTAATATCATTGAAATCATGTCATTAAAACTAACGTAAGATGAAGACTTTCTAATAGGTAATTGAAATCATTTTACAGAAAGAAAGTAGTAGTACGGGGCTTGGGGATTGAAAGAAGTAAGTATTGGCGTTACCATAGCGTGAATAGCATAAGAACCATGGATAAAAAATAATTCTATGATAAAAAAAATATCAGGATAAATGACTCTATGAAAGAACAAACAATTTCTCACCCCAAACGCAGACATCCCCATTGTGGGTAGTAAAAAATCAAAATACTGCATAAATGTTGCCAAAAGCTTCTAAGAATAAAAAAAGAAGACTTACGGAGTTCCGAACTTTTCATAACACATTTAGAAGTTTCATCCTGTTATGCGATATCTTGTAATATATTGCTTTGTTACATTTTATTAGGAGTTCAAACAAAATATACAAAATTACATGTTATTACTTATTTTGTTCCCCTTCGGTTATGTTTACTTCTAAAAAGTGCTTTTATTTAGGCCGTGTTATATTGTTTTCACAGCCATGAGTTTTGTACTCTCTTTAGTCGTATTTCCTCATGATTGAGGGTCGTGGTCATTATATGGAATGAAACACACACAACGACTCTCATTGCAATTTTAATGGAGTGGTTTGCCATTGCCTTCTCCATTTCACACACTAGATTAATCATTAACCAGAGTGCAGGTTTCCTCACGATGTTTTCCTTCACCGGAAGCAAGTGGTGGTCGATGAAAACTGACATGAGTCAGATTGGTATACAAACTCATGTAGCCCGGGCAGGATTCGAACCTGGGATTTTGTATCCACAGGCGGGCGCCCTACCACTCGGCCACCACCGCTTCAAGTTTTGTACAAAGTCCTGTAAATCAATTTTGGCACGCAAACAAATATGACTAAATATATGTTGTCACACTCATTCAAGTCAGATTGGAATGGTCTTTTCTATTTCAGAATGATGCTGTCATTAATACCACCAAGATGTGGATAGCTGGTTCAGGTTATAACTGATATTATGTTTTTTATCGCATATTTTAGCATAGCAACGGTGGTGTTTAAATATGTACTGTTAACATTATAAACAGGTTCACCAACTGAACGGGTATTGATAAAAATGTCAAGGAAGTTTATTTTTATAAGTGAGGTATCATCAAATAATAAATATGTGATGATAAAGAAATTTAGAAGGAAATTACACTAACAAAGTTTTTTAGAAATAATAATAAGTTTAGGGTTTAAAAAATGTAGGCATACCAATCGTTTACCTTAATCTAGATAAAAGATGGCGTGAACAAAAAACTAATACCTAATCCAATAATTTCAAATGACTCATCTTTTATATCAATTTCAAGGGTTCTTTCTCCCTCTTTTTTTCTATTTCCAGCTTCATTTTGATTTTGTGGGGTGGGTTCTCCTAGTCAATACTTTAGAACTATCGTACATCGTACTAGCATACTTTATAATAGACGTTTTATATTTCGACATACAGTAGCGGAGTTAATCGTTACATCTTAAAATATTTTAATGTTAACAAAGTAAGGTGTGGTGTCAAATTTTGTCTCATCTTCAATCCTTGTCTTGCGATTTCCTATTGCAGTGTCAGCGTTATGTGTATGTGGGGTAATGAAATATCCATCCGGCCGCATGGACCGTGGTTTATGGGATTACACGTTGTCAGAACGTACTCAACGGGCTGTACTTAGGTGAACGGTATTAGGTATTAAGGTGAAACTGTGCAAGTCTCGCCTAGATAGATTCGTCCGGTCTTGAGGTGAGGAATATCTGCACATAATTTTCTGCTTGCTTTCTCTTCTTCTAACTTAATATTTGGAACCATGCCCTTTAATAAACATATTATATTGATGGTTCATACCATCAGGATAATATGTTCGGATGAGGAGCTTCTTTGAGCTTGTGTCAGTATATGAAAAGTGTGATATTAAACGCAATTTGACTAGCTGTTACAATATTTCATAGGACCAGGTCCGCCAAATTCTCAAATATGAATGATCAAAATCAAATAAATGAAATGATTAAAATCAAAGGATTATCCCAAATAATTACACATAGCCTCTGTTCACGTTCAAATTTCGTAGATTACGATATAATTCATCATCATACGATCGAAACTAAATTTAATAACGTTGAAAGTTGTTACAAACTGAATAGTAACTTACACAATGATTGCAGCAAACATTTGTGGGGAATATGAATAGGATCGGGCACTATCATAATTCACAACTTTAAATAAATGACTAATATAGATGCTCATTTAGATATAAACAAGTTCTTTACATACTACATCATCAATAACTAATTATTACAACACTGTGAAGCAAAAACATAATCTCAAAAGCATCAAGATTTTTTTTATTAATAAAGTACCTATTGCTTAAAGTTTATTTAGCAAGAGGTCGTATATATTGGCAAGGAAGACGGCATAGTTGGGGCATACCGGCGAAGCAACCAACTGACCTTTACCTCCCCCTCCCCACTCTGACCCTAGACTTTATCCCCTCTCTTGCCAACTTTTGAGGTGCATTCTCTTTGGAACTGCAGGATTGCCAGTTGACAATTCCCGTGCCCGTGGCTTTCCCGTCAATGAAACCAAAGAGAGCCGACCCTAAATAATGTGGTATTTCTTAGTTGGTAGTCTGAAGAATAATTTATTATAGAAAGTATTTGGCTAAATAAAATAAATCTTTTATATATATAGAAATATCTCATTATTAAGGGACGGCTCTCTTTGGTTTTATATATGTCAAGGTTATCTAATCGTGGATTATCTGGATTTTCAAATGTTTTTTTTATTATACTACTCTCATTCTTAAAATTTTTAGTTGTTCATTTTAATTCAGAGTCAAGTAATATCTTAAACAATTAAGTATTTTTTCATCTATTAGAAATATTAATTTACTTTGAGGGAAAAAATATGATTATTACATACCACTAGATTTTGACATAATATATTTTTCCTATTGATTCTGTTCTGAATTTATTTTTCAAGTTTATCGTTAAGATTCGCTTCAAATTTAGTAACTTAAGTTAAGCTTGTTGCATTCATGCAAAACAATAGTTATTTCGTCCTTAAGAAGAGGCAATACTATAATTAGAACAAGCGAGATGAAATCCACGCTACTTGCATAGTACTTGAATCACAGCCTCACAGAACCTCTCAGCGAGCCGATGCTCAAGCCTCTTTATTAAGCTGTTATTATACTTCAAACAAGAAATTCTGCTGATATAAAAATGATTCAAATGCAACAAAGCTACCCTTGAAGTCGTGAATCTAGGTTGAGAAAAGAACGGGCTCAATTCGAATCTGAAATGAGACTAAACCATTGAATTTTATATATATTTTTTGCTTGGAAAGAAGTTTATCTGTCTGTCTGATTCTAAATTTGTACCTGTCTGACTGTCACTGTGTTATACTGGTCTAAGTGCGTTGAGAATTCTTATTTTATGAAATTCATTCTTCTGGAAACTTAAAAGATTTTTTCGATTTGGTTGGCACAAATTTGTATCATTTTGACTGTCCGATAAGAATGATAATGCGATGCTTTAAGGACTATTTGACATGGTTACTCATAATGTTGCCACATTTCATGTCTTCTACAATTTTATGTAGGTAATGAGTAAGCTTCTTCATTGTTTACTTAGCTACATTAAAGTATTTACTTATTTTATTCACACAAATATAAATTGAAGTTTTTTATATCAAAACAAATGATGCTATAAAAGCAGGAGATTGCAATAACTTAATTAGCTTAAAAACTGATCTAGTGAGGAAATAACGTAAAATAGTAAAAAATAAATTATAAGCTTTAGATATTCATTGATATGACATCGATAAATCTTTTACAAGTAGACTACTACCTAGGTATATAGTTATACCTAGGTAGGAAGTCCAGTTAATTGCCGTGGCGAGTGGTGAACCAACAGGCTGTTATATGTGTAATTGGACGGATTTTAACGGTGACAGCCATATCTGTTATATCCTGTCCGCAACATGTCGCAGAGTGAAGCTTTAACCACATTATCGATGATGTGATTGTAATAACAATTTCGTTTAAATAATAATAATAATAAAGTCATTTATTTCAGGCACAATTATAAATTATAAAATAAAATACAACAAGACCCAAATCTTACACAAACGTAAATGTCTAAATAAACAATAAAATAAATAAATTAAATTATATTTTTTTGAAATGGTAAGTACTTATTTACTATTTCCGTCGCGGTGCACGGAAAGCCAATATTTTAAAATAGGGCTGCTCAGATACTCGGACAGCGTTCGAAGTATCTCGTTGTCAGAGTTACGAATTCGAGTCCAGAACGCTGCGACTCGCGACCTAATTATTGCGAAATAGTCAGGAACCCCGGCCGCGGCGAACATGGTTTTGATCAGACTAACCTAATTTTGGAGTATTAATAATTGTTAAGTTTTTGACGAACTTGCATCAATAACAATAAAATAACGTTCACAAAAGTTAAAATTTCAAATATACGCAAACTATATAAATGACATTTCCAAAATTCTACCCTTAATGCTCACTTGCGCAGTACCTATAAAGTATCTATCTGCAGGATGGTGTTATTTAAAAAACCCATTAAAAAAAACGATGGAACTACTGTGAAAATAAATTCTCACTAGTCCCATGGGACAACTACGATGGAACTAGTGAGACCAGTCTGATTAAGTTTTGTTTCACTTGTTTCATTATCAAAGCCAATGGAAATACTGAGAAAAAAAAATCTCACTTGTTCCATGGAACTATTTGCCGATGGAACTAGTGAGAATGATTCAAAATTTCGAATGTCTACGTTCAGTGGTTTCAGTTCTTGTTTGTTTGTTTGTTTGTAGTATCTTTATTGTACTAAGGACACATAATTCATAGTAACATAAAAAGGAAGGTAAATATACAATGGCACACGTTCTTCATTGACATACGTCAATCAATCAGTCAAATAGCGCCCTTCGTTATAAGTAATATTGTGTGTGTATATGCAGTATATGTGTTTTGTTTATGATACTAGCCACGCCCCGGGGCTTCGCTCCTGTGGGAATTTCGGGATAAAACATACCCTATGTGCTATACCCGATATTTTTCCATCCGTGTACTAAATTTCATTGAAATCAGTCATTCACAAACTCACATCCAAACTTTCGCATTTATAATATTAGTATATATAGTTATAACATAATCAATATTGAGCGAAGCTAAATTATTGCAATTGAAACTTTATGACTTGCTAGTTCGTTGATCTTCAATATAAGCTTAGCTTTTACATCGAAATCGGTTTTAATTAGAACTCTCAAATTTGCAAGTGGTTTCAGCAGTTGGCAAACAAATCGTCCAATTATCAGTTGATTACAATATTAGTCATCGATTATATGGTGCCTTTGGCTACAAAAAATTGTGAATACAGATGTGAAGTACTTTTGGAGGAATTTCTAGGTGATACTAAAATCGGAACTATTTTCAGCTTTATTATAGGTAATAGTAGTAGTGGATATGTATTTGATGTGATGTGAAATGTATTTATTATAAAATATAGTATCGTTGAGTTAGTATCCCATAACAGAAGTTGTAAACTTATTTTGGGGCTAACTTAATCTGTGTGATTTGTGAGTATATATTTATTTAAATATTTATAGACTAGCTGGCGCCCGCGACTTCGCTCGCGTTAATCCTTTCTAAGCGGATACCTACGTCATAACATCTACCTGCATGCCAAATTTCAGCCCGATCCGTCCAGTGGTTTGGGCTGTGCGTTGATAGATCACTATGTCAGTCAGTCAGTCAGTCACCTTTGAGTTATATATATATAGATTACATCTGTATTTTATTTAATTTATGCTTCGAGGCGTAATTACTTGAGCAGCTGTTGCGTTGTAAGCGATATAATTATGATGACACTGTTCTCTGTTGTTGTGATATTGGAAATTTGCTGAGCATCGCAAAATATGTGGTTTGGATAGATTAGATAGTTCGTAATCTTCTAATCTTACCGCCTCAGCTAAATCAAACAAGATTTATGCCTAAGTGATCCAAAAGATATTTGGATCTTTAAGGCTTAAGTCGTCTTCATGAATATTATAGTAATTTCTAAATGTAGGTATGTTTTATAATTGTAATAAATAAACTATGTTTTTGTCTTCTATGGGAGATACATATTTTCCTATCTCAGCCAAATCAGATGCTGCAGATACTATTTTTGTAATTTCTTTTTTACATTGTATCACCAAAACAAAACATGCGTCAACAACCATCAACGAAAAAATTAAGATGAATCTAGATTTCGCTTTCCTTTTTTCGATTTCTTATCAACAATTCAAAATCCCACGTATCAAATGCAATCTTAATCGGAACATGCCATATTTAGGCACCTAGACTTGAACCTGTGACCTTTGTGAATCGACTACGATCCCTGAGAGTCGGATACCGTAAGATCATTACTCCATTTGTGTACCACTGTTGATTTCGTACGTATACAAAGCTGTAGCTGTTGAAAATAAACTAAAGTACCATCACGTAAAGTTCAGTTTTCTATGTTGCCGGAAAGATTACTCATGGTTTGCGAAATGTCAATGGTCATCAAATAATTGCCTAAGATGGGTGCGCAGTTATGTTGGTATTATTATACGAATTCTTTTTGGAATAATAGGATTAAGTGGTATTCTATACTTAGTTAAGCCACTATTAAGTACCTTCTAATAATGAGGAAACGCTGCTCAGTTTTCTTTTTACAATAGTTAGCATTACAGAGTAGCTAAGTTTTGTATAAATATCATTTAAACTTTTTCTGTTCCAACTCCGGTCAACACGCAAAAAAAGAAGAAGCTCTTCAGAAACTGAATGAAATTTGTCAACTAATTTATTATTCAATTATCGTCTCCTATATTCAGATTGATTTCGAGAAAAAAAAACATGAAATTATCTTAACTATTTTTTGTATGATTAACAACAAACTCCACTTGGTAATGCTGCTCAATCAGTTCTTTGATAAAATACATAATTGTCCACCAAACAACGATATTAAAACTAAGGTTCGAACTAGTTCAAAACTATTTTACGAGCTCCATACTGAGGCTAAGCGTAAACTAGGGAGAAATATTGTAATATTAATGTACCACAATGAAGTTTGCACGCCAAAGTTTATAACACCCCAGCCAAACAGTGTAGGTCTCGTAAACCTCTGTAAGTACCTGGACCACGATATGGTTCTTCGAGTAGAATCAATATTTTAGTATATTAATGGTACTCTGGATGACCGGCTGTCAACCACCGTATGTTTTAAAAGACACTTCTTGCCACAAACGACCAAACTGTGGAACGAACTTCCTGCGGCGGTGTTCCCGAACCGATACGACATTGGAACCTTCAAAAAACGAGTCTACATTTTCTTGAAAGGCCGGCAACACTCCCCTCTCTCTCTTCTCTCTCTCTCTCTCTCTTGCTCTTGTAATACCCCTGGTGTTGCAGTAGTCCACGCGCAGCGGTGATCGCTTACCATCAGGTGACCCGCTTGCTCGTTTGCCGCCCTATGTTAAAAAAACTTATTATATATAAATTGTACTTGTTATTCACTATGATGATAGACTGATGCAGCAATGATCCTGACTGCAATTTTTAAAACTCTACGTATAAATATTGTAACAACTCATTGACCAATCAAATGTATTTTATGCTATCAGCATTAATTGAATCTGTAGATGATTTAACACATTGGCATATTTAAACAAAATATAATAAAATTCGTACGAATTTTAAGAAATGTGTTTAATGATTTAATTGAATTAGTAATGCAAAAGTTAGTGAGAACGAATGAAGATTTGTTGTTATCTTAAGTTCTCTGTTTACCCCAAAGGTCGATTGTTAGATCTATAATGCTTCTGCATTAAATCCACCTATTGTGCCATACATTGTGTTTGTACAATAAAGGTTAAATAAATAAATTTGTATGTTTCTTTTTACTAATATTTGTATTGTTACTCTTTGACGGGAAATTGATAAAATTTGGTAAATTAACATAACAAAGCCTGCAATAGCACACACTTTTATATTTAGATTTCAAAAGCGGAGAGTCGAGGATCACTCGGAGATAATTTTCATAAAATTTCTAGTAGCCAAAAATACTGAACGCTTGAGGCATTGTCATGTGGATTTAGATTTGCAATTCGCTAGCTAGCTTCCATGGTCTGGGAGCGAAGAAAAATCATAGAATTTGCCAGCTGCTTCTCTTCCCGCGATTGTAAAAGTCATTCGAGGGAAAGGGCTTTAAACTGGGGATTCCTCTACTCACAGGCGATGGGCTAGCAACCTGTCACTATACCTGAATCTCCATTGCATCAGAGAGCCCTCTATTCAGCTAAGCGTGGCCTTCGTGTCTCATGACTCTTGGCTCTGTCTACCCCGTAAGGGATGAAGAAGTGATTCTATGCAATTCGCTGGCATGGTCTGCGGTCGTCGCGCGTTGAATAAAGCGCAATTAAACACTAAGCACTTTCCACAGTATCCACTGGCCGAACACGCTCGTCGCTTATGAAAGGGCAATTAACAACCAGTAAACCACTTGTTCTGTTTTGTTTAAACAAGGCACAAGATGAGCATTATTTTTGAAATACATGTATGGCTTTCTCAGTCAGAATGACAGATCTTCATTCTAGCTGTCGATTATAGTTGTCAAAAACTAGTGAACTATAGTACGACCGAAACCTAAACTCCCGTACCCGTACCGTAGTGATGTACCTAAACACGAATCGCTCCGATTATTTGATGTTACGTAAAAATAACAAATCCAAATAAAATAATTATTTTTATTAATCAGAATTCTGAACCATCAAAGTAGGTGTCATAGTCACTAACATGGATAATAAGTTCATTGTGAATAATATTATCTACTCGATTCGATACGATTGCGTGAATTCATGTCCCCCTTTCTTTTTTTTTTATTACTTTAACGTTATTTTTTTTAATCTTAAAGCGCAATAATTTTTATATTCAGCATTCAAAAATCAATAACAAACATTATTAAACAAATCGATAAATTAAACGATGTATCGCAATTTTTTTCATTTTCACTATCGATTTATTGTAGCCGGATGCAATGGATATCCCTAAACGGGCAAGCCGGAAGTTTAAGTACTACATTTCTGCGCATAGATTAAAAAATTAAAAAATTCGGAACTTCCATGGGCTTGGCTCTGATGACACCTGTCATACGGGAGTTTAGGTTTCGGCCCGACTATAATAACTTTATACCGCATATTTAGTGCTGTTTTATTTAATGGTTCTGTACCTATAAATGACCTTATATTTTTATCTGTATTTTTTCAGTATTACGTATTGTTAACACTCAATAAGGCCACAAACCAATTTCACTCAATAAGGCCACAATTTGCGGTATTACAGGAAATTTTTTTTGCACCTTCTTCCTTTGGATGTAGAACATCTACGCAGGCTTAGCAGTAAAATCGACTCGAATGCCGTGATAGAAAATGGCATGATAGTTGTGCCACACGATGTGCATTTGTTTTATAGGTATCAGTCGGGTGTCCCGTGACAGCTAACTTCTTACAGCTTACTTATACTTTTCTGTTATTTTTTGTACCAAAAGGATTTTCAAACTGTGTCAATAGTTTAAGTGTGACCAAACGGTGCTTATATTTATTCATACTATACGACTTTGCCAATATTGTAACTATGTCAGTTGACAACAAAGCTTCTGGGTTTACGGCGTTATAAACAAACGTACATAATTCGCTCCGCTCGTTCGCGTGTAAGCGATGTTGCAATGCCATTAAATTATATTCTTGCAAATGGGTTAGTGCCTTCGATCGATTTTGATTGAATTTGAATACGAGAATCCATAATATTGTACTCTAAAGTTGTTGCCGATATGTAGCTTTTGGTCTTCTATATGTACTTCACCCGTGACGTCAACTCTGTGAAATTATCCCGATAACTCTGTGACATATTCAGGTCAAAATTATCTTGAAAGAAATTTCAGCTTTATGTATTGTTATTTTTGGCCTATTGTCCGTCCATTGCTGTGGAAATTTTAGCAATTCAAGAAAAATCAATGAGACAGGCACATTAAAAATAAAACGCTTCTATAATTATGTTTATTTTTTCTTTCAGGTAAATAAACTTCCATCATGTTCTGGTAAAGGTAAAAAGGTAAGATAAATTAATAACGTTTATATATGAACTTACGTTCAACAAGTTTGCTTAGCGGCTTCTCTTGTATAGCTTAGCCCGTCATCAACACAAAAATATAAGTTATTATTGAAATATCTAAATAAACATTTACCTGTCTAGCCCAAAATTAATTACTTTTTCTATGAACCCAGCAAGCGTTATTTACTTTTTAAAATACACAAACTCATTAAATACAAGGCTCGTTTATACAAATAAAAATATTGCTGTTGGAAACAAAAAACTCGTATAAATAAAGACCGACTCAGAAACTCGGATTTTTAAAGCAGTACATTAAACGGCCTAAAAAGTCCGACCGCACAAGAACTGCAGATTGTAGCTGCTTATTTTTAAGTAAAATATATGCATGAAGAAAAATTTGTTAAAACAACATGCTCGTTATTTCACTATTCAGAGGACTAGTGTGTAAAAAGACTGCCGCTAAATGAGGAGTTGTCTTAATCTTATTTTTATTTTTAAGTCTGCTATTAATGGCGTAATAATGCAAGAACTGTAAAGATACCACGCATATCGGAGAAAGGATTATGGAATAAGAAACTCATAAAGTCACATGCGTACCTACATGAACCTTCAAAACATCATCATCCACTGCCCTCCGTGACCCACTGCTGGGTATAAGCCTTCTTCCGTTTACTGGCGTAAGAAGGTTGGCACCTTCTCTATCCAGGGCCATCCTACTTCCAACCCTTAACATCGTCGACCCATCTAGCTGCCGGATGTCCTACACTCCGTTTACCATTTCCAGGGTACCACTCGGTAACAGCCTTTTTGCTTCAAAACATAACCTTCCTTTTTTGGACAGTTCTTTAAAAAGTTCCAGTGAGTGGAGCGGGTATTAGCGTTCTAAAAGCTGCAACTAGTGGCTCGAAACTGTTGCCAAGAGTGCGGTCGGCCTAAACAACTTCGCAGGCCACAGCCCAAAGAAAGTTGAGCTAGCAGTCTCGTTAATTATAAAGGTTTAAGGCTAGAGATTTTCATAATTATGCCCACAGGTTTAGCATCAAAGCGCCCCAGAGTAATGGGTCAAAATGAGACATGGAACAATCAAAATGAGACATGGAACAGTAAATTATTAAGAAAAAATAAAATAAAATAAAGCTAAAATGTTATTATTGAAAACCGCAATAAAAATTAAAAACACAAAAGTAATTTAACATTTTTGTTGAAAACCTAGGTAGGCCTGTAACTACGCTGATACGGGTATATTATGTCACCTGACCTGATAATAATGAAATTATTAAATCCGATATGAAATACCTCATTATTACAAGCTAATTTTCATGATTAATTAGTATAATTACTACAACATGTCTGAATACGTGTACATGAAATTTTGTCCATTATTTTTTGCTTTTCGATGGGAGTTTTATCAGACACACTGACTGCGTAGATTGATGAGAAAATAACGGTTATTATATGGATAATGGTTTAATTAAATCTATAACTAATAATTTTAGTACGCTCAATGTATGTTAGGTTTCATCAATTGGATTAAAAAAAAATCATGGTGATTTAAAGTGGAACTACTTATTGGACTGTTAATAGTATATGTATTTAATTATTGCACAATTACAGTTTTTCTATCTTTGTTTTTGTTTTATAGAAAAACTAGCTGTTGCCCGCGGCTTCGCCCGCGTCAGTTTCGCTTAGATGAAAAATCTTTTTGTGTTCCTAACTGTAGTAACTCCAGTACTCAAAATTTCAGCATTTGGTTATCCCGTGTCCCGCGGAAATATATAATGTCCTCGTAGTACAGTCGCGGTCCAAAAGTGATATTTCATTCAATAAACGATCTTAGTCTGCTAGTTATCTACAATTTCCCGTGTACCACCACCACAGTGCCACCCCGAGTCCCTCTTTTACTATCCCGTGTCTTGTCTATTTATACGTCAGTAGAAAATGCTCGTCAGATTGATAAACTTTTGCAAAGGTACCATTTCCATATTTCTTATAGTTTAGCTGTTCTGTGAAGGTTCTTCATCAGGTGTTCCAGTTTTCAAAATCAATTATAGCCTATATGTTGCCCAAGCTTAATAGCTATACAACAAAAAAGTTTCATTCAAATCCGTCCAGTAGTTTTCGCGTGAAACGCGTACATACATACATACAGACGGACAGACAGACAGACACACAGACAAGATTCACAACAAATTTTTTGCTTTCTGTTATTCTTTTTAAGTGTCCCTTTATCCATTTCAGTCAAAAATACTAAATGTACAGACAAAATATTTTTACTGTTTTATTAAATGTATAGATGTATAGATAATATAAACTATCCAAAACATTTATATTCATATACTTACATAATTAATATCAATAACATTAGGTAACACGTAACTAGTTATTACATTTGATGCCATTAATCTCATTAGTTGCCTAAGGCCTGTGGTGTGGCCCTAGAATAGCACCAACCCATCTCTTCCCGTGGGTGTCGTAAGAGGCGACTAAGGGATTTAAAACACCGGAGGATGGGCAGCAGCATCATTCCGCGTACTATGCCATCACACTGCGATCGCCAACCCGCCTGCCAAGCGTGGCGATTACGGCAAAACCCCCCCATGGATAAAATCCTTGGGGGAGGCCTTTGTCCAGCAGTGGACGTCTTTAGGCTGAGAGAGAGAGAGAGAATCTCATTAGTACCTACCTATGCCATTTAAATTAGTACATACATACATAGAATCACGTCTGTATCTCTTACGGGGTAGACAGAGCCAAGAGTCGTGAGACTCGAAGGCCATTTAAATTAGTATTTCAGATTAATTTTAATTAGGTACAGTAAAATAATGTTTATATCATTCCAATAAGTCGATCTAAATGAAATTTTTCCTACTTAAGAGATAGGATACTCTTATCCAAATCCTTTTAAAAATTATCCTTCCCATGGGACTTAAAATGCCAATAGTTACTGTTAACATTATATTAACTTACCCAGCACGGACTCTACGTCTCAGTAATAGCGGCGTTTTTTTTTAAATTTGACTCGGTTGATGGCCGGTTGATTTTACAAATCGTTAAAAAAAGAAAAATAACTTTCGAGCTGTGGATATCCCCCATTTTCGCTTACTCAGTGTGTAATTGTGACGTATACGTTTTGTTACGAGGCGTAGTCCTTATAAATGGGTGGATTTACTCCCATTTTCCGGGTGAGCCGTTGCTTAACATCAAATGGATTTATTTATAGAAAACATCCACCTTTGTGCTTTGAGAGATTAAGGGTTTTTGTATGTCGTCAAAAGAATTCGCCTAACAAACAACTGATGTGGTTCTTAGGACCTACATAGTTCTGTAACACATGAGTTGAAACATAACCTAGGTCTTAGCTAAAAATAACCTACAAATAGTCATGTGAACGGGTAAATGGGAGATAGGTAGTATATCAGTAATGATACCGATATCATTTAGTAATAGATGAAAAACTAATTTTATTTTAAAACAAGTTGCGTTCTTCAAAATCCGAACAGAAGTTTAACAAAATCAATGTGACGCAAGAAGCTCCGAGGGGACGAGTATCGCTGGAAAATCCTTTAAGAGGAATCCCTTTAAATTGTTTCTTCCCGATATAAAAGGCAGCAGTCTCGCTTAAGTTATGAAAGTTTCCGTACACCGGCGATTGAATCAGATTACGGTTATTCGTAATAACTGGGAAATTTCCTGCTTTTTTACAATTCGAAAATGATTTCGCGGATGTTCTTTTCCGTTTTCTCTTGAACTGCACTTTTGGTATTTTTTCTTTGACTGCACGGAATATTGGCGATTGCATTTTGTTTTTTTGAGTGGATGACGGCTGATTGCTAGTATAAGAATGCACGCTTTGTATGATTTATCTCCCATGATTGTTCTGCAATTTTTAATAAAAGTATCTATGATGATCCTATAGTATAAATATCTCTGCTACATTCATTTAGTTCTGTTCAGCCAGTAATATTTTTATTTGTCTGTGACTACGATTTTCACACGTGTCATTTAAACAAATTCCTTTAACGGATGTATCCGTAAAAGAAATTTGTACTATTACTTCATATAATAACATGTAATACTATAGCGAAACCTCGCAAGTGGTGTAACCAGGCAGTCGCACTAATGATATCCTTCCTCGGCTTATCGGCTCGCCTGTCGTCATTTTTACGGATTCGCCCGGATTTATGGAAATTTGTTTTGTCAACGACCCTCCCTTTCGGCCAGGATGCTATATTCGACTTAGATGTTGGAAAAAGAAAGATATGATTTATTGTAGCTTTAAAGCGCGAGTGGAGCCTTCTCTACGGGGCGCGACGACACCAATTATAAGATTTTTTAAAATATTCTTTTCATTTAAGATTTGAATACACTTGTCTTACCTTTTGACTAATGGTACTTATATCTAAAGTATAACTTAATTCATACATCACACCTTCACCTTCTTATATTACTTAATTTATACCTATGTATTGTATAGGTATATTTCAATTTCACGTTTTGAACAAATTTATATACGGCTGAGTAATGCCAGGTCGATATTGCTAATTTTATTTGTAAATCCAAATATTTTCATTCCATGATCGGAGTCATCGACCAATATTGATATTCGACTCGTTTCGAGTGCTCCGCTTTGATAGATTTTCGCGGTCTTTTTTTGCTTTATGAAGTTTGTTTAGAGATAACAGTTTGTATCTTGTTTGGTCAAATAATATTGCTCGGTTACGTTGATGAATTTCAGTTTTTTGGCTTTGAAAATTTATTGGGCGGAATTGAATGACTTTTTTTGTAAAGAAAGATGTTGGTGATTTTTCAGTTGATATTTTCAACAAATTTTAGCTAGGACTTAGGTGTTAGATCATCGTTTATCGTTGTTAAATGCTTGTACCTTTTTTATATTAACTCACATGCACTTTTCAACTTTGCTTTATCACATACAATTTGTTTTTTAGTTTGGCAACACATTTTTACTGTTAAGGTAGATATTATTAAAGTAGGTAAATGCAGGCATTTACTACTTAAAGGTTTAAAGGTTATCGATCGAAGTGAATACGGCTGTATGCTTTCACAATCTTGTAATCAACATACAACATTAACATAATGTACATGTGTCATTTTGCAAACACGCACAGCACATACGCCATTTTGACATACAACCGGCTTGACAAGAAATGTTATTAATATTCAATGCATACGGGTTATTTTCCCTATACTGTGACCCTTCGTTATTCGGATAAGTAACCAGTATTACAGAGTGGAAAATAAATTTTATATGATGGATTTTCAGTTACAGGAACTCGTCAACCGAAATACAATAAATTTGTTGAATTTAAAAGTGCCTCGCTATTAAAAGATCAAAATTTTATCATTTTCTACGAAAAGAGTGATAAATGTGGAAAAGGCAAAAGACAATAATATGTGTAAGGATCGTAGCAAATAGAAATACTTACTCTATCTGCCTACCCTTACGGCAAACATATATGTCATTTTATCATTTTAATTTCAAATAAAAATATAAAATTCTCGTAACTATGGAAATTTCGAGAAAACAGCATAATGCTACATTATTATTCATTTAATAATGCGCTTTCCTATAGAATTTGTATGTTTTTACATAAAGATATTTTAAAAATGGTCGTTCGAGAGATAGATAGATATAAGCTCGTATATTAAGGAGAAATTAAAATGTTATATTACTGATTGTATGAACTGATAACGCCGATAGAATGAATTGAATTTAATCATTCGAAAATTCCAAATACGTTTCGATTTCATCAAATACAGACTGGATTAGAGCATTATTTTGTTCACACGATTGGTCACGTTTATTGTATACGCTTGTTTTAACAATAGCCATCTACAATGTTGATCCTTAGGATTGTTATTGTCATAGATTAGTTTAATTTTTTGATGTTGGTAGTATGCAAATTTATATATCAATGATTGTTTTAACTTTTTTATCTTCATCCCACTTCGAGAGCTGACACACGATCCGTGTTTTCGTTATTTAGTTTTTCAGTATAATGTGCATTTTCATTAGTCAACGTGTTATTATTTCCCACATTAACCTAGGTAACGGTATTTTTGGCTAAAATGTTATTTCTTAGTTTGTTATCATGTTATGGACTCGTTGGTTAAAATATATGCTGAGGAGGACCAAGATAGTGTAGGATATAGGAAGACCTAATAAAAGATGATACGTGCATTAAAGAAGACAAATATGACAGTGTTGATGAAGAGAGTATTATTGAATGTTGCTACTAGCAACATAATTTTAAAATTGTAGTTTTTTACTTTTAGGTATTGGCAATATTTGTATTTTTTCTCTCCCGTTTGCCTGCTTGAAGAATAAAGATGTCGCTTTGAAGAGCTCTCGTTTCAATAAATTTACCAGCCAAAAATCTACTGTCTAGAAGAAAGGAGAAAATCTAACACTGAAGACAGAGTATTGCGTAGACAAGGTATTATACCACGACGTTGCTTCCTCGATATTTATTCAATCAATTCACTATGCAGCTCGCTCTGCTATGTACTAGGCATGACACAATTTTTAGGACCTAGGGATAAAATAAAATAAAATAAGTCCAAAATTTACATCCGACTCTCGTCCCACCCTTACCTGTCACCGGCGGAGGCGCCATACTTTCGCTTTTTGTGTGCGGGCATGGCAACACACACACTACAACAATATTTTTATTTTCTTTATATTCCAAGTATCTGGAATATCTTTAAATTAAATTAATTTATAACCTCAGTGTCAGTGGAAAATGACGTACTTTAAATTCATTTCACTCGTAAACAACAAAAAATGTAAGTATTTTTTCATTACCTGAATATCTGGTTTGAATATTAACGATACTTTGAAAAAGTTATAATGCCTAACAAAATGTTAGATAACTACGTATTTATGTTGCATTGGCTACTATTACTCGTACGTAATCGTGATTTTACATCACACCTGTGTGCCCCTGCGGGTACTTTGATAACATTTAATCATAAACTCAACAAACAACGGTCGTTAGACCAATTGAATTTTATCCGCTGACCCAACTATGCACCTACCTTCCTTTTATCTAGGAATTGTCTGTGCATGATGTTGCATAATACAATATCGCGAATAGTATCTCGCGTCCTGAGTTGCGATTTTACATGAATCGTAACCATAATATGCGTCACATGTTTAAGTCTTACATTTGTAAAAACATTTTTTCGTGGCAAAACACGAATCTACATATGTATTGATAATTTTCTTCTTATTCCTTGATTGTTCTGACCGTCGTTAAAAGTTAAACGCAAGGCCCAATTGGGTTATTTGTTGATGAAAGATTAATCATATTGAACTACGATAAAACAAGTATGTTCAGAATAAGTCTGGGTCCAATTCTATACTGAAGACCCTGGAATAATTGTGTAAACCAGATTTTAGCCAAGCATAAGCTGTCATCATTGCAACATTTAAAATTAAACTTTTATCCGTTACGTCAATTGCTTAATTGTTTATTGTGATAAAAACGTACGTACCTATTTTGTACGCATTCGATTTTTTTCGATTTTAACGTTACTTCGTTAGTCACTGGATGGGTCTGTCTCAGCTGTATTCACAGTCTTAAAAACCCATCAAACCCCATTGGGCCCACTTGGTGCCCTAATCCTCCTTACCCATCCATGGGAAGGACAGTGCCCCAATATTGGGGACATTAAAATAGCTATGATGATGGCGGTTGGTCTACGGGTAGTCAACGAGGAGTCTACAGGCGATCTACGGGTACTCTACGGGTGGACTACGGATGATCTACGTGTGGACTGTGCTAAGCACATACAGAATTACAATGCGATTGTAGTCACGTGTGCTCCGACCCAATAGATCTACAATGCGATTGTAGACGGGGTTAGAATTACAATGCGATTGTAATCAGGGTTTTACACTATAGTCAAGCACATACAGAATTACAATGCGATTGTAGTCACGTGTGCTCCGACCCAATAGATCTACAATGCGATTGTAGACGGGGTTAGAATTACAATGCGATTGTAATCAGAGCGACTATAGTCAAGCACATAAAGTCCGATAGAAGAACAACAACAACGCAGAAGATATGCAGCTGCCCAGTTTCCTTACGCAAAATGGGCCCAATCAAGAGGCCTAACTACAAAATCTTCGCGCAAAGTAAAGTATTACCCAATATGACTACGATATAATCGTAGTCTAGTTTATATACTACACCTATATAACAGCACATATAGAACTACAATGCGATTGTAGTCGCGTGTGCACATGTAATTTTAATAAGTCTAATTTTTGCCATTTCGACTCGAGATGATGATGATGATTATTACCTTATGTAACTACAACGCGATTGTAGTCAGGTATACACATTATTACCCATTAGAACTACGACGCGATCGTAGTCTGGTTTATAAGTATTTTTACTTACTTACTTATTTTATACACACTTTTATTGGCATAAACAGAACTACAATGCGATTGTAGCCAAATCTACACATTATCAGCCAGATATACGCAACAGAACTCCCAAGCTATCGTAGATAAACTATTATCCGAAGTATATCTATGCCAATTGAAGTTTCATCCATACCATCTGGATGACTGGCTGTCAACCACCGTACGTTTTAAAAGACACTTCGTGCCACGTACGACTAAACTGTGGAACCAACTTCCTGCGGCGGTATTCCCGAACCGATACGACATTGGAACCTTCAAAAAACGAGTCTACATCTTCTTGAAAGGCCGGCAACACTCTTGTGATACCCCTGGTGTTGCAGTAGTCCATGGGCAGCGGTGATCGCTTACCATCAGGTGACCCGCTTGCTCGTTTGCCGCCCTATGTTATAAAAAAAAAAAAAAAATATTTACCAAAACTTTACTAGACTGATACAGTCAAGTATTATTTTTTCTGGCTGCGTAAGTTCTTGGAACTATAGTGATGTTATAACCATGCACTGTCAGTATTAACTCAGCTCTGTTAATTTCAGCTAAACACGGACTTCGAGTCTCAACTCTTGGTAGTGACAGATTATCTGTATGTATCTGTTGTTATAAATGTTTGAACATCAGGACTGATGAAAATCGCTGACCATTGCTGGTCATCATAACAGGTATGTACTCATACCAAATATCTAAACATTGGGGAGCAGATAGAGCCCAAGAGAAAGCTGGGAAACGGAGTTCGGTAAACTGAGGAAAGGAAATCCACTCATCAATCGAGATGATTATTCGCCAAATATACATAATTTAGATAATTTACAATATACACGTCTGGTACATTTATTCAATACTTTTAATAAATCGACTGATCAATCGATCAATCAGTTATTGCCTTTATATTTAATATATATTAAACAGGTATTCTATGTCACTATTGAGTATGGCGTCAAATTTGACAGTATTTTAAATAAACTGTTCCGGCGATCAATTTTCTCCTAAAAGTTTGTATAATGAAATATTTTTATTGTCAGTCCGGGTGACTCCGGAACCACCCAATATCGGGTCAATATCCGATACCGGTCTCTTTATCTTTTTATAATTAGCAACTCTCTTCACTGACAGTTGCCCATGTATCTTTATACATAAAGAACACATACCTACATAAAGTTTTATACATAAAGATTATAATACATAAAGATTCAGCTTCTTGACTGATTTTTTTGCAGATTGCATCCAATCCATCCAAAGTAATGATACCTAATACAAACTGAGATTATGTACTTACTTATTATTACATACTTTATTTCAATACTTACATATGATCAAGCTTATCAATCCAATTAACCGGCTTCTACGCTCACTATAGTTGTACAACAGCAACGCTCTAAAGCACCTTATAAATGGAATATAAGTGCCTTAAGCCAGTAAGAGCAGTGCTTTCTTTTTTGGGCAAATTAAAGTAAGATAACAAAGCACTTGTTTCTTAAGAACTAGACATTAGCCCTTAGCTCTAGCTTGAGCAAGCAAGTACTGAACAATATTAGATACTCAGTATGTTGTTTTTTAGTTTCTGTCTATGGGGATTTATTCAAATAGCCAATATGGCAATGGATTTTTTTCTGATCGTAAATGTGTTGAATACTCTACGTAAACTCGAATCTTTGGAACTAATATCCCCATCATTCTATTAATAATTCAATTTCCTCCGCAAATTTAATTCAACAACTGGATGCATAATTATAGATATCTATCTTAGTGATTTGGATGCAAATTTTTTGATCAATAAAAAAAAAAAAAAAAAAAAAAAAAGAAGACGTAAAGTAGTATAATATGGACCTTTTCTTTCTACAGCTACTCTGTATTTATTACAAATAACTCCTAGCCAAGGTCATCTGCAACGACTTGCGCGAGTAAGTTACCATTTGGAACAAGGAAGTAATCTATTATCGAGAATCTAATCACAATTAAAGACTCTCTTGTCATTACACGGCCTTTGCCTATACGTTACAGAACTTTTAGATTCTTCTTTTGGAAAACTAAGCATCATAACTATTTTCTTTATAATATGTTACTGGAAACATAATAAGCTTGTACAGAAAGTACACTTGAATTTCGTTTGTTGAATTCAGTATTTCGTTAATAGTTCTAACTAAAGGCTCGTGCATACGAGTACGTACTCATAACAAAAGTTATATTAAAATCATCGTACTGTGGGTAGGTACCTAATACTACCTATAGTTTATACTCTATGACTGTAACCAATTCACCTATATATTCGGCTAAGTACAGTCTATAAAAACAGTGTAGTTTATATAAACAGTATATTTCAGCAGAAATGTACCGACCTCAAATTTGCATATTCATGTTTTTTCTCTTGCAAACTAATATAGGTATATTTGTCAGGTGAAGATATTCCTCGAGTACTTATAGAAAGAATCCTAAATTAGTATAGTGTCCTTTCAACTCGACACATTAACCATCTAGAAGTGTATGTTCATAATCAATACAATAAAGATTTCTAACATTAGGTAGTCAAAATTCTAGTCGCTATTCGTAAAATTAACTCTGAGCAAGCACTTCTGCCTGCGTTGAGTTTGCTATTGCAGACTAAAAAATGTTCATTCATCACATCTCTCTTAGTAAATATTTACGTTTTAAAGTTAACATATCTTATTCCTAAATAAGCCTGTTAAAATATCCTGTCTCACAGGAAATAACTATGATAGTGTTAATTTGGTTATGTTAATTATTGTCCCATAAGGTATACTCATAGAACTTTTAATCTGTTTCTTGTTAACTTCTTTTTCTCCCAAAATATCAAGGCTAGCAACCAAAGTCTGTATCCTACAGAACTTAAACATTGTATTTGATAAGCTTTAATATTTTTCACCATTTTGCATTACAAAATGAAAAAACCGTAATGGCATTGCATCACATAGCCTACTCGAAGAATTTTTTCTCAAATTTCGTATTTTTTTTTTTTGTTTATTACTAATATCTTTTTGGAAGATAATCGTAGATGCAACTACATTTGTATTTATTCATGTAATTAACCATCCTATATCAAAGTATCTAAGGATCCACTTTTAATAGCTCACATTAAAGAATAATAATAATTAATATTATTATAATGATATAAAAATAAAAATCTTGCAAATTTCGCAATGGTTCTAAACATCTGCATAGTGAATTGATTGAATAAATATCGAGGAAGCAACGTCGTGGTATAATTGATGGTTAAACAAACTTACCTTAATGAAGTTTGACCATAATTATACGAGACGTTGCTTCCGAAGATATTTATAACCCGCCCGTCCCAATTAATATGTTAAATACATATTACGCGATATCCCAAGCGCCACATTTCGAAATTTTGTTCTAAAGGAATGAAGTATGGCGCCTCCGCCGGTGACAGGTAAGGGTGGGACGAGAGTCGGATGTAAATTTTGGACTTATTTTATTTTATTTTATCCCTAGGTCCTAAAAATTGTGTCATGCCTAGTACATAGCAGAGCGAGCTGCATAGTGAATTGATTGAATAAATATCTTCGGAAGCAACGTCTCGTATAATTATGGTCAAACTTCATTAAGGTAAGTTTGTTTAACCATCAATTTTGCGCCGATCCCAAATAATGGGAAGAGGTAAGGCAGATGATGAATCTTCAGTAATCAGCTTTACTTTGGTGTACCTAATGTTAATTCTGATTAATATTCGGAAACAGTAACGGATGCGTTTGGTATTCGAGCGCCCACGGTATTAATTCTAATGTGTGACAATGAGCACATCATTATGATAGCTCACGATTGTGGCACACACCTCTCACCTTTAGCACACAATAAGGATAAGACAGAAGAAGCACTGCATTAAAAAAACTGTAATAATAAAATTTTGACAATACTCTCACTTACGATGAATACTGCATGTGTTGAGATTGGTGTATCCGTAAACCTTGGTAAAAGAAGTATATGCAAGCTGGATGGACGAAAACTGCTTGTAACCGGTTCCTACTGGTAGTCTTTGTGATGCACTTCCAGTAGCTAATCCAGGAGTTGATTTATCATTATTAGTTACCAAAGAAAATTTACAGCCAACTTTACTCCATTCATAATTTGAATCCCAAAGGTCATTAAACCTATTTTGAAGCTTCAGAACTCCTGTTATTATATCGGTATTGTGTTCAATTCTATGCGTAGGCTGTATGGTAAGTGAGGTGTATCTTAATATGCCTTTATTGTGTACCTAACCTACTGGAGACTATTGTTGACATAGATAAGTAGGTTTTAGGAGAGTAATCAATTGTTGTGTTGTGTTCAAGATTGTAAGAATACATGAAAAATTTTGGTCATATTTTAGGTATTTTACATGTAGTACAAAATTAATTTTATGTGTAAAATTAGATTTCTATTCCTTTAGATTTATATACCTTCCTAATATTTAAAAGCCAAGCTCTATCGTTATCATTACCTACGTATATTTGTAATCAAATCGCAAACAATTTTGCATACAAAGCGTTTGCATCAAAGTTTTGATTCAATAGTGATTTCGAGTTAACTGGTGCTAGTGTCACAGTGACAAAGTTTGTCTGTCTTGCTCCAGTTAAATCCATGATACGCCATTGTATTTGCAAATTTAATCGTATGTGACTGGCTTTGGTAAGACGACCGGGAGAACAATCTCAGAGCTACACGTAGAGTAGAGAGGTCTCAGACGTAGGATAAGCAATTTAGCATTGATTCCCTGTGATTGATGCTCGGCTTCAACGATAATACTATTTGATTCCTTGGACAAATTAAGAACAAATATAGTTTATATTGTGTAGATATACAAATTTAGGTATATTTTAACTAGAATAATGCGAAGGGTTCGGCCTACGGCCTCGCCATTTAGTTCGGCCTACGGCCTCACATTCACATTTTTATAAAAAAAATGGGAATTGGGAAAGGGCTCGGCCGGCGGCCTCACATCCCTAATTTTATTTTAAAAAAGGAAGAGGAGGAAGGGCTCGGCCTACGGCCTCGCTATTTAGTTCGGCCTTCGGCCTCACATCCTAATTTTTATATAAAAAATGGGAAGGGGGGAAGGGCTTGGCCTGCGGCCCCACTTCCTCATTTTTATAAAAAAATGGGAAGGGGAGAAGGGCTCGGCCTGCGGCCTCGCCACACAGTTCGGCCTACGGCCTCACATCCCTTATTTTATAAAAAAAGGAAGGGGGGGAGGGGCTCGGCCTGCGGCCTCGCCCAGTACTTTGCTCACAAGACGGAGCTCGGCCTTCGGCCTCGCCTGGACGCAGCTCGGCCTGCGGCCTCGCTTGCGCGGCTGGGGGGGGGGGAGCTCGGCCTTCGGCCTCGCTCCTGCCCCCCCCAGCCCTCGATTTAACCGCAGCTCGGCCTCCGGCCTCGTTTGCCCCGTCTGGTGACTTGGCTGGCCCATACAAAACTCGTCGAAAAAAATTTCGAAAAAAAAAAAAACCTGTCAGTTTGGGGGTCCCACGGTCTCAACATAAAAAATTGTCTATGACGGTAAAAGTCTACGAGTCCGTTTTCCTCCCAAAAATCCCCAATGAAGTTTGTATGAAAAAACAAAATTTAGTATGGAGAAAAAAAAAAAGTCAAAAAACCATAGACTACCGCCGGCTGTGGTCGTTGCCCAGGGTCCTCTATGACATTTGGTCGAGCACCCCCCACTTATCTATTATGGTTTCCGCGGGCAGTTCCGTATCAGTCCGGAACTGCTCCAAGTTCCACTTTCGTATTTTTCCCGGTGCCTCCTCGCCCCCCTCCACATTTCCCCATCATTACTTTTTCCCAGTTGTGAGTTCCGTAGAACAAACTAATTATGTCAGTGAGTGGTATTGTAGCTTTATATATATAGGCCCAACCGCAGGAAGCTCGGCCTTCGGCCTTGTGGGGACGCGACTTAGTGCGCGATTTGTGATCAGAAAAGGCGCAGGTTCAAACACAAGGTTTGAGTCTATAGATCGATTTGAAACTAGTGACATACTAAAAGATAAAGAAAAAGTATCTACCCACGAAGCAAAACTCAAGGGCGCAGCTCGTAAATTATAAACTTTAGCCAAAAAATGAGACCATTACAATACATAACGAGCACACCAATGCTGTTCCAATTCAACTCATTCCACTTCCAATAACAACCCGCTGTAATTATCGACGAACTTGGAAACTTCCCAAACGGTTGAACCAGTCTCCTGCCGTAGAGTTACGACTACACAGAAGGAGTGCCCTTCTTAGACACTTGCATTTTTTAAAATCTCATGGCATGAGAAATATCCCTAACAGCCATAGCTCCGCCATTTTTGAGCGAATTATAAACAATATTTTTTTTACAATTAATTGGTAGAACAAACAATTCTAAGATTTTTACAGGCTAATCAGGAATGTTATTCCTACAACCAGAAAAATATTCAAGCGTATTTAAACATTTCAGTGACATACAAAAAGATAAAAAAAAAGTATTTACCCACGAAGCAAAACTCAAGGGCGCAGCTCGTAAATTATAAACTTTAGCCAAAAAATGAGACCATTACAATACATAACGAGCACACCAATGCTGTTCCAATTCAACTCATTCCACTTCCAATAACAACCCGCTGTAATTATCGACGAACTAGGAAACTTCCCAAACGGTTGAACCAGTCGCCTGCCGTAGAGTTACGACTACATAGAAGGAGTGCCTTTCTTCGACACTTACATTTTTTAAATCTCATGCCATGTGAAAGATCCTTAACAGCCATAGCTCCGCCGTTTTTGAGCGAATTATAAACAATATTTTTTTACAATTAATTGGTAGAACAAAAAAATATAAGATTTTTACAGGCAAATCAGGAATGTTATTCCTACAACCAGAAAAATATTCAAGCGTTTTTAAACATTTCATACATTGCCTATCGTGTGGTTTTAATCGAAACTTATCGCGAAGATAATCAGCTTCTCTAGTTCAATTTATTTTATCAGTTTGAAGTTTGAATTTCGATGTGATTTCCTTGTACGTGAAAAAATTGCTTTTTTATATTATTTTCTATGTTTTTTTTTAACCAATAAATAATTAAAATGTGTAAAAAAATAATGATCAAAAACAGATGAATGTATTGCACCAAAGAAAGTAGGAATATAGGTAGTATAAAATTAAAAAGGAATAAACGAAATGAAGAAAATCAATAGCTTCATGTAAAATGCCACGTGAATTCCATATGTAAGGAGAAGGCTTTATTAATATCAATATAACCGAATTTGTGCCAGATGCAAAGCACAAAAACCATTTTTATATAAGTGTCTTTCGTGTCTTTACACTTCTGTGTGTCGTATCTCTATGTTGCCAGTGACGGCGATATCTTCCACATTAAAAACCTCTGCAAGATTCTTGCCAGCTTCGTAAATTGATTAATAACTTAGTTATTGTTCCAAGATTTGCTCAGCGAGACGATTGAAATTGCAAGGAATCTAATTCTGAAAATGGTTCCGAAATAATTGGATCTCGAATTAGATGTCTTATTTGTCTTTGCTTTATAATTTATTTTCGATCGTAATCTATAAGCAGTAAACTTCAAAGTTATATTTTTCTGAATTAGTGAAAAAAAAAATGAATTTATAAAAGGTAACTCTTTAATAATGTCCTTTTCCTTGAATACTAATAAAACATTGAGTAATGCTCTTTCTAGAAGACTCTAAGTTATTCTGATGTATGTCCTTACCAAATTCTTAGTTTACCTACAGAGATAATATCAAATATCATATTTTTTTAAAGCTGAGCTGGTTACTTAATTACTTTGATTGACAAGGATTTAACCTTATACGATGTCGTGATGATCTTCTAAGTATTGTCGTGATTAGCTTGACATGTTTAAAAATCCTAATTACATTAAGAAATGCTTAGAAACGATGTATGTTGATTTTTGATCAACAGAATAGATGACGCATCATCTCTCATCTCTCGCGGCCATAGCCAGTTTGCTAGTTAAGTTACTACTACTAGCACGTATGCTATGGTGATATTTACAATAAGTGTATAACTTTTCTACTAATTGAATTATGAAAATATAAATACACATACGGTTCTAATAATAATCATGACATGCACTGATTTAGATATGATAATGTACCCATAAATAATAATGATTAAATGCGTACATTAATAAATTGCTTGCAATGTTTTGCATTAGTCTAAATCATAGCTCGGAACGGAACCAGATCAGAAATGGGACTAGTGCATGTATGATGATATAATTTATGTTGCGTAAGCGCATATCGTAAATATGGCACGTTGCAATCATTGTATTCAATAAATCGACGTGAATTATGACATGTGAACAATGGATTAAAAATGAAAATAATTTTATTTAAATAGGCTAAAAATAAGCACTTTTGAATCGTCATATTCTTGTTATTTAGTTAGTTGACGTCATAAAATTACTTAAAGCTAAGGTCACCACCGCCTCCAAAAATTGTGATTGTTTTTCTTTATCTTCTGTGATGTTTATATAGAATATTGCTTATTTTTGAGAAAATTAATACCTACGTAAAATAATATTATAAGTTAAAGTGGCCTTGTTTACAATCCTTCATCAATATGCCAATGAAAAAATAAAGAATTTAATAGTTCGTAATAAAATTATGAATGACGCGACTCATTGGTGGTAAGAAAATACAAGTTTTTACAGTCATCATACGAATTTGGGACCAAACAGGTATTTAAATGGTGTCACCATATGCTCTGACTCATATTCAACTACTAAACTTCTTGGTAATCCTTTTCTTTTTAGAAGGTCGTGATATTACGTGAAATGAAACGCACGCCGCGTCATTCCTGTCAGTTTTATCACCTGTACCTTCAATAAATCTTGCACTACAACCTCGTAAAATAGTTACATCAGTCATGTATTGGCGTTGCCGTAAACAGCACATACGTGGGCCAGGTGGATCTATTTGGGTCAGAGAAATGATTATGCGTATCCCGGCGACTATTCTAAGGTCGGGTTGTCATGTCATCACTGCGTACTGCTATAAGGCGGAGCTCACACGAATCGTGAATTGAATACGCATATTTTGAGTTTGCGTGCACCACCCTAGATCTCATCTTTGCTTCCCATCAGGCAAGATAGAGTTCAAACGCACTCAAATTTTTAATAAAAAAAAAAACAGTCGCATAAAGTTTGAATGTATCTGTAATATTGAGTCTGTATATTTTATTTAGTATCTACATAAAAGAAGTTTGACCATTTAATCGTAGGAGCTGGTATGTACCATTTGTATTTGATAAGAAAAGTGTCAAATCCTTAGTCTCCTGTTTTCGCAATGAAAAATCTTGCCTGGTCTAGTTTTTAGTAGTTTTTAGAAGAGCAAGAATATAAAAGATGTAAAAAATATTTTTATTTTATCCTCCTGCTTAACTAACTTTTTTTTTATAACATAGGGCGGAAAAAGAGCAAGCTGGTCACCTAATGGTAAGCGATCACCGCTGCTCATGGACTACTGTAGCATTTTTCATATTCTACAACTATTCTGTGAAAATAATAAAATCATCACATTATACCATCTGATCACGACCCGTAATATCTTCTGAGGTGCAAACCAGGCCTAAAGGCGAAGGGCAGTGGGTGACCGCTTGCCCTATGCCAATTTCATCCAACCAAGTCACGAACAGACCACAAAATTGCTTTCTAAGTCTCTCACAACATTTCCCATCCGTACAGGGATCACGCCTTCTGAATATTTCAGATGCAATACCGTTGAAATTATCTAACCTTTTCCGAATTGATAATGCAAAAAGTTTTATCACAATGTTATATATAAATTATGAAATGACATTACTCGCATTGCATATTACTATGTCGATATAAAAAGGACTATAGGTACCTGTTAAAAATGAGCTATAAATTAGCTCTACAAAACAAGCCTACGTAGTTCTCTAAGCTACTATATTATTTATACCAAAATTCATAAAATACGGCAAAAGAAAAAAAAAGTAAAGAAAATCAGTTTTATTTTCCCATCCCGACACCCAAACACTAACTTGAACTGAAATGCACAAGTTTTCAGATAGAAAAAAGTAAATAAAAATGCAAAATATATTATATTCTATTGCCTAAAAAATTACGAATGAATGAATTTAAGGCATAATTTTGCAACTCGAGGCTAAAATGTTTTCAGGTAAATTGTATCTGATAGAATCTTGAATACGGACGGAATTATACAGGGTGAATTAATTTAGCCGAAGTTAGTAAATTACTCAGCAAAGCGATCGCGGCAAACTTCACTTGAACCAATTAAAATAATATTCAATTATCTATGCTCTAAAGTGGTTTATTGTATAATATTATTTTGGTAGTTTTATATTTTAATGATTTGAAGACTCTACTCTACTCCTTATATTTTAAATTAAAATCGATTAAGCTAAGCAATCGAGAAAGATTGTATGTTTGTGTATTAATTAATAATCTATACATATAATAAGAGAGTAAAAATACACACAACATATAGGGCATGGGCGCCTTAGCAAAACTTGATTAATCTTATGAGCATTTTCTGTAGACGTATAAAAATCGAAGATCCGAAACATCTAAAACGGTTTGGAACACAAAAAGATTTTTCATCTAAGCGAAACTCACGCGGGCGAAGCCGCGGGCGACAGCTAGTTAAATAAATAAAAAGTAGGTAAACAGAAAATTAGAAGGTTTATTTACTTACTCAGCTAGCTCAGTGACCTCAAAGTGGATCTTGGCCTCCGAATCGAGAGAGCGCCATAGTCAGAAGGTTTAAGGGAAGATTCTATATTCCAATTATATAAGATAGAAGAGCGTATACCTCATGCTGTTCCTTTTCAGCATCAGCAATGGTTTTTACTAAACTGGAATCCGCTTTCCAATGTTCCGTGGTTTTTACCGATATAAGTTAAAAATCAATTACAATTCCCTCTTTTATGCCGAGTGGGTTCAAAACTACCGCTACTCTTAACTCTCTGAACGTTAATATAAATCAAACTAAACTCACTTTACTCTTGAGTTATTTGTTCTAAGAAACCTGCAATTAAGTAGATAGGTTAAGTAGTTAATGATAGTTCATTACCTAGTTTATCTAAGTACTTGCCTCATCTACCTGGGAAGTACTCAGCACAATTAGTACGTAGAATGCTCAGTAAATGGGATTTAAGTAGTTTCAGATGCTTAATCATTTGGGCTGTGCTATGTGTATGAGCACCTCAATACCCAAGTCCATTCGTACCAGTTTACTTATAAAACTCAAATTTTGCAGAATTAATGAATACTTACTTATTTACTTACTATCCGGGCTCAGTGACTCAAAATGAGTCAAAAAAATAAATAAAAAAAAATCATTGATGTCATTAGAAAAATGCTGCGGTGGAGTTTGTTGCGTCCGTCGCTCGCTTGTTCCTTGCATTGGAGATGGCCATTGAACTATAAATATATTTATAATTCGATGAAGATGGCAGTAAACTTAGCTACAAGTTCTTATTGAGTTATTGACGACAATAAGCGATGTATTGAATTCAATATTGAAAAATAAGAGTGGATTTTTTTTTGTTTTCTATTTCTAAAGTCAACACAAAAGTGTTTTTAATGAGAAAGGTTATGAATAAAGCCTATCGAATTGATTATTAACCTGATAGAGAAAAAACATGCAGCATCGAAATATGCCATCTCTGTTCACATAGTATTTGCAGTAGTGAAGCTCATCAGCGAACACCTCGCGATTCGGAAATCAAGAGGCGGCAAAAATTCGAAAGTAATTACAAAGACAATAGTTAATTAGTTGATTCACGCGACTCCGCTCCCACGCTTCGATGTTATGCCTGTTATGTAACTGCATTCTAGGCTGCGCGCGCGCGTAACGATGTAACGTAAATTGGATGAATATTGTCCGCATCTGACGCATAATAAATATTTATGTCTGTAGTGCCCTATATGCCCATCCATAAAGAAGACTAGTTCCCTGGCAGTGGGGACATTATATTGGCTAACGATGAGGGTGATGATGATATGCAGTGCAGTTATTACCGACCCACATGCTCCGCTCCCGTGGCAATTTCGGCATAAAAAGCCCTACCATATACCTGCTACCCATGCCCCCCCTTTCGCCCAGTAGATTTTGCGTAATTAGTAACAATAATCCAACAACTTCTTATTATTATTACGTCTATATTTTATGAGTTAATTATATATCGTGTTGCACTTTATCGCACCACCTTACTACTCTCTGTTTGGTCTAATGGTTGACTGGTAGAGAATGCCTTATGTCGTTAAGACCACCATTTGTACATTTTTTTTTTTTAATTTGTGCAATAATGTTTTAAATAATAATAAATAAACTTCTACACATCCAAACTTTCTCACTTTATGGGGTAGTGGTATTCGTCGCAGAAGTCATGCTAGCCGTAAATTGCATTTTGCTAGACCAGTGCATGCAGTCTGTATGCAACATACACACCGACACACGTTTTCAAATAGATCTGTAATCATATCACGTACTTACATGTGTAAAATGAGTTCGAATTATTGACTGTCTGTTCCATTTCAAAACTGATTGATTCTAAACTATATCAAAAATTGTGTAGGTAGGTACCAAAGTATCAATTTTAATAAGTAAGTAGGTATGTGACTTACAGACAGTATACTATTCCAACAGTGGTATTTTTATGCAGTAATATTGTTTAAATAACAGTTGCATTACTACCTATTTTGTATTGTTGGTTCATAAACAAATGTTCATTAAAATTTTCTTTAAATTTCAACTGCGTGCAATCAGTTGTAAAAAAATTCTAACTACCTATTATTCAACCTGCTCATCATTTCACAACGCCATCTTTCTATATAAAACAGCCTTGAACAGAAGCAATCACAGTCTAAAAATTAATGAGAGATGACCACACGACGACGCTTCCATAGATGAATGATCCTTGACCCACATTATTACGTGGACAATATATGAAATACTGCGCGTGGCATTTCCACTTAAGATATAAGGTACGAGCCACTCGTTTCGGATTTATGATAATATCCATTTATAGGTTTAAGTATGTATTACCTATATTTTTGATGTACTGAGATACAGGCTCTGTTTAGTTCAGACACCAGTCTCTCATAATCTTATACTGTTATTCATAACCTTATACTTCTTTTTTCTGTAAATGTTAGATTGTGGAGAGAGACAAAGTAATTTTGAATTGTTTTTGATGATAATGTTCTATGTAGCAGCGCCACTCGTCAGAGATTTGTGGAAGAACAAAGGGGAGGTCTTTACCTAAAAGGGGGACACCACAACAAGCTAATAAAAAAATGTTCTTTGTACATTTAATATTGCCTTTTCATACATACATACATACGTACATACAGACATACATATTATCACGCCTTTTTCCCGTGGGGGTAGGCAGAGCTTGCTACGATTGCCTTTTCAAATTGTAAATTTACTTTGTTGAAACATTATTTTACAATTTTTGATTTACCTACGTATTATTATAGTGACTTTTATATATTCACTTTTATCAACTGAGAAAAAGTTTCGCAACACACTTCACCGCAATATTTGGTCCAAAAGCTCGCGCTTTTCCTACTTCCTGTCACACTTTGTCACACTTTACTGTCCTGTAACGTCATATGGAATCATACAGATTGCAGAAAAGCAAAGAAAAGATGTTATCTTCTATAAATATAATAAAACAGTAAAAATATTTTGTCTGTACATTTAGTATTTTTGACTGAAATGGATAGAGGGACACTTAAAAAGAATAATAGAATGCAAAAAACATTTTTTGGAATTTCTTGTCTGTCTGTCTGTCTGTATGTATGATCACGCTAATCTCCGAAAGTACTGAACCGATTTGAATGAAACTTTTTTTGTTGTAAAGCTATTAAGCCTGGGTAACATTTAGGCTATAATTTATTTTGAAAACTGGAACACCTGATGAAGAACCTTAACAGAACAGCTAAACTATAAGAAATATGGAAATGGTGCCTTAACAAAAGTCGTTCAACCTGATGAGCATTTTCTGATGACGTATAAAAATTGAAGATCTGGAACATCTGATGAAGAACTGCAAGAGACCAGCTACACTATAACATATATGGAAATGGCGCCTTAGTAAAAGTCGTTCAACCTGATGAGCATTTTCTGCTCACGTATAAAAATTGAAGATCTAGAACATCAGTGGAGTTTGTTGCGCCGCACTATGGATCCTGTAGTATGGAGCGGCCGGTCATAAATCATTTTTTTGAAAATATAGGTAGATGGTTATTACTTATTGATTTGATAAATTGAAGATATAGTGCATTAGTTTTCGATAGTAAAGTACCCTTAGCCGTCAAATATTGTGTGTACGACATGTCACAACATTGGCAATTTTGTGAATTCGCTATTGTTCGTTGCGCAAATCAAAATTTTGTTCATACTTTGAATACTTGTATTTCTTAAAGTAAGTGCGTGAAGTTAATAAAAATAATCATGAGTAATGATGAAGGTATGTAGTATTTAAAACGTATAAATGTAACATTTTGAGATTATTAATTACATGGAAAAAAATAGAATACAACTATAAGTCACTTTCGAAAATGCAATTTTGTTTTTATTATTTTTTTCAAATTAGGGGATTTTGTCCTCTTAATTATTGATTTTAGGTGAATCCTAGAATAATGTAGAATATAGATTTGAGTTGAATCGTGCGGACAAAATCCCCATTTGGAAATGGCAGGTTTAGAAGTTAGGAGGTAGTGGTTTCTCAATTGAAGGCGTTCGTGTTTATGATAATTTTATACAGATATATGAAGAATGCAATGTTATAACTTGTGTGAAGTGTTGAGTTTTGACTATACTGTAGCTGATTTTATAGTTTTTTTTATTTATTCTTTCTTAGGTGTAATAGTCTACACAATAAGGAAGAGAGATTTGTGTGAAAGATGATTTTCACTCAAATACAAAAAATTAGACACAATGTTTTCAAAAGATGCTAATTGCCAAAACCAACTGCACTTCTACAGACCTAACTGAACTTAAAAAAACGTTGTTAATTTTTTTATAACTATTAAAAATAAGTGGTTGTCGTCGAACAGGGACAAAAATATTTTTTCAAATATTAATTCGTCATGGTTAGATGGACAGTGCATTTTAAAAAACATATGCTAACAGAATCGTCAATCCAGGAGGCCGATTCTACTAATTACAAATGTAGATGTCTCGTCTCAATTGTGTCTCATGAGCCAAAGAAATTGAAATAAAGTGACAAGATCTCTGTAAGACTTCTATGTTTTATTATGATTTCTTTGGCTTTTGAGACACAACTGAGGCACGACATCTACGTTTGTAATTTGTAGAATCAAAGGCATGTAGGCCGGTGAAGGTTTTTCTGGATTTCGTTCTGTCTAGTGAACGCCGTAAACGTAGGAAGACTGAAAATTTATGTGCTTCTACTTCTGTGGACGAACTGCTTTTTTCTACTGAAGCGAAACTTCGCAGTGAAGGCCATCTTAGCAAATCATAGGAAGTAAAAAATATCATACCACCGAAAGCCACATTTGAAGAAAAGATAGTACCTCCTCAATCCGCTCTATGTTGACGGAAGCGAAGTTAATAATAGCACTTCCAACTGAGGTTCTAGATATCATTTTATTTACCCGAGTAGACAACTTTTTACTTGATTTATAATGCAATAAAGTATAACTACATTGTTTTTTTTTAGTTTATGTTATTTGTAGGGAAATATTTATAATTTCATGGCCTTTAACATGAAATTATTCGAAGTAATGAAGTTATTCTGCCATAACACACGTCTACAAATTAGTTTCAGTCGAAAAATGCACCTAAATAATTTTGACCGGGCTGTCCATAGTATAGGGTCCACCGTGCGCCGCCTCTTCTCCACTTGCGCTTTGGAGGCGGTGGTAACCTTAGCTTTAAGTAATTTTTTTGACGTCAACTAACTAAAAAACAAGAAAGTGACGATTTATAAGTGCTATTTTTAAGCCAACATGAATAAAAATATTTGACTTTGACATCTGATGAAAAGCTCCAAGAGTGATTTTTCATCTAAGCGAATCTCACGCGGGCGAAGCCGCGGGCGACAACTAGTTCTTAAATAATAATAAAGAATTGACGATAATGTAAGTTTGAAGTACAAGCGTTTCGGAAAAGAGAAATTTATACAAAATGTTAAAAAGTAATTTTTTGTGTGAAACATATTGATCGGTGCGTTAAATGAAACACCTAGGCCTAGACAGGTGCTATTCAAATAGGTTCTCTGAGAAGAACACCTTTTTTGCAGAAAAAATACAGTTCAATATACATTGTTATCACCACCGCGATTACATCGACACACTTTTACATTATTTTTATATCAATGACGTAAATATGACCCTTGTTATATTCAAAATCCGTAACGCTGACTAAGCAATATATTTCGTGTATTTCCCATTCACGCATGTGTAAGTACAAAATACGGCATGTGGTAACCCCGAGTCCTTTTAGTGTTGCCAGCATAATGGAAGGCGTTAGAACCTTGTGGATAGCGACCTTTACATACAATTGAATGCTTCCTGCATGACATGGAAATATTATGGTCAAGGTATAAAATTGTTTTGATTTTGAGCATTGTGTGAGTGTGAATTTCTTCGATGTGTTATACAAATACAAGCTGCTTGTTACGGCTGTTTGTTATATTATAACTACCAAGACATTGAAATTAAAAAAATAAAACAGTCAATGCATATTTAAGCTACCGCATCAACTGTTTATGCATATTTTCAGAAAAGATTATGTAATAATTCGTCAATTCTTAAAACTTTCCGTAAGGTGAGTGCAGAGTTGTTGCTTATTTTTTTTTTACTAATATGTCTTTAACTATATATCTAAGAAGCTTCTGCTCCTTCACTTATCACCATTGCACGCTTCTCGTCTCTAATTGGATAATTTTTACAATTTAAATGAAATTCACCTTCTTAATTTTTTTTTAATTAAAGATGGGTTTGCTCTTGACCACAATCTTGCCCGAGGACAGAGATGAGGTCTACGATCTAGCGAGCTTACCCAGAAGCAGCCTATTCACTCTGGTTTTGAAGAGAGTCAGGTTGTATGTGCACGCAGACGCAGGCAGGGAGTTCCATTGCTTCACTGTGCGCATTAAGAATTATGACGAAAAGCGCTTAGGCATACGAGGGGAATATCAACCAAGAAGGGATAATAGCCCGCAGTGCGTATGGTTGTCCGATTGAAAAAAGGGGTAGGCGGTATGAGCTCATGCAGCTCATGAACACACTCCCGGAAGTAAAATCGGTAGAAAACCGACAAACATTTATATACTATATTTTGAAGATTAGAAACATGTAGTAGATAAGGTAGAGATCCTCTAGTCTAAAACTTCTTCTAATTTTTGGCATAAAGGCAATGATGAATTGACCTGACCATGTTCGGGAATTTTATAAAAAAAATAATTTGCTACTGGTACTCATTCAGCAGCAAATCAAATGAAAGATCTTTTAATCAATAATAAACAGATGCAGCATCTATATATCTTTCTCTCATCTGAGCGTTTTTCCGGTTGTATCCTCAGCATACGCGTTGCCGGAGCCCAGGGTCCGCCTTCCTGCTTTTTCTTTTCCACTTCTTTGGTTTCCTTCTTCAGCCGGTGATATAGATGCAGTATATATATCAGCTGTGTATTGCTAGTGCGCAATATATTATTTACCGTGTTTACGACAGTCGACTAGTTTCGGCAAGTTCAGTAATATTGAGTTAGTTTGCCCGACCTCAAACGTTTGTAGTTTTGGAACTCATAAGTGTCTGGGATGCGTGGTCTGTAGTGTATTTGATGTCAGAGCTATGTATGTTCTCGCGGGCTTTGAATGTCATGTCATGAAACTATTGGACTTAATTTGTTATTTGTTTTTGTCTAGTTTTTTGGTAATGATGGTACTTGAGTGTCTTTTTTAACTTTCGCTCTCACGGGATGATCCGATAAAAAAATTGTAGTCTTTCTGTTCAAGACGTCTTTTATATAAGTTACATTAAGATGTAACTTATATAAAAGACGTCTTGAAAATAAAAAAAGAATTTAAAAAAAAATTATTAAAAATAATAAAAAAAATAATTAAAAATATTAATTAGTATTAAAAATTATTTTAATAGAAAAAAAAATTGAATACCGATACTTGTAGCAGTTTGTCCTAACTTGTCAGTAAACATAGTTGCCATTTTGTTGCCATTTCGTTGTGCCCAGGCCCCAATTGCTCTCCCTCCTTTACCATAGAAGATCTTAACAAGGCTTGGTTGCCGTGGCCAAATAAATAATTTGAGTCTTGTTGATGATGTAAATATAGTCTCGTGAATGAGACATGATCATAAGTATGTTGTAAATATACTCGTAATATACCGGAATCTACAGACTGACTGTGAAGTTCCTTTCTCATAAGTGTTAATACCTATTGGTTTGGAGAGTACGAAAAATACTGACGCATTTTTTTGCGGAAACAGAATTCAATTTCTCTGTCATTTATTACTGAAAAACCCCTGTGATTAAACGAATGAAATACGTATTCATGCTCCAATCGTGAGTGACGGCGGATACAACATAATCCGAGTGTGGATCTGTGGAATTGTAAAAAAAACCCGTGTCGATCAGATGGAATGACGTGAGCGGAAATGCATATGCGAGCTGAACAGACGAGGGTGAGCCTAGCCTAGGGCTGCCACGAAGTGTAGGGAAAAACCAAAATAAAAATCAGTAGAATAACCTTATAGAATTGAAAAAAAGGAAAAAGTATGCCTTACAATATTCGCATAACGTGTAATATCTGTCTTTCACTGTGCCCTTTTTCTCCTGTGAAAAAAAATCACTGCTACTCTTCAAAATATGTAGCATTGTTATGATATATTGGGTAGGATTCTAACGACACCTGACTTCTAAATCAGTTAAGGCATTAAAGTATTAAAAATATAATTTTAAAAAGCTCAGAAATATTAACTCAGTTTTAACATGGACACACTCCATTACCCAATTGGTGTTGGATTATGAAATATATCTACAAAATGACGAAATAAATTTACAAATTAAAGTTGACATTAACCTATTGCAGCCTGCAGTACCAATTTTTGAATATTTTATCAAAAACCAATATTTTTTTATTTTTACTTTTGCGTAGGTGTCTTCAACATGAAATTAAACGAGAAAAAAATCAAATTCAATTTCCCAACTCGCCAATCAAGAATAAAAGTCCGACATCAGATAGGATCGCTAATTTGATGACATTGTAAGATGTGACAATCCCTATCTAAGCATTTTTCTTAATCTCGGATAAATTATGTCAGTTTTAATGATCCGATTCTTTTTGGTGCGACATTTTTCTCTTCTATTTTTATCTTTAACCGAAAAGTGTCAATTCGGATCGGACAGTGTGCCCGAGTCGTCAGCTATTTATTTCAACTGTCTACCTCAGTCTGCCTACGTAGGTACCTAAATAGCCTATACGTTTTGTGAGTTTTTCCGTAATCTAGGTACATATAATATGTTATCAATATAATGTAATATTAGCCGTATTCCGTTTCTGCTCTCGTGGACAGTTTGGTAAAAAAAGTATACATACTTACTGGTTATATTTTACCCATTTTTGTCTTTAGTTCTCGTATAATGTCAACCAAAGTGTTAATTAATTTTCATTGAAAAGTAACCGTAGATTTTGCTTGATGAAGTAACAAACATCTATTCATCCTTACATTTTCACACGTCCAAATCTATTATATTTAGTGGGATATTTATATTCAAAGTTTCAAACTTCATAAGTACAATAGATTTGGACGTTTGCTGTCACATTATTTGATTTTAATTATGTAAAAGCAATTTTTTACAAAAAGAACCTTTAGTAAACCTCTATAAGCTCTATATTTTTTCTAGTGGTAACCCTATCAGTTGAGTTATATCCCTCCCTCACCCTAAATACCCCTAACACGTCTGAGATCTGAAATATGATTTATGTTCACTCTCTCCCGATTGGTAAGTGGATAATAGGGTACTTATCGATAGACGCGCAGAATCCAAAACGCCCAAATAAACTGATCGTAACTTGCGTTGCGTTTACTAAAACGTAAAATACCTTAATATAACTCTACTCTGTAAAAAAAAAAAAATCACAATAATTTAGGCCAAATTTTTTTTTAGAGAGAAGTTACAAAGAGATACAAGTACAGCATCAAAATTCTATCTTTATTAGGTTTTTTACGGGGCACCTACACAGAATTTTGAACCCGCATGGTTAAGGCCAGGTTGAGCTCATTAATGGGCAAAAAACTCACGAAACTCTCTCTTTTTTATGTAGACTGATCGAATTGATGAAATTGGTTGGTATGTGTAAAAATTTAACAGATGTAAAAGATGACCTGAACAGTGTCTTTCTTCACATAAATCATAAATATATATAAAAATGTTCCTTTACTGACTGAGTGACTAACAGATAACGCACAGCCAAAACTACTGGGCGTAGATAGCTGAAATTTGTCATGTAGGTTCCTTAGGGAGTGAAGGGGAGCACTAAAGAAAGAATTTCCCGAAATTCCTACGGGAACAAAATCCCATGCTAGTTTTTTTTTTTTTTTATTTATTAAAGATGGGTTTGCTCTTGACCACAATCTTGTCCGAGGACAGAGATGAGGTCTACGATGTAGCGAGCTTACCCAGTAGCAGCCTATTCACTCTGGTTTTGAAGAGAGTCAGGTTGTATGTGCTCGGTTGTATGTAGTTACCTATAAAATTAGAAGTAGGGTATGTATTGAAGCAAAGGTAAACCATAACTTCACCAATTCATTTCATATGTATCCCACGGGACGCAATCTAATATACATTGGTCTCATTGTCCGTTCGTATTCACGAGGTTCAAATACGGTTATGTATATTAGATTGGATCTAATAAATTGAACCTCGTTTATTCGGATGGATTGTTTATTTTAAGTTAGGGTTATTCTATCATGAAATACTATTTTAGATATCACCATGAGAGCTCCTTAAAAAGGAGGATATTAGGAGCACCCATAACCGGAGAGTATGTATGAAGAGAGTGATGAGTGTAGAGGAAGCAAGAAAGATCTGTAAGGATCGTTGCAAGTGGAAATCGCTAGTGTCTGCCTACCTCCACGGGAAAAAGGCGTGATAATATGTATGTAAGTATGTACGATGTATATGATCTTACTTACTTTTATTATTCGCCGCAATCCATTCATCTCTTCTTTGGTCTTCATCTAATTCTGAATGCAAGCAATGAATAAGACTGTAATAATGATAAGTAGGTATATACCTACATTTCATTATTACAGTCTTATTAGTGAGATATAAGAAACCTGAAATGAATGAAATAATAATAGACTCTCTCAGCTCTAGTAAATAACGAAATAACTCAAACAACCTCTTTTTAATTTCCGTTTTAATCTAAACCAATAAACTTTTACACTCGTTCAATCTTGTCGGAGTCACTATTGTGTTTGTTCAACAACTAAACGTGAAACCATAAAACCAAACAGGATTGCAGTAGAATCGCATACGTAAAGGACTTGTGTCAACAATGGTCATAAAGCTGCCATAGCACCAAAGGTCCGAACGGCTAGTACAGTCGTCTGCTTTTCAAGTTACCCTATGTGGTGGTAATAGCGGTCAATGTGAAAGACTTTGGGTTGGTCAATGTGTTGTTGGCTGTACAACACGAAGCAATATGTCAGTTCTGTTTAGCATAATAGAGGTGGCGTTTGTCGGTACAGGGAGAATTGTATTGGCGTCGACAGTACGTGTGTCGGGATCTTTACTGAAATGATTTGAACGATGAAAAGCGATGTGCACAGCTGAATCGAGGAAAATGGTGAGGTTAGCATAATATCTTAATTGTACTAGAAAATATTATTCATCGGGATCAAAATATATAAAGGAGAAAGTGAACGACGTGGCGTATAAAGAAGTGAAAGAGTTAGTAATGAAAAGAGAAAAATGGAAGGAACTCCACCGACAAGAGCCTTGCTCTTAAATTTTATGATGATGATGATGGGATCAAAAAGTGGGATCCAACGAAGAAGAATCTTTTTATTACAATACTTTTAGCTACACAAAGTTATTTGATTTTTAAAAATTAAAGTGGAACGGCTATAAGAACCATTTTAATTGTTTTTAAATCAAAACAGTTAACAATTACTGGCAAATAGCGAAAATAAATTTATTGGCAAAAATAAACTCGGAAAAATGGGAGCTCGAAACGACACGCCCGCACGCTTCATATTCAACCGCCAGAGAGCGCTGTCATCGCTTTCCCGTCAATACACACTCGGAGCAGCTAACAATACTTTAATACTTTAATAAGGAATGGCTTAAAAAATATGATAATAATATAAGCAAACTTGTAAATATAAAGTCGATTAAAAACATGATAAGCACATATTATTAGTCTAAATACTATAACGTAGGGTTCAATAACAAAACGTAAATATATCTCGGAAATTCCTAAGTAATAAAGAGGGCGTAATAAATTGATGCCACAATAATAAGATGCGAACTTTCACGTTTGTTTGCTTTACCACCGAAAGGGGGAATTAATTTCGACAAAGTTTCAAATTACCGAGGCTTGCTTGTACGTTTTGTTCGTGAGAGTAGGTATCGAGATGCTGAGATAATGAAGAAGTTTCCAAAGAGTAAAAGATATGCTTTAATTCTTGTGCTAAGGATTAATACGTAAAGTTTATCTCATGTTAAGAGCAGTAAAACCATGGAGTGTATACATATGTATAACTTTATGAGTAAATTGAATATTGACTAATTCTATACTTTCAAAAAAAGTAATTAAAATAATAGGTCAACACGATCAAGAGATATTACATATATATTGCGATTTCAGGCAGCAATCAAAACCTATGGGGTACTTCCCGTTGAACTAAAATTATAAAATTTAGCAAAATGCAAGGTCTAACAGTACTTATACAGGAATAAATAAGAATATATTGTAAATATGTTGTTGGAAGTTTGAAAAAATGTGTTACAAACATATTTTTGCGCTGTATTCACTATGAATCTTATGGATCGAACTGCAAAGTTAAGTTTGTTTTTGAAACTAGTTGATCTTTGAGTTAGAGCTATGATGTGAGATGCTTTGCATGTACGGAACCTTCGGTGCGCGAGTTTGACTCGACCTTGGCCGGTTTTTTTCTTACCTTTTATTTACCTTTTTTGGTTCATAAATGCTTTGACAAGTTTCTAGTTCCTGCGCATAGAATATGCCGATTAGGTGTGACAGTTTTTCCACTAGTAGGTACTCATTTTTATATATCGCCGATTTAGTATAGCTACTCGTATATAGCACGATAGAATGGTACCTCGTAAAATTTTATATTGAAAGGAAATATTTTGTGAATGCGTAAGCGGGCTCCAAATGGCATTTTCAACGCGGTTTTGTGAATATTATCCCATAATGTATGAATACTTTGAGCCGCCGCGTTCTGTTTTTTTTTTCATGTAAGTACCTGTATAAGTCAAAACATTTAGTATGGATGAAATTTGGGTAGGTTTGTGCTGTTAAGAGTAATAGGAAATATGCGGGTCAATCAAAAAACAAATTATAGGACCTATTACTAGTTTGTTTTGCTATCGGTTGTACAGTCAACAAACAGCTTGGCAAGTTATCCGATACGGTACCTCAAATGCGGTAACAGCGATGAATTTGCAATTGAGTAATTTAAAAAAATTGGCAAGTTGAGGTGCTATTATCTGATTGATCAGCACTTATAAGTACTATATATTATAATAAATGAAATGATAATAAATGATTGCATGACTTAAGTAAAAATGTGTATCAATAAAGTTTTTTGCAACAAAAAATTGATTTATTTCTCAGACTTCGCTCACTGAATCAATATTGCATACGAATTATTTCTATTTCTAAATATAGCACATAAACAAATATTGTCAACTGGGTCACTAAACGTTGACATGTTGGACTAATTGCGGCTTGCGTGATCTCTCACCTCGAATGGTGTCAAAGTTGTCAAACAAATAATTGTGTATTGTATGAGGTAATTTTTCACATAAGTATACATTTGTAATTTACAAAAATAATAAGTATTTTTCAGAGCTGGTATTATCGAAAAAAAAATACTGAATACTTTGTATTAAATCGTATATGAAAATATTGAATTTTCATTTGAAAAATTTGATAAAACCAGTTTACTAATAAATCTTTTTTTCCTTTTACATTTCAGGTAGACACACTTTACTTTATCAGTCGACAACTGAGAACGGTAAGCTTTATTAAATTATTAATGCATCTAAATATGTTTAGGAGAGTGTGTAGGTAAATATGTAACTAGGTTTTCGTTATAAGTCAGATTTTATTGAAAATATGTAAAAATAATAATTAAAAATTTATTTCAAGAAATCTGACAAACAAATTACGTCCTTACCTACCTAAAAAGTGTACCTAGATTTTTTACAAAATTCTTCTTATACAAGTAACTACAAATTTATAATCTAGTAAGACTTCAAAGTCGTTCAAAGCTACGTTGTATTGGTAAACACATTTTAGTAGGTAGGTACTCATTTTCATTGTACAAGTTATGTACGTAGTAGTAATTGGTATGTTAGGTTATCTTGACTTTTATAATGTTTTTAGTAGTTTTTACCTAACAACTGTATTGTGTACTTATAATATACAGTTACCTAGTACCCTTTAGATAAACGTACGTAGCTTAGGTAGCCAGAACTTTAGACTAGGTAAAATTCACTATTCACAAATGGGCTCATAAATTCCAAAATTAATCTTTTGGAAGTAATAAAGCTAATCCAGTGCGCTGCTGACACACACGGAGGGGTTAAAAGATTTCTAAATTCCCATTTGGACTACGTCGATGTACGTCTTTATCTAAAGGTCTTTAAGCGTTAAATATGCGGTACTAAAACAAACTGGTTTGAACCACATTTCAATGACCATTTCAGCACCTCAATTTTCGGCTGCGTGCGGTTTTAACCCTTATTGATATATCACCACTCTTATGTTTGGTATACTTTCCCTCATATGGGCGGGCAGTTTGCAAATGAGGCGATTATATGCAAGGTAGATGACATGCGCCCGCGCTGCCCTTAGCATGTAAGACCACCTTCAGTCTTGAGAAATACGACAAAAGAAGGGCAGTTATACCAAAACTTTGCACGTTCACCAAATATTTAAGTTATAAACGAGTTGATGCCGTATTTTCCGGCTATGAGACTTTAAATCAACATTAAACTTGCTCGTTATTTGGCGGATACTGCTTAATAAAGCGGCGAAAATTAAACATGTTTATGGTCTAGTGGAGAACTCCTTGTTAAAGAGATGAATTTATCAAGTACATGTTTATTTACTCGTAAAAACAGACCGTAAAAAGGAGAGATATATGTATCCGTATTACAGTAGAGCTTGTACGAGTATAAAGAGAGTGATGAGTTTGGAGGAAGCAAGTGATATCTGTTAGGTAGGATCGTAGCAAGGAGATCCTGTTAACCCACGGGAATCATGCGTGATACACACATGTATGTATGAATTTAAAAAAAAAAATCGGTCGCGTATGCATTTTATGGCAAAAATTTATACATGGCAAAAATTAATACAAGGTAGAGGAATAGTACAAATTTTCTCTCTGTATTTTACTTTCCCAAAATTATGTCCAACTAGCCGCGCCCCGGGGCTTCGGTCCCGTGGGAATTTCGAGATAAAAAGTACCCTATGTGCTATTCCCGGTATTTTTCTACTCGTATACCAAATTTCATCGAAATCCGTCCAGTAGATTTTACGTGATTGAGTAACAAACATCCTCACAAATTCACTTCCAGACTTTCGCATTTAAAATATTAGTAGCGCAGTAAATAGAGCGAACCTTCCCTAGGGGTTAATTACGTGCGGTCCAGTAACTCAATTTTATTTATATTATTGTTTAGGATGGTTGTAAGTATTTAAAATAAATATGGCACAATTGACTAGCTTTTGCACTCGCCGCCAAATTGGAAAAATGAAAAAAAAATCACCACTTTGTTCGGTTTTTCGCTTATATTTTCTTTTAAGTGTATTTTCGCTAGAAAAGTGTTCTACACAATGTTGTAGAAAATTAAATTTGCCGTTATTTACTTTTTATATTTTGGTTCTAGGACTGACAGTTTCCGAGAAAAAAATCCTTTGCCTTAAAAAAATCTCATTTTTCAAACATTCGTCAATCTTTTTTAATTTAAAACGATGTAATCCAGTCATGACCTATTCTAGGAGAAAAAGTAGCAGAACAAACATCGTAGGGAATTTAATTACCTGCAAAACGCAATTGCATATTTCTTAACCAACCCTGCAAGGTGGAGAGTAAAACTAAATGATAAAACAACGGAAATTGTTTTTTGCTATAATATTTTACTTTTTACTAACTGAATCTCAGTCCCATGGAAATTTCGGGATATAAAGTACCTTATGTGCTAGTCCTGATATTTTTCTACTAGTATACCAAATTTAATCGAAATCCGTCTAATAGATTTTGTGTGATTAAGCAACAAATATCACATCCAAACTTTCCCATTTATAGTGTGATTCATTGCAGGTGAGTAACCGGTACCTGATTGGGACACTGTAAAAGTGTCTGTGGACATTATCAAGTACAGATATTAGATAATATTTGCTTCATCAGCAATAAAGATTAGGAAAGAAACACGATTTTAAAATGAAAAAGTTTGGATGTGATATTTCTTGCTCAATCTAAAAAATCTACTGGACGGATTTCGATAAAATTTGGTATGCTAGTAGAAATATATCAGGGCTAGCACATAAGGTACTTTTTATCCCAATATTCCTATGGGAGTAAAGCCCCCGGCTGCAGCTAGTAGACAATAAAATATGATAGCAAAAACGTAATATTTTAACTTTTACTTTTACTCCCTACTAAGTAGGGTTGGTTAAAAAAAAAGCATTCACAGCTTCAAATTTTATTCCAATATATATTTTCCTAAAGTAGGCCATAAATTAATTACAGCGCTCTGAAGTAAAAAGTTTGTCAAATTTCTAAATGCGATTAAAAAATGCGATTTTTTTAAAGTGCACATCTCCATAACTATTAGTCCTAGAAACAAAATATAAATTGTACATTATAGGAAATTTATTTTTACAACGTTGTGTAGAACTCTAATGTAGCTAAAATGCATCTAAACGAAGGTGAGAGCGCAAATCTGAATAAAGTGGCAATTGTTTTTGGTTTTTCCAACATATGGCGGGCGTGGAAGGGGGAGAAATTGTGCCTCTTGCATTTTAAACACTTACTAACCATCCTAAATAACATATCAAAAATTCAGAACTATTGAACCATTTGTAAGTAAACCCTACCCTTAGCTCTATTTTGGTCTTTATTCAATGAACTATGGACGGATTTGTATTAAATTTGGTATACTAGTAGAAAAATACCAGAAATAGTACATAGGTTACTTTATATCCTGAAATTCCCACGGGAGCGAAGACCCGAGGCGCAGTTAGCAGAAAATAAAATATTATAACAAAAAAAGCAATATTCCGTAGTTTTAATATTGAGTTTTACTCCCCATTCTGCAGGGTTGGTTAAGAAAAATGCAAATGCGTTTTGTAGGTAATTAAATTCCCTACAAATTTTATTCCAATACTTATTCTCCTAAAATATGCCATAACTAGATTACAGCGTTCTGAAGTGAAAAGTTTGACAAATTTCCGAAAAAGAAGATTTTTTTAATTTTTTTTATGAGCACACATCTCGGTAACTATCAGTCCTAGATACAAAATGTAAAATGTAAATAAAAGGAAATCTAATTATCTACAAGATTTTGTAGAACACTTTCCTAGCAAAAACGCATCTAAACGAAAATATGAGCCTAAATCTAAAAAAGTTATTTTTTTTTAGTTTTTTTAAGATTACCACGGACGCGGAAACTTGGCAATTGTGCCCTTTTTATTTTGAATACTCACAATAATCCTACACAACATTTCAAAAAATTCACAATTACTGGACCGTTTGTAATTTGATTCTCGTCTATTTACTGCGCTAATTAGTAGGATTTGTCTTTTAATATGATGTACCTACTGATTTTAATATTTGTGCTTGATTAGGTAATATTTGTTATTTCTAAAACGAGGATAATAGACGAAACAGTAATTTAAATCTGAGATATCAAACTTTAACCAACTAATAAATTGGAGCGTTTTCCTCGAACGGATTCCGACCTACCAATTTAGGGGAGCAAATATGCCCGGGAAGGCAAGTTTCAGCGTAAATACGACACTTTAACTTGTGAACTAGGTGTAAGTGATCCTACTAGTGGTCTGAGATAGAGATGATGGGAGAATCGAGTGAGAATTTCACCTCATATTTATTAGGAAAAAATTCTCGTCATGTTCATGCCTCGTCAGTTCCAACAGGGTAAAAACGCTAACTGTTAACTTTAACATAAAATTCTGGAGAATGATTTAGTCCCATCAATGCCATCATCACCTATGTATACTACTTATTTTCTAGATTTTCTACTTGTATCAGTGTAGCTTGTGTGTGTGCGTTAAAGTAGTCTTCCAACTTTTGCTTTGGCTTTTTCCACATTATACCACGAGATCTCTTCTCTCTCTCTCAGCCAAAAGACGTCCACTGCTGGACAAAGGCCTCCCCCAAGGATTTCCACAACGACCGGTTCTGCGCTGCCCGCATCCATGCGCATCCCGCGACCTTCACCAGGTCGTCGGTCCACCGAGTGGGAGGCCTGCCAACACTACGTTTTCCGGTTCGTGGTCGCCACTCGAGAACTTTTCTGCCCCAACGGCTATCTGTTCTACGAGCTATGTGATCGTACGAGATCTCTTAAATATAAAGAAATAAGTAACAAAAAAATACTACATCATACAAGTCATTTAATTCTAACTCAAAAATACTTTCAACATTGCGAAATTTAAAAATCTCCTTAGTAAGAAGTTAATATAGAAAAGCCGGTACAGCGATACAGTCCAAGCCTGTAAATTCGGTCCACGAAGTACTTTCCTTTATTTATAGTCCCCACAACTAAGTGCAGAATGCTTCTACTGCGGTTTACTATTACGTTGCTGCTGGGTTGCTAAATCCAATTAAGAAAATTCAACTTTTTAATGTTTAGAATTTAAGATTCTTCCTTCCAACATTTTCTTTTTGAATTGTTTGTGTTACAAAAGCTCTCATATTACATCACTAGCTTTTGCCCGCGGCTTCGCCCGCGTGAATTTCCCACGGGAACAGTGCTTTTTCCCGGGATAAAAAGTAGCTTATGTGCTATTCCAGGTCATTATCTACCTCTGTACCAAATTTCATCGAAATCCGTCCAGTAGATTTTGCGTGATTGAGTAACAAACATCCTCACAAACTCACAAATTCACAAACTCACAAACTCACATCCAAACTTTCGCATTTATAATATTAGTATGGATTTATCTTATACAATACTAGCTTTTTCCCGCGGCTTCGCCCGCGTGAATTTCCCACGGGAACAGTGCTTTTTCCCGGGATAAAAAGTAGCCTATGTGCTATTCCAGGTCATTATCTACCTCTGTACCAAATTTCATCGAAATCCGTCCAGTAGATTTTGCGTGATTGAGTAACAAACATCCTCACAAACTCACAAACTCACGAATTCACAAACTCACAAACTCACATCCAAACTTTCGCATTTATAATATTAGTATAGATTCTTTGTGTTCGAAAAATAACACGTGTTCCTTGTTAAATTTTTGGGCGGTCATCAAATTCTCATGTACGTACCTACCAACTATCAAGATTTTTCATTTTCTAATGTTTAATTCTTCTGATTATGGTAAGACTAACACCCTGGGGTTCCGATTCCGTGGTAATTTCTAAATACAGAAAATCTTGTGTGATTTTTCATCAGGCCTGTGCCAAATTTCATGAAAATAGGTTTAGCCATTTTTTAGTTATACATGGTGTAACTAACTCGATTTTATTAATAACATAGGTATCCAAATACCTCCCGATTTTATTATTATAATAATAATTAGTAATGTTACTGAAAATAAATAGACGTTTGTTACGTCAGAAAAATTAAAAGTAAAGCGACTATCAAGTGTATATAGACACTGTTAATACACTTCTGAATTCAAAGATACTAACCAATTGTTAGTTGAATCCTTTTTAGGGATAGTTCGGATTGTTGCTACAGGTTTTAAGGATCAAAGGCATGATTGATCGGAAGCAAAATGATCGGATCCGAAGTTGTGCTATTGTGGTTTACTTTAACTATTTCTGTGTGGGAACGGTCAAAGGATTTATCCATTGTAATAATGAAATACCTGCGAGTAGAGGAGTTTGTACTTCATAACAGCTTTTGCTACAAAAGTAACAATCGAACAGCTTTTTAAAGTAATGAGTATGTAACTCCAAATGGGTTTTTCATTTTTGGCTCTAATTTATTTTTATTTTCCTTTTTACACGACTGACCAAAAAAGGAGTGTAATATTTTCAGGGTTCATGTATGTATGTGTAATTTTCTTTTTTCCACCATAAGTCCTGAACGGCTTAACAGATTTTCATGAGAGGTATTTTTAGATTCTTTGCATTCCTCCGAGTGACAGAGTCATTACTGTTACAGTTTAAATATTAAATATAATTTCTGTTTCATTACTACAAAAGCACAATAGCATTGGTAATATTCGTATAGAGATATCAATACAATATTTTCATTCTTATTAATTTTTCAAAAGTATTCATCATTTTCAATCGACTACCCAAAAAAGGAGAAGGTTATATGTTTCGATGTATGTTTTGTTTGCACCTCATTCAGTAGGTAGCCAATACATACATTTTTCTTTTATTAATCTTCCTATTAAGTAATTTCATGCTTTTAAGTTTTATAATGGAAGTCGGTTGTTTGTTTTTTGGAAAAATAATTGTTCGGAATAAAAGAGTTATTTATGGACCTGACATCTAATATTTTTTTATTAGATGTCAGGTCCATAAATAACTCTTTTATTTGCCGAAATCAACAAATTTGTAGACCGACGTAAAACTTAAAATATCGTCATCATTAGAAATTTTAATGTCTCATTGCTAGGGTAGTAGGTCTTGCCTATTAATGGATAAGGAGCATGGTTGCTAAACGCGTGATTGGGGGTTTCAATGAATGAAAATAGTCGGGACCAACGGTTTAACGTACCTTCCGAAGCAAAGAGAAACTTGAGATTATAATTTTTGGTCATCCATCCCTTATTAGATCATTGGCATTAAGTTCCTTTATCGCGGTAGAGGTAGCAAGTATCAAAAGTATGGGTTGATATACGATATAAAATATCCTAACTAATATTATAAATGCGAAAGTGAGTTTGTTTATTTGTTACCTCTTCACGCTTTATCTACTGAATCAATCTTCCTGAAATTTCGCATTTACATAGTTAGAATACTGAGAAGGACATAGGGTACCTTTTATCCCGGAAAAAGGCACTGTTCCCGTGGAAAGCTAGTTCAATATAAAAAACTCAGAAAAACAATAGATTAGACTTTTGTACCCGAGCGTCAAGCTCGAAAGTGCATAACTCTCAACTCGTCACAATCGCGCCAGTTTCGGAACATAAATTGTCTCTATTTAATAATAATAATAATTTATTCCGGAAAAGTCCATAGAAATGTTAGTTACAATGTCCTTAAAACTATGTTAGTAACTTATCTACGTGTAATTGGGTCCAATGTTTTAGTATGTGCCCATCTACCCTGCTAGCGATGACTTTGAGAAGGCTGTTGGAGCTAACGCTCAGTCTCCGCATCAGAGAGGCCACCCTCTTCCGCACTATGGCTTAGAAGGTGTCCACACGAGCCCCTGCAAAAATTTCTGATGCGGAGCAGTGTCTTGGTAGCCCTGCGCTCTAAACCCGTTATTATATTGGATGCGTAGGACTTTGTGTGCATTCTGTGTATAATAATTGACCCATAGACTTTATGTGTAAAAAAATTGGCAATATGCCTTAAACAATGTAAGTTTTACACTTAATATAGTCTCTACAACTATAGCTTATTTTTCGATATTAAAATTTCATTTTATATGTACCTACACTACTTCCATTTCCTTTTAGCGTGTGAATTTTACTGAGCCAATGTTACCGATATCTGATTGTCAACTGCAATGCAATTTCGTCTTTATTTTGTTTGTCGTAAAGTTTTAACAGTTTTTCTTGGATTGTGTAATAATGTTTGGTTTTGTGAGGTTGGTTGCTGATCGTAAAATTGGTCAGCGTTATGTTTATAGCATTAGGTGAATACGACGTGCGGTTGGTAATAACATTCAGGCATTTTTAGGGTTCCGTACCTAAAAAGGCAAAAACGGAACCCTTATAAGATCACTTTGTTGTCCGTCTGTCCGTCTAACTTTTTTCTCAGGAACGCTTAAAGATACCAAGTTGAAATTAATATCGAATACTCATATACATGGTCTCTTTAAGCAAAAAAAAATCAAAATTATACGTCAACGCGATCAAGAGATATTACCGTAAATGTTGCAAATTTTCGCATATTTAGCGATTTAAGGCAGCAATCAAAACCTATGGTGTACTTCCCTTTGACCTAAAATTGTGAAATTTGGCAAAAAGCAAGATCTAACAGAACTTATATACAGGAATAAATCTGAAAATTATAATTAGGTATGTTGTTGAGAGTCTAAAAAAATGTTACAAACTTATTTTTGCGCTGGATTCAGTATGAATCTTAGGGATTGAACAACAAAGTTAAGTCTGTTTTTGAATCTAGTTGGTCTAATAGTAAGAGCTATATGAGATGCTTTGCGTGTACGGAACCCTCGGTGCGCGAGTTCGACTCGCACTTGGCCGGTTTTTATGAAGAGTGCTTGTATTGTAAGAAGCTATACCATTTTTCTTTGTTTGAATAGTACGGATGCGCTAGACGTTGAGTTGAGAGTGTGAACGTAAAAAAGATACACAATCTTTTTCATTTCAGTATCCATTTTTACTGAAACTTCTATAGAATGTTGGCTATTTACTGGTTGTATTTTCATTTTCTTGTAATGTAACATGAAATTGTGCAAACAAAGGATCAGCGTGGATTTTCTTTCACTACTGATTTTTCTTTGTGTTGCAGACTTTTTATGAAGCTCTTCTCAAAGACTGTATATTTATTGAGATTGAGTGTTCGCATTTTGGTTTTACGAAAACATCTCTGAGAAAAAAAAACATTTCAATAATTGGGTTGTAGAGGTTCAAAACGTTTTTTCTAACTACAGAGGTACTAGCAGTTTTAGATATAAGCAATCCAAACAATCTTATAATATTTTTTTTTTATGTTGCCCTAACCATCTATAACAATACTTGAATTGAGCTTGAGGTTACAATCCATTATTTTCCTCTGATGAAACAACAAAAGTATAGCAATTTTAGAATTTATCTCCAATGAAAATAACTAAATTGCTATGATTAATTTAAGCGCAGAAAGTGTCACTTTTATCATATCTCGTTTAATATTTTAAAAGGAATCTTTTCAGCTCAAAGTTTCCTCTGATTTTAGTGGTTCCGTGTTTATTTAGTTTGTCGGGGCTGCCAACTTCCCAGATTTGTAAGTTATGAAATTTACACAAAGTTTGTTATAAATAGTCGTTTATAATAAAGCTTTGTTTTACGCTGTAAACTTTGCAAGCTTTAATATATTTTTAATCAGGCATAAACGTATCTATTGCCTGATTTAAAAACACATGACAAAGTTCATTATTTTTAAATGAATGAGTACATCATAGCTAGCTTATATGTTTCTTTGTTTAAAATCATTTATAACAATTGTTTATTAAAAAAATAATATGAAGCGGTGGTGGTCGAGTGGCAATAACACCCGCTTGAGGTTGGATAGGACCCGGGTTCAAATACTACCTGTGCCACATGAGTTAATAGACCAATCTGACACTTGCTTCCAGTGAATGAAAACATGGCGAGGAAACCTGCACACTGGTTGACTATTTAGTTGACTAGTAGTATATACGGCTACTGCCACTAGATGGTGGTAGTCGTAAAAGTCATGTCAGATGCCTTTAGGCGACTTGAATAATATCTGACACTAATGTTAATACACTTTACTGTGTGATAGTGATAAACTCAATAAGAAGAAGATTAAAATAAATAAATATAAATATATACGGACAAATCACACAGATTGAGTTAGCCCCACATTAAGTTCGAGACTTGTGTTATGGGATACTAACTCAACGATACTATATTTTATAATAAATACATATATAGATAAACATCCAAGACCCGGGTCAATCTGAAAAAGATCCTTTTCCATCTTGACCCGACCGGGGATCGAACCCGGGACCTCCGGTGTGGTAGTCCGGCGTGATGACCGTTGGGCCACGGAGGTCGTCTCATCAAAATAATAGGTACACTTGTCTTCCTCGGTTTGTTCAATCGAACTATCGCTTTTTACAAATACTCAATTCGATGATGTAATTACTGAGATCCGTGATAGTTAAAATATAAAAAGTATACGAAAAATAAAGCAATAAAAAAAAATGTTTTGATTTTCTCACGAACTCATTTTAAAGTAAAGTCAGTTTACATACATCAGATTAATAAGCTAATATAAAGGGAGATCTTCAAAGTTAATGCCGTAAAGGCAAACAAACTAATTTTAAACAAAGTTTTCAAATACCCCGCAAAGTCGACCGGTATTGTCGGCGCCCCACGCCGTTATTCTATACGAAACTTTGATACATGGCCTGGCTATAAAATCCAGCTTCACCAGAGCGTATACGTCTAAGCAATTTGAAGAGTTTATAAATCTTATTGCCTTATGGTTAAGCCTTTCATAGACTGCCGGAATTACGAGCAGCATTTTTAGACGTGAATGCACATTTACGTCGAAAAGTGAAAATCAGTACCTAACAATAACAACAATATTTGAGATAGGGTTATTATTTTGTGTGATTTATTTTCTTTAGTTTCGTATAGGCTATACATACCCAAAAAATAGATATCAAAATGGACTGTCGTTTGCTGTAAGTACGGTACCTACAGTTTTTTTTTTAATCTTGGTAATAACCTTTTCTTTTTTACGATGTTGGCATATGCAATATGCATATATCAATGCTGATTGATGTATGAATTGAAGTCAACTCGTAAAAAAATATTATCATTAAAGTGTACGCAAGTACCTATTTAATAAAGTAAAATTCAGTTTTTTTTTTAATAGTCTTGGACAAGAATATTAAATTGTAAAAAATGAGACCCTGATCTAAGACTTTATTTATGTGATTTATGTAAAATAATTGTTATGTACTTATTATCAGAATACAGCGTCAAAAAAAAATCCAAAATGCATATTAGGTCCATCGGGATATTATGTACTAAGGGTACCTATCACTCACACTATTTTCATCGTACAGACAGTCTGACTCTACTACTGTCCTATATTGCGCGTCATGCGCGTAGATGTCAAAGAGCGTCAGGCAGATTTTATTTTTAAATGCCGCCGGTTCACTCGCGTTTTACTTCGGCGGCCATTTTATTTTTTACTTTTTTCAGGCCAGTGTCGGTAACGCTCTGTACATGGCTGAATTGTTTGCCAATGAAGTTCGGTGGTGTATTTTTTTGTAAGGGATACGGGCGTATCGATTGCGTGGAATACTTTTTACGGTGGTGTATTTACAGCGTGGTTTTACTCGATGTAATTTTGTTCTTTATTGACAACATTGAAAGTCTTATCTTTATTATGAAATCAACGGCAAGCAAATATAAAATAGTTTTTTTAAGGTGCTACAGAACACTGATGTCAGATAATATTTTCAAGTTGCCTAAATAGATTTGACAAATGGACTTAATTTTTTACTTAGAAATAATAAATTAAGTATCCATATTTTATCGGACAGTCAGGTTCATTAACATTTTGTATTGAAATAAATCATAAAACTTTTAAGAGAATATACCTACCAACTTACCTCTCTCCCTCTCGTCCGTCGCAATATGTCAAAATTCGTAACGTATCCGCACTATTTTTAAAGGGGTTTGGGTAAAAGTGGCATGATTTTCAAAACTTGCGGCCACCGATGAAAGTTGGTTCATTTAATAGAACATATTGAGACGATCATTTTCTTCTATGGCCGTTTTTGTCTAAAGTGTATCGGAGCTGAGATATTTGAAAACAAAAATCTGTAATATTACGCTATTTTAGAACATTATCTTCGATTTATTGTTATATAAACCCAACGCTACAACCATTATTATCAAAGAATTAATGCAGGTAGGTGGTAAACTAGGTGTATAATAACTATAGAGCGTGATAAGTGCTTACGTAAGTAAAGCACTCACTGCCGCGGTCCCCATTTGGATGGGTGACCAAAGTGGCACAAAAAATGACATAATGTCGAGTTCCACCGAGCTTCGGACAGCACGTTCAGTAATTCCATGTTCAGGCTACAATCATTAGATGCCTTCAAGCCGCCTAAAACATCTGACTATAATTCTAACGCTTCACATTCGGAATGCTTGGAAGGCAAATCCAAACAACAAAAAACAGTGAACTAAATAGGATACATTTGGATTTCCAAATAAACTTTTTATTTGGAAATCCAAATGCTCCTTTAAGTCTACGTAAAGCCATAATTATATTAGATGGGACTTATATTTACTTGCAAAAGAGCCGTAACTATTATTTTCAAAGAAAATCATACAGTCTTCACAAGTTTCGTCATTTAGTGAAACCTTTTTTAGTTGTTTGCCCTGATGGTCATATTGTTGACGTTTATGGGTTATATGAAGCCACTATTTCTGACGCTCGTATTTTATCTCAGATAATGACTAGTCAAACTGATCCATTTCATTGGTATTTTCATGAAAACTATGTTCTCATCTTAGATAGGTTTCCGAGATTGCATTGAAGAAGTAGAGTCTTATGGATACACAACATATATGCCAAGCTCAAAAGACGCAAACGAAAACCAGCCCAGTGTGCGACAAGCCAATGATTCCAGGAAAGTCACTTTATGTCGTTGGGTAGTAGAAACTGTAAATGGAAGATTAAAAAATCAATTTCGGCAATTGCGTCATCATTTTTTTAATTTAGCTGCACCGCATTTACTAGAAGAGATAAAAATTGCAGCGGCATTATTAAATGCCTATGGTGTACCTTTAACCGACCATCGCTTAGTAAATGAAATTATAGATAAAATAGCGCGAAGTGACGATGACAGGAACCGACTCAGTGAGTATGTTTTAGAAAATAATCTCAACCGTAGATGGGCTCGTTTTGAGTCCATAGATGCAGCCTCATTAGGTCTTAATGAGTTCCCCATTTTAAGTATGGACGAACTTATTATTTATGCGCTAGGGACTTACCAAATACTGCAAGCTCGAAGCTATTACGGCGAGCATATCAAAAACGGATCATATATAATTGAAATATACAAAGAGCCCCATTTGGAAGATTTTAGAACACAGAACCTAGATTATAATGATCCGTGGCTGCTGAGAGGTAGAATTCAATCGCGACATGTGAATAACAGAGTTTATTATGTATATATTTTAGTAGAGAGAGAATTACAGGGAATAGACGCCATCTTAGGGCATTATTGCTCATGTATCGTCGGAAAACGGACCTTGGGCTGTTGTTCCCATATTATGTCTATTATTTGGTTCCTGGGGTGGGGCAGATACCAAGATGATCTGTCTCCCCCAGCCCAGTTCTTAGATATCATAATACGACATGACCAAGAAAATGAAAGATATGATGACCGAGAAAGTGACTGATACAAATGTTTTACTTGTACCTTATTATATCATCTTATTATTTGTATATATTAAGTATGTAATAAATGATTAATTTAATATTTTTCTTGCATTTTATTTATGTTTCCCTTCTATAATGACATGAGAGATCCTCAACAGCTTGACTGCCCACAGAAAAATAAGACCTCAGCCTGAGGCCTATTGTCAGTTACCTTATACATACATATAATGTTCTACGGAACCATCACGCGTTGCGGCGTGACGGGTATTTGTCCCGAACCCCGTTTCACGTCCTGCAGCGTGATGGGCAGTCAAATTGTTAATAGAAAGCATATTTACCATAAAACGTGACTTATTACGTATACTTGGATGACGTAATTGTCATATATTTTTATTTATTTTTGGAACCCGATATCTTGGCTTCGATATAGTTTACATCAAAAATCTTTTTTTGGTTGTCATTCTTAATTATAGGACTATTTTTAAAAAGTAAATTCATTAGTGGCCGCTGAAAAAAAAAATCATGCCAAGTCCCGAACAAAATTACCCAAACCCCTTTGTGTAATCAATGTCTTGTATTAAACAAATCAATAAATATTTGATCTCTTCACCAGTCTAGGTCAAAATCAAAAACACGTCAAAACAACGTTGTCAGTTAAATGTTGTTACTGTTCTAACGTACATCTAATGCGTCAGTGATACATCAATCACTTGACCTTTGTTGAGCCTCATCCATAAACGTCTACCTACATCAAGGAGCTGGGAAAGACGATTAACTTGCTAAGCTATAATTTATATCACCGATAGCGCACTTGGACTAGAAAGACATTTCGGTGACTGTGATTTATGATAATAATGAAATGCTGTGTGGAAGACGAGTGACTGTAATCGTGATACTGGATAATCTGGTATTTTCATACCAGCACACTCAAACAGCTGCTCCGAATTGAAAACAAGCACCTAAATCCAAATTTTACAGGAGAACCTTAGCACGTTTCTATGCAGCAAATTGCATGAAACTTAATTTTTTTAATAATAAAAAATAGATTTATTTTCAACATAAATATACATCTGTCAAAAAGATTCGATAGCCATAAAAATCCGTTAGTCAATATATCGAATTCAAGTTTGGGCAGCCGAGATGACGTCATTACTTCCTATTCTTCCCCTATTAATGCATGCTAATTTTGTCTAAATAACTGTCGCTATAACAATTTACGGCTCATTTACAGGCATTAAAACCAAGCCAAACAGCTCAAAAGCGCAAAACGGCAATTTCCATTCAGCGAACGACGTAAATACCACATTTAATCATTTCCTTTCAATCGAGCTATTCGTAGTTAATAGGGCTGATGCTCTTTTGGCTCTCACGCTTTGATTAGAAGGCGCCTCAGGAAGTGCAAAATGAAAAGGCTACAGATGGAGCACTCGCAAATATAAGTGTTTCTTTCGTAAGGTTAAGTGTTTTTAACTTTTCACTATACTTATTCGAAACCAGATTGCGTTACAAGATTTATTCCGATTCAATACCATGAACGAATACCACTGGTATTCTTTGAATTTTTATTTTTTTTATATTCTAAACGGATACCACGGTTTAAACCAATACCAAAACAAGTTCAAAGGTACAGTCAGTAAAAATGCTTTGAATGCGATTACAACATTTTTGGATTATCTATGTGTATAATATTATTTAAATATATAAAAAAAAACATACATACATCGAAACATATAACCTCCTCCTTTTTTGAGAAATCGGTTAAAAAGAAACATTCGTCCGTTTTAATTTCAATATTTGATATTACTCAGCAGAATTTACAGAAATACTGCCTCAGGTCAAAATCCAACCCGTGTATGACATTTCTTCAAATAGATTTAAAATTGACAAGTTAAGTTTGGACATTAACATACGAATTTTTGGTACAGTTCTCTTCTGTGCATTATTTATTTGATGAAGGGATATCATGTCAATCAATTGACTTATTTGAATATCGGGATGGGTTCTCTCTTTGAAATCTAGTAAATCTATCAATTTACTTTTAACAACGTGTGATTGAACAAGATGAGTACCAAATAACTCTGAATTGATAAAAAAGTGTTATTGTCAAAATTGCCGCGTAAAGTCATGCTTTAACATCAGCTGTTTATGTTGTCCACAATTTTAACCAAAAGCTCATATTTTAAAAGCATACCATAAAAGATCTTCATGATTTAAACATTTTCTAAAATTTTGCATGTATCTGAGAAAGGTCATAAGGTACTGCTGCTACTTTTAAGGGTATAATTTTTTTATTTGCTCTTCAAGAAAGCTTATCATCACGTAGGGTCAACTATTACATTCAAGATAAACTATACATTAAATTGATCCATTTCTATACTCTAGTTTATTTCAATAACTAGCAATCCCAGGTAGAATCGAACCGAAAGATGTTTTAGAATTCGACAGGTTTCAGTGCACTATTGTAGTTGTTGGGATCTACGTTATGTATAGGAGAAAGTTTAATTCCGTATGTTTGCAAATTTACATATTGTGTAGTGTACGGTATTGGATTTTCCAATTTTGCATTATGCATTTTGGTTTGAATAGTGTTTATTATTTGTGCTTCTGAATCTACCTATACTTGAAATTTTTAGTATTTTTCGATTGAATACTATTTCACATCTAATCTTCTTGATATTTTATTACTCAAACTAGCTTTTGTTCTCTGCTTTGCCCGCGTAAATTTTGTGTGTTCCTTAGGGGTGGAATTATCAAAATTCCTTTCTTAATGCTTTCCAATTTCTACGTTCAGTGGTTTTGTCTCTATTTTAGTGAATTTTATATCAATTTATGAGCCATTATTATACTTAATTTTATTTACAACATAGAATGCGCTTTTTAATTTCTATCTTGATAAATATCCATCAGGTCCAGTATTTCCCAGTTTGCCACATCCAACAACATTGTTGTTTGTTGTAAATTTATTTAATTTGTCACTTGCCGCAGCTTGCGGTGCCTGCGGTCTCACTCTTTGCCTCGGTGGTGTAATGTTCTTTGTCTTTCCTTTTTTATTTATTTTATTTTTTATCTTCTGTCGCTACAAAGAAGCTTGTGGTAGTGACAAGAAATTCGCTTTGTTTATTTGAATTTTTATTTACTTTTTATTATTTTGTGTGTCTTTTGTATTATGGTTGTGTTAACATTTTAATGAATTGATGCTGAGAAGAAGTATAACTAACTTATAAGACTGTGTTTACGATTGGCCCCGAAAATTAGACGATAAAATCAAATAGTTTACAAATTTTGAACTGTTTTGAAACAATATTTTAAACATAACGCAGATAAAAATGGAACAATATTTAAAATAAAATAGTAAAAACTTAAAAAGAACTAACTAAAAAAAAATTGTTTCTTCTCAATCATATCCGTCAGATAAATTGTTTGGAAATTCTTGTCAATTTTTGTGAAAGAAATATGGTAAAAGCTGACTTGACAAAAATGAAACGAAAAATGTTTTCCTTGTTCAGAAAATGCGCCAATGTTGAACTTACTACAAGTCACTAAATTTCCTCTCGAAATTCGTAAAACACGTAATCATAAATAAACTGCCGAAGAGAAAAGACAAAAAAGGGAAAATGAAACAGACCCTGCCAATCAAGAAAAAGGTAGAGACGTAAACTTCTACGGGACAGTAGCAAGGGGACGTGAGCAGCGTCGTAATCGCAATTCTCACAGAACGCTCCCGCACCATTAAGCACGAAAAGAGCGATCGAATGGAAGAGATTAACTTACACCGCAGCGTCTAAACGGTGTTCCAAACTACGCCTGCATTGGCAGCTGGCGATGGAAGCGCCACTTTTTGTTTATCGTCGACTCCAATTGATTTATTGTTGTTACGGAGACAGCGGCCGACGGCTTCATAATAGGAATGACGTTGCGGTTCCTTTGATTTAGTAATTGTTTTTCTTCTTTTGACTTTTTCAGGGAAATCCGTGTTAGCGAAAGACTGCGTGGGTGTGACAAAATGAAATGGATTAAAATGGATAATATATTTAATATTTTTTATCCTTGTTCTACAATTTTGTTGAACACTTCATGATTCCTGAAATACAAATCCTTTAGGCTGTGTCTCCTAATCTTTAGTTACGGAGTTAATAAGGTTTATCTATTATTAAGAAATGTGGCAATCCGTGAATAATTTTATGATAGGTTTATGGGTATGGTTTTTCAAGCACTCGAACACCACCGCTTTATTGGTAGGAGAATGAAATTGTTAAAGAAGCAAAATCCAATACCTATACGTTAGCCAATAGGTAACACATTCGATTCGATTAGCTAAAGTTTCTCGCCGTGAAAATAAGGTACATCCTGACATTGATTCCGCCCATCCCAATACTAAATCAGGGTGGAAGGCACACAATAGTTCCCCGGAAGGTCGCACCCCATTAAGTGCCAAAAAGGTGACTGCGTGGAAAAGATTAACTCCACGACCTTTCGAACAAACGCGAAGATTTTGGATTTAGCTCAATAAACAACTATTGTCGCTTAATGTTTTGTGAGAATTTGTGACTCGCCCTAGTGATTTAAATATAATTCGCATCTAAAATAAACAGTTTTGTTTAAAAAGTTATCGAGGAAAAGTTAACTTACTATCATAGTAATTTATTCATTTTTTAAATAAGTTAAATACCCTTGATTTGCGAATTGGTATCACTTTATATAGCCAAGTGCCCTGTGGCAACAGATTGTGCCATTAGTAAGATTGGACTGTAACAGATTTCCTAGAAATCTAGATAAAGTTAGAGCCGCAGTTTCCCTAGTATAACACCTCGTTGGCAGAAGTTCTCGCTTTGATGCGGTTTGCACTTAGTGACAGTCTTTATTCGTGTAATTGGTCAAACGCAAATGTGTCACAATGTTACTGAAAGGCCATTAGATATTCCAACAATTATTCATTTTACGACGAAGAGGACATATAGCCTTGTGTATATTGTTAAACAATTGCTATCGAAAAATACCTTGAGTAAAGGATTAAACATTATATTTTATCTGATTGAATTTTTTTTGCTTTCTGCTTTAAATAATAGTAGGAGAAATAACTTAAGCAATTTTGTTCTTGCAAAAGTACCATCACTACTTTATCTTGCCACGAGAATTGATGCCTATTGCATCCCATCCCAATTGTCATTTCAATTTTACGGACACGTTAACGATCATTTTTACCGCCCTTAAAATTTATACGGCTCCATTACCTCTCACGCTTCATAGCAAGAGTTAACAAAACGCTTGTTTTTCGCTTCCCCCTCTCCTGTCCCGCGCTTCCGGAACTTTACCTGTTTCAGAACACAAAATATCTAATATAAAGATAATGCATCGGGTTTGTAATTATCATCATTTTCGTAGAATTTTAAAGCTTGCACATATATGTAGTTAAGTATATCAAACGATATATTATATTGGAGACTTAAGTTGATCTAATAAATAAATGTTGTGACAGCAAAAAGATGGCTTCAACTTCACAAAACTATCATGATTAAAATATTTATTTATTAATAAGCCTAGTTGTTCAAAATTGGCCTTTTAAGTAGCGATATACACTTAGTACTGTACAAGCACCAGCTTTTACAATCGTTATTAATAAAATCTTGCATAATATCACTCAGCTACGGAGGAGTCAGATTGGCATAAATTTATGGTAATTTATTTACTTTACAATATGGTGATATAAATATCCGTTTAACCCAAAGGTTATCTGCTATAACTACGCTTTTAGTAGGATTTGCTTATTTTGAGAGTATAGCAATGGATAGCTGATCATCTGCCTTACCTTATCCCATCATCTGGGGTCGGCGAAAAATGTAATTGTCAGACAGCTTTTTTTTTATTTAAGATGGGTTTGCTCTTGACCACAATCTTGCCCGAGGACAGAGATGAGGTCTACGATGAAGCGAGCTTACCCAGAAGCAGCCTATTCACTCTGGGTCAGCTGATGGGCAGTACTAATTCTACCATCTGAATATTGCGTCATTTCTTTACGCCACTTTAATTTATTTCCATGTTCCCGTTTTATTTACGAGCTCCTCAAGAAACAGGTGTGTCTCGCTGAAACCCGCTTCCTTTCTTGCAATATACGCTGCACTGTTTTTCCTTTAATCCTTGATTTGTGGTTTTTCTTTTTGCTTTTTTTATATTTATGCATTTGCATTCTAAACGAAATAAATACCTACTTATTTACTTGATTAATATCTGAAGTCTGGCTGTCAAGTCATATGTCAAAAGGAACGTTATTTTACTATTAGGTAGTTTTATTTAAATTCCTACATATAGAGCTTTATGTATATTGTCAAATACTGCTATCGAAAAATACCTTGAGTACAGGATTAAACATTACATTGTGTCTTATTGTATTTATTTTGCTTTTGAAAATAATAAATTTAACGAAAAAAACATCTACTATTTACTCGATTAATATCTGAAGTATGGCTGTCAAGTCAATGGGTAAACAGGAATGTCATTTTACTATTAGGTAATTTTATTTAAATTCCTATATGGGGTTAGGGTATTTAAAAAAAAATGTTACATTGTTACCAATGAAAAGTATAATGATCCTTAGTTAAATAAACATAATTTTGTTTGTCGTGAATTTGTTACCTATATAGTTAACAGTTGGTGCCAGAAAAGAAAAAGAATATAATTACAATCAAAGAAAATTGACCAGAACTATTTACTATTTCCAGCCAATAACGTTCTAATGAAACAGGAAAAAAAACTATTCGATGGCACAATATGGTGTTTAGCTAAAAATATCCAAGCTACAGAAGTTACATTTTATAATATCTTACGACCGACCATTTTAGTTTAATTATTTTTCTCAAATTAGTTTCAATTGTTAAACAAAATGAGCTTAATTTATTAGAAACAACTGAATCGTCTTTAAAAAAAATTGTGGTTAACCACTCAACTGAATATACTTTCTATTCTTTACTTTTATACTTATAAAAGAAAACTCTTTTGGTAAGATATTTGTTTATAAAAAAGTTCCTGTAGAGTCTATTGCTAGAACTTACATAGAAAGAAGCGTCATTCCTGTTACTTTATAAAGTATGCTTAAACCCACAACACACTCAATCTTAAGTATCTTGTCTCTCTCTCTCCTCCTTATATTACAAGAAAGCAATATTCCAGTCATTTTTTCGTGCTCCTAACGAGATGTTCCAAAGAAAACCGGTGAATCATGACGGCAACATTGATGATAATGGCATGTGCAGACGAAAATGTAGATTGCTTGCAATAACGGACAAAAGTGAGATATTTTTGCACATTTTTCAGGATCTGCATCGTTATGAGGCAAAAATCTTTGATAAAATTGTTACAGCGCCACTGGTGATGATTTATTATAAAAATTGTAATAATAGGTTGCCTAATATTTTTGCCAAATAATTTAACAATTAAGTATTGGTGTCTCTTCGGAAAAACGCAACTTTGAGTGGAAGTTATATAAGTTTATGGCGATAGCAATATTGACATTATCTGCGTCTGTATTTTGTCTGATACCTTTAAAATGTTACGGATCGGACTCCGGTTTAGTAAGGTGTCCAGCATTTGTCGAAAATAATCATTTAGGAATACTTTTTTGTGGCGCTATGAGTTCTTCCTGTAGACTCCTATCGCAAGTCGCGTTAAGAAACTTTGTTGTAATAATTTAAAACTTTCTAAAGTCATGTTACAAGGAAAAAGGAAAAAAATACGAATAAAATATAAGAATTTTAAGATGGTGAAATAGTAAAAGAAATGAGCGTACCGTTGTGCAAGTTTCGCTAATAACGAGTAAGTTTGGAACTTCCCCCGTCTTATCGAATCAGACTGACACCCGAGAGAATTAACTTTCACACATAGTTGGCCTTTTGTCTTCTAATTACTTCTGATCTCAGCGAGTCTTGGAATTAAATGCACCCTTAACTCAGAATTAAATACATTAAATTACTCATTTGTACAATTAATATGTAAGCAAACTAAGATTTTATATACCTACCTAATTAATCAATTAATTATTAGAGGTGTCGTAGTTATGTAGTCATGTAAAAGCAACATTTTATAAAGACTTCAAATTAGTATTAAGATGTACCTAAACCACGTCACAAGCATTTCAATCCAAGCATTTTATGCTGAATGTGCATTTTTCCTGATGGCTGGTATTTAGAAGAAAATTGCTTGCTCAGTTATTTTCGAAATCGCACCTTCAAATTTTTCTTAAAATTATTTTAAATAATGTGAAAGCAATACAACGTTAGTGATTTTTTTAATAATTATTCGTTTCTAAAATAAACGATATTATTATTTTCTTTGAAAACTAATTTCGCTAAAAAGCAACAGAAAGGGTAATTTAAAATAGAAAGCTTTTATACACTCCCTGTGTCATCTGGGGGATGGCTAAAAGTCGTTTCATGTCTCCCCTTTTTGTAAGTTTCGTAATCGCCGAGCCAACAATGAAATATATCCGAAACTGTGTTTGTCATCGAGTGGGACATACTCAGCAATGATTTATGAGCACCGACGTTGTTATATATCTTTTACATCTTTTTTAGGGTTTCGTACCTCAAAAGGCAAAAACGGAACCGTTTTAAGTTCACTTTGTTGTCCGTCTGTCTGTCATTTTTTTCTTAGGAACGCTTAAAGGTTTCAAGTTGAAATTAATTAATCGAATACTCGTATTCACTGTCTCTTACAACAACAAAATAATCAAAATTATACGTCAACGCAATCAAGATATATTACCGTAAATGTCATGTAATGTAATTTTTAATCGCAAATTTAAAACAGCAATCAAAACCATGTACTTCTCGTAGACCTAAAATTTTGAAAATTGTCAAAAGCAAGGTCTAACAGTACTTTTACAGGTATAAATCTGAATTTTGTTGGAAGTCTAAAAAAGTTACAAACTTATTTTTGCGCTCGATTCAGTATGAATCCTAGGGATCGAACAGCAACGTTAAGTTTGTTTTTGAAACTAGTTGGTCTTTTAGTTATAATAGGAGCTATAAAGTTAGATGCTTTGCGTTTACGGAACCCTCAGTGCGCGAGTGTGACTCGCACTTGGCCGGTTTTGTATACAGCTGTCTCGCTTGTCCGAATGCCGGCTGCTACCCGAAACATCTTTGCTTTTGCCATTTTTCCACTATGTCGTATAGTCGATGTTACGTGCAACTCTTCCGTGATCTCTGTGGAGTGGTAATAGCAGCTAGTTTTCAATGAATTTTGACATGTTTATCTGGTGTTGACCATATGTAGTACGGATTTTCTTTGTCATTTTATCATTTTGTGTGTACATAATGTCCACTTATTAACTTGTAAGTGGATTTGCTGACCAAATTCTGAGACTAAATACCTAGGTACACATTTCCTTTTTAATTATTTTTAACAATACACTGTATTAGTGAAATCCAAACTTAAAGTTAAATTTTAATATTGTGTTTTCTTCATAACTACCTACTTCAGTTTCCTATATCATTTATGATCATAAACATAACTTTTAAAATTGTTAATTAGAGAACAAAACAACAATTAATCTACATTTACACTAGTAAAGGTGTGAAACACCTCTATTGATTTACCATTGAATTTTTTAGTAACCTACTAACTTGTCCCCAGTTAATTAATTAAAATTAAATATTCTAGCAGGTAAACTAAAATTAACAATTGAATTCCAGCTAAAATGGCCCAGACCCGCAAAATTGACCTCGATGCCAAGCTCAAGGCCACACTCTTGAAGTTGAAAAAGAGTCAAGACGAATGTGCGACGCTCAGAAGAGAAAACGAGGATGGAGCAGAGCAGTTCCAACACTTGATCCAACGGAACACAGTGCTCAGGAATCAGCTGACAGCAATGGAAAGACGCATTGAAGAGATTACTGCAGAATGTGCACAGCTTCAAAACATCATTGCTTCGACAGACCATTGCCGGGACACCTATGAAGCCACCCTCGAGCGCATCTCTTTCCTGGAAAGACAGCTGGCAGAAGCGAAACAGGAAATCAAATCTCTCCAGGCTGAGAAACAAGCAGCTGTACTCGGCAACTCTTCAGCCCTTCACGATGAGCTTGCAACCAGTCTTGTTCAGTCCGGGAACAACCAGGATTCTTCTTTTAATAATAGTTTGGTTCCCACAATAGATCTCACTACCACACCCACCTCCAATAATAAATGTAATTCTTTATCAGGTTCAAATAAAATTAAGAAATATGTGAAAATTATCAAATTTATTAAGAAATCTGAAAATATGATTAAGAAACAAAAGAATAGTGTTAAAGAAATTCCAATTAGGCAACAAAAGTTAGACTTAAAAATACAATTGATGTCTTGTGAAGACACTATTAAAAGTAATAAGAAAGTAATTAAAGAATTACAAGATAAGATATGTTCTTTGCAGACTGAGTTGCAATCCATATCCAGTAAATATGATGTTTCTAAAAAAGCTATGAGTGAATATACTCAAGCTCTCAAAATTCTAAATGAAAATAAGGACTTGTGTAGTTGTAGTTCGAATGTAGAGAACCAGGTTACGGAGGACTCCATCACTGACAACACTGCTTGTGCGGTGGCTTCAACCCTGACACAGGTTGTGATGCCCCCGGAGACTGTGCCCCTTTTACAGGCTTCTCCGGTGGTCTCACAATTGGATGCTCCCATCATCAACACCAGCAGCCCCTCAGGCTCTTCGGTTAGGTCAGCTTTCCTTGACTGTGAGACCCGAAGAACTGTTATCTACTCTGATGAAATAGGTGCTAACCTGGGTCCCTTGGTCTCGAATTATACTACTCAGAACACATGTAATATTTGTATGCCGGGATTACATATTTCTCAAATATTGTCCAAGTTAAAGTGTGACAAATTTGATTTCAACACCACACTTATTTTAGCTATAGGCAATAGTACAAATGTCACACATGTAGATATATTAAACTGTATAAACATCTTGTCAGAAATAGAGAGAGTGGGTATTGGTCAAATAATTTTAGTTCTTTTCCCCTATATAAAAAATAATTACAGAAATAAGTTCATACACTCATTAAATACACACATTTATAATTTAACGTGGGATCTGAAAAAACTTTATATTTTAGATTGTAATAAATATATTGACAACTGTTTTTATAACAATGGTACTGTGTACCTACCCTATAGATATAAGCTGACTATTGCTAAACTGTTAGCATACAATATATATAGACCCGTTATACCTAATATAACGAAGTCATCTGATATTAGTACCAGTACTAATAACTTAGTTTTAAACTAGATAATAAGACAGAGGTGAAGCCTTCCTATATAAATCTTGTACATCAAAATATACAGGGCTTCACCAGCAAATTTAATGAAATCTGTTTATTTTTGGAACAAAATAATGTTGACATTTTTTGTGTCACAGAACACTTCTTTAAACATGAAATTAAACTAAACTTCCCGGATAAATATATATTAGCAAGTGCATTTCTAAGACAAAATTCTGACCACGGTGGGTCCTTAATATTAATAAACAGAGATTATAAATGCAAAGAGAGAAAAGACATAGTAAGGCTGTCTCTTGAATGTACAATAGAACTTTCTTGTGTGGAGTTGGACAAATATATTATTATTTGTGCTTATAGACCGCCTTCAGCTAGTTATGACACCCTTTTAAATGTTTTGGAAGAAGCCCTTAGGCGGGTTAGTTCTAGTAGTAAACATATAATTTTATGCGGTGATTTTAACGTTGATATTTTAGTTTCATGTTCGGAAAGCAATGGATTTAGAAATTTGCTTGATTCATTTAATTTGAAAAACACATTCTTTGAACCCACTAGAATTACCCCAACCTCTGCCAAATGTATAGATAACATTTTCTGTGATTGCTCGGTCTCTGATGAAAAGCTTTTTGCCTGTCTGGGGTCTGACCACCTGGGTCAACAGGTGTCACTGACACGTGACGAAGAGTCTAACCTTAGCTCCGCTCCTGTAACCTGTAGGCCGCTGACTAAGTACCGGAAAATGCGTTTCCGCGAATCTATAAATAAAAAATTGCCTGAAATAGACCCAAATAAAAATCCGAATGACCATTATGATGAGGTTTTTAATACAGTGAAACAAGAATTTAACAAATCTTTTCCTCTTAAAACATTTGATAAGAAAACAAAACTAAATTTCTGCGATTGGGCCACAAATGGCATTTATATTAGTAGATATAAGCTATATGAACTGTATGGCCAAAAACAATATAATTTTAAACCGGAATTTGTATCATATGTTAGATGTTATTCAAAAACTTTTAAAAAGGTATGTGCTGCTGCAAAATCTTTATATCTGACTAATAAAATAAAAAACTCTAATGATAAGATCAAAGCTGCTTGGTCTATTATCAATAACGAGACAGGCAAATCGAAATCGCGCGACATTAATATTTCTTTAAAAATTGGTGATAAAACCATAACTTCTAACGACGAAGTAGCCAACGAATTCAATAATTTTTTTGCCAATATTTCTAAGAATATCACAGGATCCCTCTCCTCTTGTCCCAGTGCTGCAGATGACTTATTAAAAAGAAATGCCTCCGATCCTAAGTCCATTTTTAGATTTAGAAGTATCACATCGGATGAACTCTTATCTGCGTATAAGGCACTCAACATGAAAAATACTGAGGATCTCTGGGGTATATCTGTCGCAGTTCTGAGCAGTATTATTGATTTGATTGCTCCTCATCTAACTGTGATTTTCAATAAGTGCATTTCCGAGGGTGTTTTCCCTGACCTCATGAAAATAAGTAAAATTATTCCTTTATTCAAACAGGGTACAAAAAATGATCCCACTAATTACAGACCCATTTCTATATTACCAGCTTTAAGTAAAATATTTGAAAAATAATTTTAACGCAATTAGTCTCTTATTTTAACGTAAATAAAATCTTACATAATCGTCAGTACGGTTTCACTAAAGGTCGTTCCACTACTGATGCAACATCTACTTTAGTTCAAATAATCTATGAAGCGTGGGAATCCAGCCAAGATGTCATAGGTATTTTTTGCGACCTTTCAAAAGCCTTTGACTGCGTGGATCATAATATACTAAAAAACAAGCTTAAATTTTATGGTGTTACTGGGACGGCCCTTGAGGTACTAGCTTCTTACCTGGACAACAGAACTCAGAAAGTAGAAGTTAACAGAGCTACTTCCAGCAGCGCGGCGGTACACATGGGCGTGCCTCAAGGCTCCATAATCGGTCCTTTTCTATTCCTTGTTTACATAAATGACCTTCCATGTCTTGCCCAACAATTGTGTGAAGTTGTTTTATTTGCGGACGACACATCATTACTATTTAAAGTCAACAGAAATAGTCAAAATTATGACGATGTAAGTAATACTATGACACTTGTGCTTGACTGGTTTACAACCAACAACCTGGCTTTAAACACGGACAAGACCAAGTGTATAAAGTTTTCTCTCTCGAACGCACCTCATAATGATATACCTTTAATAGTTAATGGCAAAGTATTAGAGTGGGTACACAGTGTCAAATTCTTAGGCGTTACCGTTGACTGTAAGTTAAAGTGGGATAAACACATTGAACTCACGGCCAAAAAACTTAGCTCGGCGGCTTATGCAGTGAGAAGGATAAGACAGTGCACAAACATTGAAACAGCTAGACTCGTGTATTTCAGCTACTTTCATAGCATAATGTCATACGGATTATTGATATGGGGAAATGCAGCCGAGATAGGGAAAATATTTGTATTACAGAAAAGAGCAATTCGTTTTATGTACGGGCTAAAACGACGCGATTCTCTACGAGAGCTCTTTAAATCAATAAAAATTCTTACTGTTGCATCTCAATACATCTTCAATGTACTTATTTTTGTTAAATCCAATTTAAACCTATTTAAAAAAATCTGCGATGTACATAGTATAAACACCCGCAATAAGAATAAACTTTATACGCCCTGCTTTAGGCTTAAAAAGGTTCGGCGGTCTTTCGTGGGTCAAAGTGTAAAAATGTTTAACAAGCTCCCTGACGAGGCTATAAATTTACCGATGCAAAAATTTAAAACATATCTTAAAAATACTTTGATGAATAAAGCGTATTACACAATAACTGATTATTTGAACGATAAAAAAGTTTGGTCTCTCCCTACAACTTCGCCACTCCACACTTGATTTTTTTGATCTTTTGATATTGTGAAAAAATAACCTTACCTTTTTTTTTTATTTAATTACATTGACATTTAATTGTTAAACATGTACGTGTATTGTGATCTTCAAGTGACTGAAAGTATTTATTTTTCTAAAATGTTCAAACTTGTGAACGGGTGTTGCCAGGGGATCCTGCTTCGATCCTGATTCGAATTTTATTTTTATTTTTTATTCTTAACCAATTCATTGTGGTTACTTGATCACAAACATAACATGTTTTATTATATTATTATTATTTTTTTACTTATATTTTATTTTATTTTTGACTGTACACAATCTAGTGTATGTATAAAGTTAATGAATAGCCCCTCTGGCATGCTAGGCGACCAAGACTGTTTCATGAGTTTCTTTTGGCATTTCTTCTCAGCAGTGGTCGTTCCGAAATGCTAGTAGTTTGTAGCTTTGAGACATAAAATATTATGATCAAATAATTAGTTATCGACGTGAAAAAGAGCCTTCTTTGAAGGCCAAGTTTCAATAAAAAAATTGACTTTGACTTTGACTTTGACTTTGAATAAGAGCAACAAATTACTAAATTAATCTGCAAAACATTTGTAGATTAATTTAGTATCGATACAACGATAAATAAAAAAACAAGTATACGACGATTTAAAACTGCAATTTTTTGGCCCATTTAAATAAAATAATTTTCATTTAATTTCAGATTAATTTAGTCATTTGTTGTTTTTATGTTGTGTATTTTTATTATATGGCTTTTTATTACAAGTAAAATAGAAGCATAAGTATGACGAAAAGAGCTTAAAAATAGGAAATTATCTAAGAAAAAAATCACGCGAAGTAAACATTGAAGATGTCTATCATTTTCATTACATGATAAATAAAAGAGACTGGTTTGAGGAGATAGCAATCTGCGAAATATTACTGACTGCAATCGATGATCAAATATAATCACCTCTCTTTCTATCCCAGTGAAAAGGAAAGGGATAGTTGTGATATTGCTCTTGTGAACTAGCCCGGCCGGGGGCTCTCACGACACGAGGTCGTGAGTAGTCTTTTGTTTTATTATTTTACTAATATGTACAGAGATTGTAATGAAAGGAAGTGGGTATTTTGCAAAATATACAAACATGAGGTGAATAGGTATTTTTAATACATTTATGACCTTATTTTTTCTTATTTCCTTTTGCGGAGTTTTATTAGTAAGATTTTACTCGAAGACTTTCAATCATAATTTTCGTAGATTACTTGCCTACTGGAAATAGGAAAAAAAGTACTTCGTAAATTATAATCAATCAAATTTAATTAATCTCCATTGAAGCTTTCAATTAATTACCTTTGTAATTGTTACAATGCAATCAATTTCCCTGAAATAACCAATAAATGTCGAAATATTGTAAACATCAATGAAAATTATTCATCATCATGTGTAAATATATTTTACCTTAACACACGCTTGACCCAATAAATTGGACATTGGCTGAAAATAACTTATTAAATTACAATTTAAATCATTTATGAGCATAATAAACGTGGAATAATGGACCGTATATACTCGATGGGTTTTTAATTGAAACTTGGTACATTAAGCTGGAATGGCTAAACGATAATTTAATGTGGGAATGAAGGGTCGAGTGTAGAAAGTTACGATATTACGCTATAGCACGCTAAATGGGCCGAGTTTACCCCATCGTCATACGAATAAATTGGGCCAAATTGTCCCCATTATGTGAACGCGAAGCTGTGACAAAACTGCACTTAGTTGTAACCAACTGATATAAAGAAATACGCAAGACAGTCTTCAGTTCAGAATTGTGATACTTTTGCTGTCTTTTAAAAGTTGTTGAATATTATTTATCAGCGTTTATGCATGTTTCTTTAGATAAAGAGGTATTCATAAGCTGTGGTGAAGACCACAGCTTATGAATACCTCTTTATCTGATTCAGGTGTGTGTGGTAACTTAAGAATCCATACGTTATCCTTAAACAAATCTTTAACTGTGTAGAGGCGTAGGCAACAATTTGTTTAAAATAAAACACATACTTATGTTCTAACAAGCAAATACCGAAAATAGACAATGAGTGAGCACTTTTACACGGTACGTGAAAATAATAAAGCGTCCTTTGTGTTTTCGCAAATGGAAAAACAGCCCTTAGCATACGGACGTCCCTGACAAATAGCCAAGCCCAGAGAATTTACGGGACCCGTCCTTTTCAATATGCGCGCTGTAGGAGGCGACGGGGATATGGGTGCGACAGATTTGCTTGTTTTTATTTTTTTATTGTTATATGCCGATGTGTGATGGGTTTGTGGATGAATTATGGTTTAGCGTAAGGACACCTTACGCTAAACCATAATTCATCCGGTTTGGATATTATCACAATTTTTTTTCTTTGGTTGTAATAAATACTAGAAATGGATGGATGATCAAACCATCCATCAGCTATTGTGTTGAAATTCAATTATACTCACATTAAATTTCATAAAGTATTCAATGAAAAACTCAAAAACATTCGAAAAAAAGATACACAAATATATAAAAAATAAAAAATTGTTCGTTTAATTTATATGGGAAGCTGATAAAATATCCATCTTTCATCTTTGATACTGTTAGTTTCTTCAGTTTACCAAACCTGTTTAAACAAATTAGTGTTGCCCAAATTCAGTCTTGGTCTTGCAGTCTTGGTCTTGTTCTTGCGTTTTTGCAAGACCAAGACCAAGAACAAGACCGCGTATTTTTAGCAAGACCAAGACCAAGACTGACCGTGCAAGACTTGAGCAAGAACAAGACATAGCCTGCAAGACTCTTGCGTCTTGCAGCTAGGACTTAGCGCTATTTCACTGAGTAGTTAGGTGTAACAGTTCGGTGTATAGGTAGGTACGCTTAGGAATTCTATGAGACGCAAAAAACTGTATCAAAGAATATGAAAAACTGGACCTATGCGCATTACGACTAATACCATAAACAAAGCGAATAAAAAAATATCTATTAAAATCAAACTGAGTGCATGCATAGTTATGTTTTAACCATCGGCACTTTGATAATGCGGCATCAAAGGTTTTGTACTTACTTCTCAAAGAAATTTGCCGCTTTTCGGAAGTACATGGTTATGATACACGCGCCGGCGGCTTCTTTTGAAATCTAAAACAATCGTTGCCGCCACGCCGAAATCATAACATTTGACACTATTTGATTGCCGCCATAGGGCGTAGGTATACTCATGCAAAATAATTTCGAATTTTAAGAGTACCTACAGGTGTTCCAAAGAATAAATAAGTTTCAGATTGCTTAGAATGAAAATGAATACATTATACTGATCACGCAAGTAGTATTATGATTAGGATAAAATGGTAAGGATAGGTAGCAGATGTCATATTAATTCATTCTAGTAAGTATATATTATAATATTGATTACTTATATGGTTTTAAACTAATTACTTAGGTACTATTATTGTACATTTAGTCATTATATTTCTTAAGTTTTTACAAGAAAAAATAGCAAAAAAGTGTTCAAGTATCACCCGTTTAATAAATATTGTAGCCACTTTTAAATATACTTGAAACGTGTAAAAAAATCTACAAAACTAATAAAATAATATAAAAAGCGTAGGTACTTACCTACTAATAAAATAAAAAGCCTGCGATAAGAGTTTTGTATTACTTACCAGCCCGAATATCTCTGAGAGAGATGATGAGAGTAAGTATTTACTAGCTGTGCCCGCGACTTCGTCCACGAGGAATAGTAACTTTGGAGGTATAGTGACGTTCAGGACTTATTTATTTATTTTAAAACTTCTGTGGAGGACGCATGAGACAGAGTATCCGATTTTATCGAAAATGGCCCGTGATTTTCTCTCAATACCTGCAACTTCAGTACCTGCTGAGAGGTTATTTTCTAAAGCATCATTAGTAATTAGAAAACATAGAAATAGGTTAAGTGATGAGTCAGCCAGATGGTTACTTTGTATTAATTCTTGGTCAATAAAATTGATATAAAGTATCATAACCTAATGATAAAGCTGTTGATTTGTGTTTTATTTTATTTTTTATTCAAATAAATGATAAATCGTAAAACTCTTTTATTAAATTTCTTATAAGTTGAGGGTTCAATCTCTTTCTAGACAGATAAGTATTGTTCTTTAAAAATACAGTCAAGTTATTGTAATTAATTTGTTTTTTTACATGTTTTAGCAAATGTAAGCTTATAAATCATAAATGTTTATTAAGAAACAGTTACTTCCATGGAAAACGACATATAGGTCAGTTGCTTTTTCGAATTTCTTATCAAATCTTCAGTTATTTATTAATCTGCTTGATCTTTACTATGGCTATGTTAATTCAAGCTGACAATGTTCCAATTCTAATACGTTTTTCTAAGATTTAAAGTAAACTTTAATAAATAGTAATAGACTAATAGGTAATTGCAAGACTTGCAAGACTCTTGCTGCAAGACCAAGACCAAGACCAAGACTGGGAGCGCAAGACCAAGACCAAGACCAAGACCAGGTGTATTGGCGCAAGACCAAGACCAAGACTGGCTAAGTCTCGTCTTGTTCTTGCATGTGGGCAACACTAAAACAAATTAACTGTTATCCATAAAGTCGCTCTACATAGAGCAACAACAAAAGGTAATTTGGAGGCACATTTCCTAAGCATAAACAAATTACATACGCCCACGCGCCGCTCGAGGGCCGAGGGTAGAGACTCGGAAATGAAACGATAGAATAGGGCCGACCTTATTACCCTTCAAGGGCAAATAATATCGATTCAATATTCGAATGATTTGGGACATTAATTTTCTGTGTATTCGAATCACCACAAGTCTTACTTTCTACCTTTTTTTTTTTTTTTTTTTTTCCTAGCCATTTTCGTCCCACTGCTGGGCAAAAGCCTCCCTAATTTCCTTTACCACATCTAAATGTAGAGTCGGTAATAGTCTAGCCTGGCAATACCTGGTTACTGAATGGATGATCTTCAATAACTGAATTGGATGAAATGTGGTGTAAAATAAGTAAGTAAAAATACTTTATTGCACCAAAAAAGTTAAGGATAGTAATATTGAGACTTAATATATAGGTAATGCGTACAATAGGCGTCAAAGGTTGGAAGAAGAAAGCTCAAAATAGGGATATCTGGTAAACGGCCCACCCGCGGCTGTAGCGCCTTGGATGTTGATGATGTACAATAGGCGGCCTTATCGCAAGTGCAATCTCTGCTAGGCAACCTAAGCGAACGGAAAGAAATAAACATCAATATTCGCCATCAGTCATTTTAATATCCCCACTGGGTACTGGGGCGTTTGGTTAGCTATGACCCACCACGTGGGCCTAATGTGGATTAGGGGTTATACCGGAGGAGCTCAAAATAATACTTGGTCACATGACCGGCCATTATGAAAGTTGCACTACCGACCTCCTCATAAGGTAATATATATATTTTTTTAATTTTATAATCCATAGAAACTTGGTCCAGTGCCGAATCTAGTACTAACCTAACAAACTCACAGACGTACCAAGAAAATTTAATACCTTTTTGCGAAGACCATTCCAAATGTGAACGCTGACAAAAATTAAGGAGAATTTTAAATTTAATACGTCTCGGTATCCAGTCATAGACGGGGTTGCTTGCGAAGCCGCTTTCTGATTTATTGGCGCCCGAAACTCGGATATGAAATCGGTAATAGTTCAGATATCGATTTAAAAATTTAAATAATGCGAGATTTTCCGAGACCCAAATAAAATAAAAAATAGTTCCAAAGGCCATTCAAAAAGCAAAAATGCTCGGCTATTGGCATTTGGAAAAAAAAAACCTAATATAAAAACATCTAAAAAGTATCAATATTGTGATTTGTGCAACTGTCAAACTGTTATGTGATTTTTTTCTGCCTCTGGCTGACAATAAAAAGCGCACAATATAGGTACAGCCATTATTACGACTCGGCTTTTAATAAAACGCCATCTGTTGAGACTTTTTTATACTGATTTTTTCTTAATAGCTGTCAGAAAAATCGCTCATTCGAACATATTTTTTTATGTTTAGAAACCATCGACCACAAATGTAGATGAACGTTCTATTTGTGTTCATAAAGAGCCGTACTAAATAAAAGCAATAATTGATTTTCACGTGGCACTTTAAAGTCACCTCATTAATTATAATGAGGTTGGTGTTAGCGGTAACGTCAACACCCAAAATGAATGACTTATGCATTTTACACCGGATAGCAAATGGATACATAGAGAGGACAAAGTATACCTTTCATCCTGGGAAAAAGCACTGTTCCCGTGGGAAATTCACGCGGGCGAAGCTGCAGTCAAAAGCTAGTATTATAATAAATGTTCTAGAAAAATTTAAGAAAGCAAAATTGTGCTCCCTTTGATAGTATGAATATTTTCGTTGCTTAAAAAGTAGCCAAATAAAGTGTCAACCAAAAGTTGTTTCTAAAATAGGAAAAAAACTGAAATGCCGGAAATATGAAATGACCGTGCAGGAATTGGAACGAAAACGAACATTGCATTCTCATTTGTGTAAAAACGTGTAACTAGGTTCTCATTGACCTAAATATTGCGGGTACAATGCAAGCTTTTAACTAATAACAACTGATTTCAAATGCTTACAATAGCTTGTTGGTGCTACCTAATTATGCGATTAGATAATTATGCTTTAAAATATTAATGCAGCAAATCAATAACTCTTATTAAGCAATTATTGTATTTTTATAACAGCTTTCTTGATTGGTGTAGGGTAAGTAGGGAGATACAAACTTTTCAAAATATACGTTAAGATAATACATAAAATCGTTCTAATTTTAATTTAAAAATTAGAAAGGTAAAAATGTTTTTAACTGTCATTCAGGCCCGCAAAAAATAAATGTAACACCTGAAACATTGGCCAGTCAACATTGAGTGAGTCAAGCTGTAAAAAAGGTCATAAAAAATACACGGGTACTTAATTATTTACCACTTGCAGGGACACACGCCCCGTGTTTGAAGAGGACGACGTGTAAACAGTCTACCAACTTAATGACATATAAAAAACTTCTGACTTAAAGTAAAATTTTATTTTTATTGTACAAGTTAGTTATCATCGCGTTGCATTTTATTGCATCACCTTATTACTCTCTGTTTGGTCTAATGGTTGACTGGTAGAGAACGCCATATGGCGTTAAGTTTGTGCAATATAGTTTTAAATAAATAAATTAGTTTGTTTTCGTAAGTGTTAGTAATTAGTAACAATAAGGACAACCGAGTCATGTTTTGTACCTTAAGAAAGTAACAAAACGGTAAAAATAGTCGTAAAGGCCATTATTAAACAATGTGATGTAGTACACACCCTTTCAGGCTATCTATCGCCGGAACAAAAAAAAAAGATTAAAAAGCCCTTCAAATACAAGCAGCAGGTTATAAAAACAGGGTAGATACTTTTCATTGTCGGGGAAAATGGACAATCTCGCCGTTTCAAAGGAGGCTTCCGTGAGAAAATTAACTGTATAAAAAATGGGGGTAGCCTTCCGGCTTATTCAGGGGCCTGGTGATAAATCAAAAGTTGTCATATCTTTGGTGTAGACAGACGAAAAGACGGACAATAGAAAACGTCACCAATGTTTCTTTTCAACGTTACTTTTTTGTAATAAAAGACCACCTTTCAGGTGCAAAAGAGGAATTCAAGTTATTTCGTTACGCAGAAGTTTTAATTGATGAATCTTGGAGTGGGTCGGTTGGAAAGAATACGTATTTTCCGAGTTTGAGCCGGTCAATAACAGTGTTGTAGATTAAAAGTTGTGAAATGAGTTACGAGCTTTTTGTTATATAATTGAAGTAAGACTGTTTGAAGTACAGAGTTTGATTGAAGTCTTCAGCTATTTACAAAAATGAAAACGATTAACCATATATATATCACAAAAAATTACATTATACATATTCTTTTATAGATAGACGATATAGCGCAAAGATAGGTTTAAAAAAATATTGATACTGAAGAACTAATAATAAATCTTTTGAAATTACAGATACTAAAGTGTCATTGTGTTTGTATCTATTGTTCACAAGCTCACAAAGTTCTATAAGAGATCTGAGGGGGCAATATTAAATTCAATTTCATTGAAAGTATAATGCGAATAAAATCTAAAGCAGCAGTATATCTAACAATTTCATAGAGTATACACTTATTAGATACTTCGCAACAGTATCCCTTGAGACTTTTAGCTACTATTGAGCTCAAACTTTGGAATCGCCAGGAGAGCTCTGTGGAGCGTATTTCGTAAAGAAAAGTGGAACTTCAATAACTGACGGTCAATTAAAAATTGAACGGGCGGAAAGTTGGACTCGTCCAAAGACCAAGTTTTATCTTGTTCCCTGTTTAGTTTCGCTTCTCTAGGGATTAATGGTTACACATTAGTGATGTAACGAATATTCGCATTCGCATTCGCATTCGCGGATATTCGCATATTTTTGCATATTCGCATTCGCATTCGCATTCGCGAATTTACTGCGAATGTTTTTGCGAATATTTTTTTTTATTTTTTTTTTTATTGTTGGTTGATATAATAAAACAAAATCTATACATTAACTATGTTTTAATTCAAGAAAATTATTTAACCTCGTCATCACATAATCAGTCTTCTCTTTATCATTTGGTTGGTAACATTTATTTATTAACTTTGAGAAATTAACCTTAAATCTAAAATTATAATGTCTACAAACATTGTACACAAACAAAAACAATTCTTCTATGAATTTTTACCTTTTCTACTTCTTAACAAAACTAAAAATAACAATCAACAAACATTATTTGTCAACAAAAAATAAACTATAATTATGAGAATCATAAGTAAACTATTAGGTTTATTTATTCATATTAACAAAAATACTTTTTACACTCTAACCTCAAAACTTTTTACCAAAACACCGGCACCATAGACTACAGAATGACATTTTACTCGGATGCGTTCGTATAGGCGCGTATTAAGTCGGCTATTCTCGAAACAAAAATCAAATCGAACGCGCTTCGCCTCGTTCGAACGGAACTGCTATCAAGGTCACCAAGCGATAGTGAATTGGCGCCAAATTAATACAAAATCTGAATATTCGCATTCGCATTCGCGAATGTCGGTAGCAAATATTCGCATTCGCATTCGCATTCGCGAATGTCCAAAATATGACATTCGTTACATCACTATTACACATTGAGTCTCAATTTGATTCAACCAAAATTTGGTCTTCGTTTTTTAAAGTATATGAGGTAAAATGTTTTGAGTGGTGGCCCTGGATTATTAAGTCAGTTTTATTCTTTAACGTCTATGATAGCATTCAAAATATTTCTAGTTATAAAAATATACACAGAGCATTACATTCTTTTGTTCGTTTTATTATCTTCTTTTAAGAACTAGAGATCCTTGTCTCTCATTGAGACGTTTGCCTGTATTTTAATAACCGATTCAATTAAAAGTTCGCCGTTCGATTAAAGTTACTGGTTTATTTTATTTATTAAGCACACAGTTCACATTTTTCGCTTTCATCACATTTTTTGCAACATTCATCGAAGCACCCAACCGTAAAGATATTTCACTGGAATTAACCCCTCTTAATATTCATCACCAAGCATATTTCGACCCAAGTCGTAATGGCGGCAATGTTAAGTCAATTAAGAGCCAGGGCCCTTATTAGATCCGGACATATCTGGATCCGTCCGGATATAAGTGGTTCGGGGCGCGTCGAGCCGGAAACTAAAATCGGCGCTGGTCTAATGGCGCGCTGGTAACGAGCAACGAGGGTCCTCCAAGCCTTCAGGCTTCGTGCATAGGGACTGACGCACACAGGACTTTATCTTACATTGTGTTATACAGCATTTATAGCTAGATTTTGAAATCTCTACACACACACACACACACTTACACTACAAATACTCAAAATACACACGCACAGTCACACACACTATATGAACGTTTTGCAAGCGTGAAAAAAAACGTATATGCTATACAACACTTGGAAAAAATAAGTTTATCCTACTATGTAAAAGCATCTTAGGGAAAAGTAAAGACCATATTAGTTTTGTAATGAGAAGAACACTCAATTTTAAGACATTATTGGCTAGAACCATTTTAAGACGTAAAGTGACCTAGTGATAGCTTTAAGTTTAATGATAGTTATCAAAAAAATAATTTAAAATATCAAACACAAGTTGTTTTGGGCCATCTTTAAAACTTTACGAAGATCTAACCAAAACCAATTAATGTTCTTATAACAAAAGACATCATTAAAATACACCTAATTTCATTAAAATAAAAATTCATCTCGTACAATTGGACTAAATTCATTAGAACTTAGAACTTAGTACGCGGTGACCTTTACCCGCCAGTCCAAAACAAATTTGGCAGAGACACGGTGTCTCACGCTCTCACGTCCTTTGCGTATTGCAGTATCCGTGATTTGAGCTTGTTCTGTTTTAATATCATCATGGATTTGTTTGCTAAAATTAGGAGCTTAGTAGCTCAGTGGTGAGTGTGCATTTCCAGCGCTAATACGCGTTAAGTGACCCAAGCCGTGACTGTGACGTGGATGGGTCGGCGCAACGTCGATTAATCAACTTTTCTTTATATACAATATACATTTAGTAAAGGAGTAAAAGAATTGTGTCATTCTAAATAGACCTTTCAAAGCATCTAATAAATTATAAGTCTGATTCTACCTAAGGTCCTCTCTGTCACACGCAAAGGTTTTCACATTTTAATATGATTTACAAAATTCTACCTTATATATTTAATCAATCATTATTAAAATGTGTTCCCAAAAATCAATAAACTTTATGAAAATACCTTCATATTTCTATTACTAAAGTGCTATTGAAATCATATGTATGCCTATGTCATCAAATTGTTATTATCTACTGAAATGTATTGTATTTTTCGTAAAGTGACATAAAAAATAATGTATTTTTCTTTTATTGTTACAGGATTGCCTGCGTATATTGAAATTAAAGGTAAGGTCATCGATGGACTAATATGGATTTGGATATTATTAAGAGTATATTACACTAATTTTAAGTAGCATTTATATCAATCAATCAATCAAAATATGTTTATTTGTAAATACAGGTTATACAGGTGTGAAAAATTACATATATGTGCTCTGTATTCTGCCAAAGTGGCGTACAAATATAATGAAGAAAAGAAATTTATAACAACGAAATTAGTACTCAAGTTTGTAATAACATTTATCTATAAGTACCTCGTGAAGGTCCTTTTTAAAAGTTTTTAAACTTGCTGCTGACTTGAGAGAGATTGGTAACTTATTGTATATTACAGGTGCTCTTCCAAACACACTTTTTATATCGTATCTTTTTTTTCATATCGTTTAATACTGAAACAAAGAAGGCTAATTAATATAGTAGCAGGGAATGAAAAACATATTCATTTTACATTTGTGTATACACATGAATAGCAGCACTTGCTATTCTTATCAATACATATAAACAGTAAAAATATTTTGTCTGTACATTTAGTATTTTTGACTGAAATGGATAGAGGAACACTTAAAAAGAATAATAGAAAGCAAACAAATTTTTTTGAATTTTTTGTCTGTCTGTCTGTATGATCACGCTAATCTCCGAAAGTACTGAACCGATTTGAATGAAACTTTTTTAAACTAGGCAACATTTAGGCTATAGGTAATTGATTTTGAAAACTGGAGCACTTGGTGAAGATATATAATATGTATCTTATAGTTTAACTGTCCTGTATATATTATATGGAAATGGTGCCTTAACAAAAGTCGTTCAACCTGATGAGCATTTTCTGCTGACGTATAAAAATTGAAGATCTGGAAACTTCGGATGAATAACTCCAAGAGACCAGCTACACTACTCGTATAACATATAAGGAAATGGCGCCTTAGTAAAAGTCGTTCAACCTGATGAGCATTTTCTGCTGACGTATAAAAATTGAAGATCTGGAAACTTCGGATGAATAACTCCAAGAGACCAGCTACACTATAACATATATGGAAATGGCGCCTTAGTAAAAGTCGTTCAACCTGATGAGCATTTTCTGCTGACGTATAAAAATTGAAGATCTGGAACATCTGATGAAAAGCTCCAAGAGAGATTTTTCATCTAAGCGAAACTCACGCGGGCGAAGCCGCGGGCGACAGCTAGTGTATACATAAACTGTAATTAACACTGTTATTTCATTTCTAATAGTTTCATTGCAATGTTTTCCTTTGAGTGATTTATTTTCTCATTTAAATAAAAAGCATTATGTCACAAAAATATTTTAATAATAAATGACGTGTGGCGTGGGAGCCGCACTTGAAGCGAGAATACATTTAGAAATAAAATGGAAATATTTTCTATGTTTTCTTTATGGAGTTATTTTTATGGAGACTACAAGGAGACTTGTTGAAAACATATCTCAAAGTATAAATGATGAATTTGTCTCAATTTTACTTTTCATTAGTTCGTCTGTTAGTTAATATTGAATTTTTTTTTGACTATAACATAACTTCATGTAACTAATTTATGTACTAACGTAATATAAGATTGAACGTAGGTTAAGTACATGCTATTCGGACAAACCTACGTGGTTTTTGGGTTTCATAAAGTGTAATAAATTGTTATTTGTTTGAAAATAGAAAAATGTATTTGAACTTTTAAAGCGGATTGTATCTTACAAATTTATCATTAAAAACAATGTTGTCCAAACGTCACTAAATGTACGAATTGGAAAGGTTACGAAACGCCACTTTTATGTAGGTATTTAATAAGGGTTACGATAAGAAACGTTATCCAAACCAAACGAAATGTAGCTGAAGATAAACTTGGACTTAAATTAAATATTAACTAGGTACTAACATGGTACTAAATTTGTGATATCCGTTTGGATGTCGGCTCTAGTCATTTGTTTCTATACAAAGACGGAAAAATATCTTCTGTATCCTGCCATCTCGCTAATGTGATGATTTAGAGGTATATGAATGAAGGAAATGGAGTGTAAGTGACTGTACCATTAATCTGGTTGTGTTTTGGCGGGAGAATAAACCTGATTTTAGGAGGGTAATGAGTGAATGTATTTAGGGCCTTTTTTCTATGTTGGTATGTCTTAATTTTCTTAAACCTATGTATATGTAGTCTACGAAGTTTACTTCTAGGTACTATTTTATTTTTTGCTAAAACATATCATTTGATATAATTTACGAGGTCTTCTCTCTCTTCTCTCAGCCGAAAGACGTCCACTGCTGGACAAAGGATTTTCACAACGACCGGTCCTTTCGGTCCTATATTTACGAGGTCAATTTGCTCCAAATAAAATAGGTATTTTTGGAAGTTTATTTTCAGTTCTGCTGTCCATGCATCCTTAACCTAACATATTATCATAAAATATGTTTCCCGCCGCATCTGTCTGACTGTCTGTTCGCGATAAATACAAAAACGACTAAACGGTTTTTCATGCGGTTTTCACCAATGGACAGGTGAAGCCGCGGGCAAAAGCTAGTTACCTATAAAAATAAAAGAGATAAAACTAATGATCTTCAGTAGCACAATGCATTAATGAACTAGCTACTACCTGAGAATTTCGGGATAAAAAATACCCTAATGTGCTATTCCCGATATTTTTCTAACCGTGTACTTACCTAATGTCATTGAAATCCATCCAGTAGATTATGCGTGATTAAGTAACAAACAACCTTACAAAGTAACATCCAAGCTTTCGCATTTAATTTATATTAAAATTGGCAGTAAATATAGAAGTTATATGATATTCCACATTTTCGATAAGATTCAGCATTTGTTACAGTGCCGGCCCATATCGACTACACTGTCGATTGTGTATCCGACATGAGTATCCTGTATCGAGTTCAATGACCGATAACGGATGCTGGTACTTATTCTATTGACACAACATGTAATTTGGTCAGTTTTGAATTTATTTTTGTATCATCTATCATAGGAACTTGACGATTATCGAAACTTCATACGAACTTGACGATTTTGTGATACTTTCACTATTTCATGATTTTTAGTATCTCGATTTTCAAACGTGCATGCATGATACATGCATGGTGCACTAAGTACTTATATGCCTCTTGGTAGACGTGGGGTGGGAATGTTTCATCATCATTATAAAGTATAGTATGGCGTGGTCAATTTGTATCTAATTGGCGCCGCCAAAGTCAGCTGGAGAAATATTGTTAATTGTAATCCACCATCCGAGGCATATTAATTTGTTAGATAGAAAGTCCTTTTAAGATATGCAAAACCATGTATTAAGGAACGTACGTAGCACACACGAGCTAGCGACCGACTGCTCGACCAAAAAAAAAAAAAACGTGTGTCGATTCCCGTCGAGTAGTATTGGCGTTTCATGATGTCTGCTTATTCGTTTATTATTGTGGGGCACTGTTTAGGTTTGGTAATAAACTTACATATAATATAGGTACCTAATTATAATCAATAATGTAAAAAATACATAATTAAAAAAAAGTTAGTTTCATAGGACGCCAGACAGATGTTAAAACATCTGAACACGATGAAAACACCCATTTCCTGTATCTGTCACGCAATAGGGGACCGGCCAAGGTATGAGAATTGTTAAAAATATATAATTTTATGATAGAATACATTTAATTAAACACATTTTGCGACTTTTCAGCACGAGTTTATTCTCCAGAGCTAATTTATTAGAGTTCAAACTTTTTGGGAAAGTCCATTTGCTACGCGTGACGTCATATGAATGCACGTTTAGTTAGGGGCGTTTTGGTATCGCCCAAATATCGCTTAAAAATGTGAATTGTTTTTTGCTATATCTTGGGAAATAGTTTGGTTATTGATGTAATTCTTTTAAGGATGATTCTATTATTGTGAGATGTTTCAAAGGGGCTTCAAAATCAAAAAAAAAAGTTGTCCGGTCCCCTATTCCAGTCGATTTTACTGTCAACCCATGCCAATAAAAGTATTTGCAAATAAAAAATACATTTCTGAAATTGACAACTCACTCACACACTAAAAATATAAAATGCTTTTTCTGAGTCTATGTTTCAAACTCAGAAATTTATTTGGAAACGGAAAGGGAGCATTTTAACTGCTCATAATTTCTATGAAATTGCTTGGAAATGGCGAATTATACGATGAGGAACAGTCTCTCAAGTATATATTCTTAATGTACTTTCGGGCACTTTATTTTGAAACAGTACTTTGCTCGAAATTTGTTTAATTACCTTTAAGTTTTATTAACAACTTTATGTAACTTGCTAATGGATGGATGAAAATAAACCTTATACCTAGCTAAATATAAATAGGGATATGTCTAAATATCTCTATTTATAAATAATAAAGATAGCTCCTGAAAGATGCACTTATTATTTCAATTTCTGTGATGCTAACGCATATATATGTATTATATTGCATAGTGCAGATGCGATTTAGCTAAAATATCACTATTTCCCTACTAGCCGTTAGCAGAGCAGCCAACGTTCGCATTTTTCTTCATACAGAGAGTATAAAGTGGATATTTTGTGACGCCATCATATGTACAAATAAGACCCGTTTTACTGTTACTGTACCTTTCCCGGTTTTCCCTTATAAGCCCTTCCAATTGCCATGCAGCTTAGCGGGAGAGCTCCGGAGATTTAGCTGGATAACTTGGCTTTGGCGAGGTATATAAAACCTTTTAAAGTTGTTTTATATTTGGTTGTTATTTTATACTAATCAGATTCAATTTTTAACTCAAAAGAAACATTTCTTTAACGGGCTGAGTCGACAAAAAAGTTTTAAAAGTCATACTCATTAAATAACATATATTTTTTAATGCTTGGGTAGATACCCATTCTATGAATAGATATTCATTCATTTTTAAATCAAACGAGGAAAAACTGTATGGGGTTGCAACACGAAAATCAGAATAAATACCTAGGTCTTGTAATTTATTCCAATTTCAGTAGGTTGCATCGTTTTGTTAGAGAGTTCTTATGTTTACGTTCTATCCATTTTTACTAACTATCCTTTGGTAAAAAACTTGTAGATAGATATTAAATTTTCTTGACATTAAAAATTTGAAAAGTTCTCGAGTGGCGACCACGAACCGGAAAACGTAGTGTTGGCAGGCCAGGTCGGTGGACTGACGACCTGGTGAAGGTCGCGGGATGCGCATGGATGCGGGCAGCGCAGGACTGGTCGTTGTGGATATCCTTGGGGGAGGCCTTTGTCTAGCAGTGGACGTCTTTCGGCTGAGAGAGATAGAGAGAGAGAGAGAGAAAGAAAAATTTGATATTGATCTATTGAATAGATATTTACCAAAAATGCATTGACAGCTTTACACGTAAATATCCAATATCGTTTTATCAGCTCAATCTTGGTCTTTCGTTAAATTTTATAGAAGTGCATCACATTTTCCTTGCGCTTCCAATGCAATTTGCGAGTTGCATCGGTACCGTCTGGAAATTGGAGATTTTACAACTTTGTGTGAGTCTTCTGACTTGTAATGCTTAAATAACTATGGATGAAGAACGCTAGTTAAAAAAAAAGTTTTTTTATATAAATCGCAAACTTATCAGAAAATAGAAAATAATATGCCATCAGAAACTTTGGTGCCAATGAAAATTAGAACCAATAACGTTAGCCTCTCCTTTTTAGTTTTTAGTGGTTATGTGGAAGGTCGCGGGATGCGCATAGATGCGGGCAGCGCAGGACCGGTCGTTATGGAAATCCTTGGGGGAGTCCTTTGTCCAGCAGTGGACGTCTTTCGGCTGAGAGAGATATTTTAAAATCCATGGAAATTATTCACAAATAAGTTTTTTGATATGTGAACATTACAATCGGACTAAAGGATGCCTATTAATGTAACATCCTGCGCTATTTACCCATTTGGCCTTAAATGGAGAATGTCAACCTTTATGTAATTTGCTTACGTATCACTGGATAGCAAGGTCAAAGCTTCACATATCTACCTACCTACTCGTAGCAACCACTTAACTTACTGATTTACCTGTCCTGTTATTTACCTCTTTGAAATATCCCCTTCATCTTTTTCCTTCTAAGAGTTAGAGTCTGTACGGAAAATCTGCGTATGACGGCGTTTTTGTGTCTAATAATGAGTTAGTTCACTTTTTAACTACGTCTATTCTCTTTTTGCATCTATGCTTTTGTCATTACGACAATTTTCTTTGCAATATAAACCGCCAAACGTCCTCTACGTAGTACTTATTCTTTTGTATGTCAGCATAACTTGACATATTTGTGGTTACGTAGAAAGTGACTAACGTTCCAGGATTGCAGTATTCATGTATCTCTTACCGTTGCACAGTGCAACTTGCACTTGCACCGGTAGCAACGGTCTCCGAGCCCCATTTGTGGGTAGCGCGGCCCACTGTGCTGGTTACATTGGCGTAGGCGCAACTGTTTAGTGCATTTGTGACTACTGTTCGTTATGTGGAATCAATTTAGTAGCATTATATTAATCTACTCTGTCACTATGAATTGTGATTGAATCTGTTGGTTTGATTAGTTTCGGTATCATAAATTGCTGGTATTTCAATTATTTATAGATCAAATTATTGGACGATATTGAGAATCTTTCTGTCCATAAGGTCCTATTGTATCAGGTTTTAGTGTGTTCTATTAGTATTTGTTTAATACCTATGCAAAAGTTATAAGCTGTGAAAACACACACACACACAGTGATGAAAAGTTCATTAAAATTAAAATTATCCTAAATTTCTTGATATCCTATATAACTTGCTGGGTTAGCAAAGTACCTACAGAGGCATAGAGAGGATCCGATGCATTAAAAATAAGAAATATAAATTTCAGTAAGTTTATAGATAAAAATAGATACCTATGTTATTCATTCGTGTACACACACATTTATGTCATAGTAATTTATAATCGAATTGTGTCATAATACCGTCAAACCATAAAGGATTAACGCCAGAATCGCTTCATCAAATTTGCAGCTACGAATTGAAGTCAACTTCGCAGTAATACACGCCAGACAGACCCATTAACAAATAATCGGATTACGGCTGCATTCAGATCTGTCCAATCGATGTTGCACTGACCAATCAGCGACGGATTAAAGCCGATATAAACATGTTATAAGCCTACATTTATACAATAATAAGAGAGCAGAGAAGGAATATTCTTCGTTGTATTAATAGCATAGCTCTAAAGCTATGCTCTTATGGATGCCATTACGCGAAATTTTTAACAGGTAACGACTTTCTTATGGCAATGTTAATTGAATGCTTTTGCTAATCGTCTACTCAGAGAAGAAATACTGGCTGAATACTGATACAAGAAGCCGAGAATAGAGAGGTGTAGCGTATACTCCACAGACAAGAGCACAGCTCTTTAATAAGAAGAGAGAGACTGATAAATCAAAAATTCCTTGATTTTTAATCATATTTTTCAATAAACGTGGTCTTTGGTACTTAAAAATGGTGATTAGTTGATGACAAAAATAAGACTCCCTTATTCCATTATTCGACTATTAATCCTACTTTTGCTGTTTAGTAACTGCCCACTGGCTATTTAAGTTCCACCACTACTCATCTGTATTTCTGCACTCTCTTTGCTTTGTGCTTTAAGCCTACATTTATAATGTGTCGTCCAGTTTATAGATAGGGCTCCAGGGAGTAGTTGTGCCTGCTTTGTGCTTTAAGCCTACATTTATAATGTGTCGTCCAGTTTATAGATAGGGCTCCAGGGAGTAGTTGTGCCTGCTTTTGTTCACTGAACTCATTTTATAGGTCACAACGGCTGCGTATTAACGTTCTTTTGTTCTTAATTTTTGACGTTCATTGTTGGATTTTTTATTTTCATGAAATAACTGCATTTTTTTTTAAAGATGCAGGTATATGTAGACTATTTCAGTTTTAGAAGTGAAAAAAATTAAACGAAAATTAAGTGTTTTTGTAGGTCACAACGGCTGCGTAATAACGTTCTTTTGTTCTCAACTTTTGACATTCACTGTTGTGTTTTTTTAGTTTGAATAAATAGCAGCAACTAGACATAAGTGGCCCTGCGCCCAGAGATGATCGGAACATACAAATACAACATTATTAAATTATTTTATTAATTCTTTTACAAGTAATTAGATTATAATATAATCAAATTACAGTCGTGTTAAGATTTCATCGTATCAGTGTAGGTAATTAAGGCTCATAGAGATTTCAAAAGTCATATAGATACATTTAGGTATTATGACTCCATTGTTTCTTCTTGAAATAAAGCAGATGATACCTGGTTTAACCTATAATCAACGTAATTTCATTTTTTGTTGTTTCATTGTAGTATAACAAATAGAGGAAGAAGCTTTTAGATAACTGGTAGTTTCTATTAGGCAGTTTCTTTGCGTATGTTTACACGACCTTGGATCGTTAAACATGCGTGAGGAGTCAGCACGACTTGAATATGACATCACTATCCCGAGAATCGTTGATTGGTTATGCATAAAAATACTTTATGTACTTGAGTTGATTTTTTCGACTACAGCTGTTTATTAGACATACGATATGACGTTTACAAAAAAAAATCAAAATTTGCATCATAAATACTCTGGTCCGTAAGTAGATTTAGTACTAACATAATTTTTACCAAATAATTCATTCAAATTCATGGAGTTTAAAGCCAAAGTCATGCTAATTTATCTAAAGTTAGCATCTTAAAAAAAGTGCAGGAACAGACACAATATTTTACAGAAGAACGGCAAGCTCAAAAATATGGAACGTACAAAATGAGAACTCGTAACATTCTTGGACCTGGAAAAGAGGAAAATATAGCGTATTACTTAGAACATGAATTTTATATATTTTCGAGAGATTACACATATATTTAAAAACATAGTGTAAAGTTTCTTTGTATCTTAACTGCTACCTCAACCTAAATATTTAAAGATAACTTAGGAAAATTGATTTCTAGGCAGGTTTGAATTTCTCGCAGCTTTTGTAATGTACGATCATTATTAACGATCGCTAATTGGTTTAGATAAAACGAAATAGCATGAATAGCTTTTTTTTCTGTAACACTATATTTGCTGCAGTAAGTAACTGCTTTTCATAGGTATCTATATAGTGCTTTATTCTCAGAACTTAATATCTCGAAATTGAAACGGAAAATTTTGAACACTTGTCTTGAGAAAATTTTAACCCTCAAAGATGATTTTGTCTGAAGAAAAATTACAAAATTTATCAGATAGGTGAATGACAAGGTTTTATAGCTTATTAGCTTTCGCCCACGGCTTCGCCCGTATGAATTTCCCACGGGGACCGTGCCTTTTCCCTGGATGAAAGGTACCCTATATCCTTCTCCGTACTTCTAACTGTGTGTATGCGAAATTTCAAAAAGATTAGTTCAGTAGATAAAGCGTCAAGAGGTAACAAACAAACAAATAAACCAACAATCAAACAAACTCACTTTCACTTTTATAATATTAGTTAAGATTAGGATAGTTAGAATTTTACCTCATTTTTCATTACTTATTTGAATAAACACAGTAATATTGTAAATATATTGAGCATGAAAAATATAGTAAGAATGTTATTATGCACGAAATGCAAAAAGAGCTTGACGTATTTATTTTAATTATTAAAATTTTCGCCCTCATGTAAAGTCAAGAAAAAGCGTAACGACTTTTTCTTGGTTGTTGTTTTCCAAAGTACAGTGGAATTATATTCCACTAGGTATATAATTTGTTAATTTAAGTTTCTAGCTTTTTAAAAACAGAAATAGAATAACTACATAGAACTTTTTTCGTATATTTATGTCACTTTTTCACAAAGGATTAGCTGGACCGAAAAAAATAATGAACGAGGAGGCTCTAAATAGAAAAGGAGAAAAAAGAAACAGAGGGAAAATTTTGGATCACTTGACACAATGACTTCGTACGAAACATCATAGAGGGATAGGAAAAAGAAGAAGGGGAAAGGCCCAGAAAGACCAAGATAGAGTTACATGAGTCAAATAAAGGAAAAAATTAGCGTCGGATCAAATCGGAAAAAATGGAAGGAACTCCACCGACAAGATGATGATGTCACTTTTGTTCTTTACGTGCAAAATAACTCGTACATCTGAATAGATGATGAGATGATTCCTGATACAACAAAAATAGATATATCCAGTTGTCCAGCATTGGATAATTACATCAATCACGGTAAAAATGCCATAAAATGCGAGTTTACAGCTGAATTTTCCGCTAAAACACAATGTGGGGACGATTCGTTGCGGCGTGCCTGCGGTCTTATTAAACGGTCGAATCGCCGAGCCATTGACGGTATTTGCACAGAGGGATACGGTTTGTGCTAAATGCGTGTAATTTGTACTTTGTTGGGTTTTTGTTGTGAATTCTTATTTAAATATAGTGTATGTATAAAGATAATACACTGTAACGCGACTACGCGTTAATCCTCTTTAGATCTTTTATGCGTGAGCTGGCACATACATACTTATTTCACCTGTCATAAATTTTAAACTGTATTCATTTATATTCGATTCTGTATTTTGGTTGTCATTCTTGGCCTAGTATCTACCGATATATATTACTCCTATGGTCCTATACTTATATTCTATTTCTATACCAATAAATACTATTCGACCCTGAGATGAGATTACTATTATTTAGAGCTCTCACGCTCTAACCTAAATAGCCCCTCTGGCATGTTAGGCGACCGACCATAACAGTTAGAGTTTCTTTCGGCATTTCTTCTCAGCAGTGGTTGTTCCGAAATACTAGTAGTTTGTAGCTTTGAGACATAATATACTATGATTAAATAAAAAAAAATTGATGTAAAAAAGGCCAAGATTCAGTAAAGAATGTTTGATTTTGATTTTAAACATAATCCTACTAAAATAGGATTGGGAGGGCCAAGTCTGCCGTATGCACACACAAAGACGGACCCAAAAGCTAACTCACTGGATTCACCCGATGGTTATAGGAAGAGAGGGAGACCAGGAACGAGATGGTCTGATGATTTAAAGGAATTCGATAGGAACTGGAAGGACAAGACGAAGAACAGAGACGAGTGAAGGAAATTAGGAGAGGCTTTTTCCCAGCAGTGGGACATAAATGACTTATACTGGTATACTCCATTAAATATTTTTGGGGATGGAGATCAGCATAGAGAAGACATAGTCAGAAATCATGCCAACAAATAATCTTGCTAAGTGTCTCTCTTACGACGAATTGTTTTCTGTTTTCCAAACCTACCCCAGGCAGCTAAAAGTTGATTTCTTGAATTTTTAGAGTTATAGGTATCTAAAATCCAAATAGATTTCCCTCAGTTCCTCTATACTCATCAAACACGCTCATCGGTCACAGGAATGTAGTTTAATCTCTCCTAATTGCAACAAATAATCTTGCTAAGTGTTTCTCTTATGACGAATTGTTTTCTGTTTTCCATGCCTACCCCAGGCAGCTAAAAGTTGATTTCTTGAATTTTTAGAGTTATAGGTATCTAAAATCCAAATAGATTTCCCTCAGTTCCTCTATACTCATCAAACACGCTCATCGGTCACAGGAATGTAGTTTAATCTCTCCTAATTGCAACAAATAATCTTGCTAAGTGTTTCTCTTATGACGAATTGTTTTCTGTTTTCCATGCCTACCGGCAGCTAAAAGTTGATTTCTTGAATTTTTAGAGTTATAGGTATCTAAAATCCAAATAGATTTCCCTCAGTTCCTCTATACTCATCAAACACGCTCATCGGTCACAGGAATGTAGTTTAATCTCTCCTAATTGCAATTTGATCGTTTTACGTTCACCGAGGTCGATTTGGAGCTTCGACCGAATTTGACCAATGAGGGAGAGAATTTGCAAAATGGCATAGCTTGTATGTCGATTTACCGTCAGAAACTAGTACAGTATGTTTTATATTTTACTAGCTTTTGCCCGCGGCTTCACCCGCGTGAATTTCCCACCGGATCAGTGCTTTTTCCCGGGATGAAAGGTAAATTGGCTCAGTAGATAAAGCGTGAAGAGGTAACAAACAAACAAACGTTTTACGTTAACGTTTAGCATTTAACGTTTAGGCATCCTTCGTGGTATAGTGGGCGTTCTACATCGTGGATTAGATTCCACTTATTATATTAAACAGATGATGGGTGATGTTTGCTTTCAATTCATATACAATACCTGTCCTATTATGTGTATAATGAAATGTATCAGTAAAACTAATTAGTGGACACATAACTAGTAATTATTTCAATTGTTTCTCATAAACTCAGTTTAATACCAACAAATTCCCGTTCGCTCCCAATATTGTACAATGAAATAAATTGGCCGAATTACCATTGCCATCCACTGCAATTACGTGCGTTTCACAATATGTTCATGATGCTAAATAGGATCTCATGAAGGTTGATATAATATTCCCTGTATTAATTTATTTCAACCGGGCAATTAATGAAAATAAGTATTCATTAAAAAAAAAACTTTAAATTATACCTACTTACTAAGTCGAAGCATTAGTGGGGGTCGAGTAGTTAGGGCGCCGCCACCACCTTCCAATCCTGCCCTATATAAGTTTGTATACCAATCTGGCTCCTGTATGGTAGTTTTCATCGACCACCACTTGCTTCCGGTGACAATAACAAAGGTTTAGGTGTTTCAAAGCAATAGTGATAAAGAGAGTAACAATTATTTATATAACTGTACAACCTACAAAAAATCTAGTAGACAAAACAACATTTCAGAATAATACAACTGAGGAGGAACGAACGCCCTTGGCATATTCTGTGTGGTCATTTAATTTTCTGAATTAACGCCTGGCCCCTTATGCTATCGCCTCCAGTATTGTTTACCATTTCAATTTGAATAACGTGAGGTCTTTATTATACTTCTTCAAATACCTTCTTCTTCCGGTTCTTTGACCGCCAGAAACTAAAATAATCAAATACTTAGGTATTGAAAATATCTAATTTATTGATAGGGGTTCAAGAAATGATTTGTTATGAACCTAAAAGTTTACATTTTATGTATTTATATGGTACTATTTTATAATTATCTCTTCCTGTTTCCTATAGATTCGTAGGATTAAGTCGCAAAACTCCTTTCAGTTACTGATTTACTCAGTGACGAACAGACAACGCACAGTCAAAACTTAAATTTTGATGTTCCACAAAATATAACATGAGCATGATAGTTCCTCCGTTTTGTTTTTCCATCCCATTAGCTACGACAACGAACAAAACGTCGTCGCATAGAAAAGTAATTTAAGTCATGTCAGTGGCACACCGCTCGCTGCTCACTTCATAGTGGTCGCATAAAAAACGTTTCAGCGCATGCTAAATTTGAAACGGTAATGAGTTGGGAGAATTTTGTTTCAGCTCTTAGACTATGGTTGTTTTAAACTTTGGTCAAACCTTCACCTATTGTACTATTTTTTAACCAAACACTCCTTACAGAGGTAGGATAAAGAGTAGTTGTAAAGATATTTTGGTACACAAAAAGTTTATGGTTCTGATGGATTAACGCAACTGACCTACCAAATCTAAAAGCCAGTAATAAATTATTGAAAAGTTTTCATCGTCACGAGTATACACAAGAGTCTGATACAAAATTGCCCTAAGGTTGTCATGTTATTAGGAAAATATACAAAGAATATTAATTTACGAAAACGATCTCCGCCTCAGGGACGTATTTCATGACACGTGCACAAATTTATCAATAATACAGAAGAATATAGCGTATATTATCTTGTAATCGTATGTATAATAATTTAAAAGGTAAATATTTTTTTTTTGCCAGGAATAATATTTTGAACTTGACCTATTAATTAAAACAAATTCTTTTTTTCTTACAACAATTACATATTTTCTACAGGTTGAAGTTGGGAGATTTTCTACAGGAGATTCTTTTGTTAATAATCCTCACACTTCTACAAATTTATTAGGTACCTACTTATAACGATATTAACAAAAACTAATAATTAGATATTAAATTAAAACTTAAAGTTACACACGAGCGTAGTACTAATATTAATTCTGTGACACGAGTCCAGATCAGCCCTGCAAACAGTTCTGGAATCAGTGGCCACTAGTATATAAGAAGATACTGATAGCAGTTTATTTGGAATTATTTTTTAATATTCATTAATTATCTAGAATTCTTGACGTATGAAATCTTAAATCTTATATTGAGCCGTTGTTACAACTTACCTTATTTTGTGATCATACTCTTAGAAAATGAAACATAAAGATTGTATCCTTTGATGTTTCCAGATTATATCCTGAGGGCGAATCTTAAACAAAGATGGGTTCAATAACCTTGTAATTTGGAAATATATCAGGCATTCAATTTAAAGACTCTAGTGGTTCTTATGCGACACATACTTAGTAAAAGTACTTTTAAACGATCAAAATTTTAAGTAGGTGCCTATTTATTTGATTTGTTCTAGTTATGAGGGCGGTACGTAAGCTCCGCCTTAAAGCAGACACAATAAGGTTACTTTTCGAATTTTCTATAATTTGTATTTTTGCTAGCGAATTTTCGTCAGGTTCTTAGGGTTATTAGGGTATTTTAGAGGTTTTCTTTTAATTGTGATAAAACACTAAATATATTTTAAAAAATAAGCCGATATCGCTTTAAATAATTGTAGTCTTTACTTAATTCTTTTAAAAAATTCTACTGTTATAAACTACGGTGATTTTCGACGATAAAGGAAAAAAAAAACAGGATTATGTATTATTATTTTTTTATCTAGTCTTATTTATTTTATTTGTAATTTGATTCGATATAATTCTAGTTTAGTATTTTTTTCTTTACGGGATAATTTTCCTGCTTCAGTACTTCTTACCTATGGTTCACACTTGACGTTTAAAGACAGTACGTTTTCGGAAAATCCTGATTGGGTATGTCCTTAAGATACCTAGATTTCTTGAATTTAGTAAGAACCTACAAGAGGAGAGCCTCAGGTTTCTGTAGTTGGAAATTAAATAGTAATAAATTACTAAAGATCGACCAATACCCAGATATACCAGATATAATCAAAAGACAGTATTTTTAAGTTTTTCAATAATCGGAACTCAGTTACACCAAACCTTTCACATTTAGTATTTTCGATTCAAAACATGCCTTTTTTATAAACGCGAATAACACCGTCTGCTACTATCATACATACGATCAAAGCTTGCAGATGTAATTACCTTGCTTAGTTTGCTGTGTACGTGTATGTACAAATTAAAGATATCAACAAATGTAGTGCTTAAAAAACATGTTATTATTAACTCTAACATACTCTTAATACACATATAGTACGATTATGTGTTCTTTCGGTAAAACAGCAAACAAATAAAAATTTAAATTAATTTTGAAGATATTTTACATATCAGATAATACATTTTGCATTAAAAAAAATATACAATACTCATTTATTTAACTCCACAAGTTATAATAGAACACGTAAATTAGAACAACTTGTGGGAGTCCTGGAGACTCAAACTAGGCCGAGGCCTGTATCTTGAGGTATCTATTTGAAAAAACTGAAAGAATCTCTTAATACGAATTTAATTTTTGAAATGATAGCAGCCAGCAATAAAAAAAGAACCTTAAAATCAACTGTATTCGTAATAAATAAATAAATTTACTGTATTATGCCTGAATGCAACGAATATTCACGCACCTATAGTTTCTTTAAGACTTTTTAAAAAAATATAATATGTTACCCCAGTAAATCAAATATGAAAGTGAATTGTATACTGAACGTATTCTTCTGTAGTCTAAATATGTTGTGGTTTAGATGTTTTGCGGTGCTAAACCTAGAAACAAGAAACACGCTACGGTTTTATAAGCAACACGTATGAGGATTTTAACGAAAGAAATAATGCACTTATTCCTATAAATTATAATTTATCCATGTGGCTGAAGTAGCAATTAAAAGCAAAATAAATGAGAATTTTATTATATTCAACCATTCAAAGGCCATTGCTGCGCAAAATTTAATGAATACTATTAAATATCCGGAATTTAGCCACAGCTATGCGCGCGCGCATCCATGACCTATGCTTCAGGCGGATGCCGCAAGTCTGTCACGAGTCGCGGTTAACCAATGAGATTACTTCGTCATCAAAACCTGTTATCGGTGAGAGGTGTCAAGGTGAAGATGCCAACTAATTATTTATGATGAAGTTTTAATTATAATATATTTTTTATTTATGCTCTGTAAGATCTTGGCATTTAATCCTTAAATCACGGCGTTTTAGATTACAATTGTTTAACAATAGATGCAATACCTCATGCGGTCTCTTTATCGTTGAAGGATTTAGTAATGTCTCGGAAATATTATAATAACAAACCTACCATTATAAGAGGTGTTTAACATTATTTTAAATACCATGAGTGCAGTAAAATTAATCGGCATTTAAGAAGTTATACGAAGTTTATCATCGTTAATTTTATATGCTTGCAAATTTTACACAATTATTTATTAAGATACTTATTAAATAATTAGTATTAATAAATAATTAGTATTATTATTAGTATTATTTTTAGTTTAATTAGTTTTATTATACATTCAATTATAAAATTCTATTTTTATGTTCTAAAATTAGGAAATATAATTACACATCTTGCAAAAACCATCTTTTGCTTGGCCCACTAAGCTCTTTTTATACTGTAAGTGAAATAATGTGAATACTTTCAGTATACATATATCCCGAAAATTGTTTTATGACATAGTTTCTAGTATTTAATTAAAATTGTTTCGTGCAATCCCAGTAAGTCGAGAAAAATGTGAAGCTTGTTTCGTCCACAAAAGGTGGATTTTTCTAGCTGGGGCCATGCCAATAAAATATATAAGCCATTAGCAAATATAGAACAGAATAAAGGCTTGTTGTTAAAATAATAACCTTTACTTGTATATATTTATTTCTTCTGTTTCATATTTTTGTAAGGGATAGAAAGACAAAGACTGTGAAAATATTCACATGTGGGTCTTGTAACAAAAAATAATTTTAAAGTGGCGACGTTTATGTACACAACTATAAAATTGAAAACCTATATGTAATAAGTACAAATACAATTATAAAACCACATTTGTATGTATTTTGTAGTTTATTTTAAGGTTATATCATAAATTTATTATGTCAGTAGCCTTACTTATTAATGCAATTAAGGTGATAACAAAGAAATAGCAGGACGTCACTCATCCTCGAAATTTATTAGGAAGATTAAATTTAGCAATGGAGTTTTTGTGGCCAAAATGATCACTCCCGACCTAAATAGGAGATTTGTAAACCATTGTCTACGAGCGAAGGCGAGATTTTAACACAGGGTTATAATGGAGACCCATTTCTGTTTAAGTCCAGCTGATGGTTATTCATGTCTGTCTGATTGGACATTAATTTAGTCGTAATCATTATCTTAATCGTATGTCCATTACTGGATTTATTCCTCCACTGACTGAATGGAAGCGGTATGCGTCGTCGTTCTTCTTTTTTGGCTTTAATAAATCATTCGAATCCATTATTGGTTGCATGGTTGGTCCATCTTTGGCTGCGCTTTCTTGTCTAAAATTCCAGGGTGCTTGGTTATAATTTCAGATCTTTAGGTAGCCTGTGGCCAGGGACACATAGCGCGCAGAACCGATGGCCGATAGGGGGCGAAAGGTTCTCGAAAGGCGACCACGCACCGAAATTGTTAGATAGAAAGTCCTTAGAGATGAGAAGACTATATTAAGGCGTTAGATTCCCTTTATTCTTTTGTTTTTGCGGGCAAAGCATGACGCGGGCACCCCGCACCCCCGCAGCATAATCACGCGCTCTCAGAGACAACGCCAATACACCCGAGCGCTCGAGTAATCTATAACATTTTATCAACAGTAAAAATAGTAGGTATGTCTGTAGGTACGGTGAATTTATATTAAACAAAATATTGTGTGATGAAGAAAATAATTTTAAGAATTTTATCAGTTTGTTTGTCTGTATGTTTGTTTATTTATTTTCACATGCTAATCATTAGAACTACTGTATTAATTTGAATGAAACTTTTTATAGGGTACTAGCAGTTGCCCGCGACTTCGTCCGCGTAACTCATGCCTTGACTTCATTAAAATCACGAAAACTTTTTTTAAATGAACCGATTTTGATGAAACAAACTGTAAATGTGTTGCTGAAACAAAGCAATTGGTGAAAGTTTTAAGTAAATCGTTTCAGTGCTTTCGGAGATTAGCGTGATCATACATACAGACAGACAGACAAAAAATTAAAAAAAAATTTTTTTTTCTTTCTTTTATTCTTTTTAACCCTCTATCCATTTCAGTCAAAGTACTAAATGTACAGACAAAATATTTTTACTGTTTCATTATACGTATATAGTTTTATTATATGTATAGATAAATGATTTTGTAAATACAAAACTGTCTTTCAATGGTAAGTAGATACCATTAAGATTTTTTTCTTTATTAATGAGAAAGTGAGTTTATTTGTTCGTTTGTTTGTTACCTCTTCACTAATTTACACACATACACATAGTTATATGTACTGAGAAGGACATAGGGTACCTTTCATCCCGGGAAAAAGCACTATTCTCATGGGAAATTCACGCGGGCGAAGCCGCGGGCAAAAGCTAGTTAGAAAATACATTTGTGCATAAAAATTTCTTCCTTTATCCTTATTTCTCATGACTGAGGCTCGGGATGATTATGTGGAATGAAACACTCATAACGACTATTTTGATAATTTTAATGGAGTGATTTGCCACAGCGATCTCCATTTCACACGCAAACTAAGTCGCGGGCACTAGCTAAGAAAAATATTATCTTATATACGATTCACTAATATTTCACAAAAAAACCTTTCACAAATTATCATTAAATATCGCATTCTACTAACCTATCATTTTAAAAATTGTAGTATGACACACAAAAATTTTACAAATCATTTTCACTATAATTGGATTACATGTACGTACATACCCACATAAATATTGTAACCCCCTTTTTCCCGTGGGGGTAGGCAGAGAATACTATAGTATTCTCTACCTATACTATAGTATCCTACCTATAGGTAGGATTACTAAAATAGGTATCAATAAACTGTCAGCTACACCACGATTTTAGCGCCACCTAGTGTGCGCTAACGCTTGCCCCACTCGGCAGCGGCAGCGAGGCGTGGTGAACGAAACGACCAACCTAACAAAGACGGCACTTTGTTACGAGCAGCGGAACGCGACGGTCGCAAGAAATGTGCTTGCTCATGCGCATCCCCAGATATTTTTGTGGTTTCATAGCTAATATCACATTAATTGGGCAAATTTAGATAAATATTTAAATAATAATATTATTTATTTATTTCACCTGTAGTTTACAAAACTTTTATTTCACCAAAATAATCTCTTGACAGAGTCATGGTTTTACAAATAAGGTCACAGCTAAAATAGTTTTTTTTTTATAATGGTATGAAATGCTAGTCCCCCGATTCATAAAAATAAATGGCCAAGTGCGAATCAAACTCCCGCAGCGAGGGTTTCGTGTATGCAAAGCATCTCACATTATAGCTCTAACTGAAAGACCAACTAGTTTCAAAAAGAAACTTTGCAGTTTTGATCCCTAAATATATATTGATAGAAGTTTTAGACTTCTAACAATATATTTACAGTTTTCAGATTTATTGCTGTACAAGTACTATAAGACCTTTTTGGTTACCAAATTTCATAATTTTAGGTCAACGGGAAGTACGATAGGTTTTGGTTGTCTTCTGAATTTGCATAATTTGCGAAAATTTGCTATAATTATTCACGGTTATATTTGTTGATTGAGTCGACATATAAATTTGATTATTTTACAGCTGAAAGAGACCATAAACCCAAGTAGTTGAAAATGACCAAGGTGACTGAATTTGACTGACAAAATCGGTCATTTATGGTCATTTTCGTCGAAAGTGTTTTCACCGATTGCAAAGGAAGGGTCAGGTTTTTCACGAGTATTCTGTAGGTTTTTCCGCGGCTTTGCCGGTTGATATTTGAGATAAAAGAATATATTAGTATCATATATATGTACCTTAACAATTGAATTTAATAAAGAAGTAAAATAATAAATAGCAAAATTTGACAACAGTTGATCGGTCATTTATCGTTTTCAACTTTTTTAATTATGACCGGTCAGATTCGGTCATTTTACATCTTTAACCCAAGTATTAGATATGAATTTCAATTATATACCTTCATGAGTTCCTGAGTAAAATAATCTTGACAGACGGACGGACACGTGATCTTGTAAAGATTCGTTTTTGCCTTTTGAGGTAAGGAACCCTAAACACACGACTGAAGAGAATACCAAATACTACTAAATTTAAGTCTTGGCAACGTATCCATTGTAAAAAAAATACAATAATGATTTAGGTATAAGTTAATGTGTTTGTAAAATCGTTTATTTAATAACTATGTGTAGTATTGAAAACTGTTTTAAAAATATAATTTTTGAATCGTATTTTATGAAATGACTGTGCAACAATATTTTCATACTAATGAGAATAAAATGCTAGATATCAGAGTTTGGGCTAATGTCATTTTGACTTTTTATACGGTGTGCAAAAAATATTTCGACGACAATTAATAATAATATCACTAACATTTTTACCAATTATTCTTTATAGTATACTAAATTAATTAAATAAAAATAAGTTATACACATACATACATATACATACGAACATATTTTTTAACTAAAGAAATAGATTCTTCAAATTTCGGTATGTAAATGCCACCAACCAACGCACCATGATCAAAGTTGAATAATTTAGACATTCTTTATATCAGAAAAAACTTACTTAGTTTTTACCGGATTGGTTGGTTTGTTGAAGATAGATAAATTAAAAATAATATTTTTATTGCATCTATTTTTTTCTGCAGACCATAGTCCATACTTGCGTCTATGAGACCGAGTGACATGTTTTCTTAGTTTATTTAATTTGTACATCGATTATCAAATTACTAATTATACATATTTAATAGGTATCTAAATACTAGCTTTAGCCCGCGGCTTCGCCCGCGTAATTTGTTTTAGGATTTTTACTTACTGCTGCGGCGCAGCGATTCGAATTGGATCTTGATCACCGATCATAGCTGACGTCATTTCTTGTGGTCTTGTTTAGGATTTTCTAGTTTTCGTTTGTAGTCACAAACTATTCCTATATCAGAACTGACAAATCACACAAATTGAGTTAGCCCCAAAGTTAGTTGGAGGCTTGTGTTATGGGATACTAATTCAACGATACTATATTTTATAACAAAGCTTTTACCCGCGGTTTCGTCCGCGTGAATTTCCCACAAGAACCTTGCTATTTCCCGGGATGAAATGTACGTACCCTATGTCCTTCTCGAATCACTACTTCTATGTGTATGCGAAAGTTCAGGAAGATTGGTTCAGTAGATAAAGCGTGAAGATGTAACAAAAAAAATAAATGCATAAACAAATATATATTAGTTAGAATTGCGATAGTTAGGATAGATAAACATTCAAGACCCAGGCCAATCTGAAAAAGATCATTTTCTATCTTGACCCGACCAGGGATCGAACCCTGGACCTCCGGTGTACGGTGTCCGGCGACGGCGTGATGGCCGTTGGGCCACGGAGGTCGTCAAATGGAGGAAAATGATTTCTATGGATATATTTTTTGACTTTCTGCAATGCTCTTAAAATAATAAAATTGCCTTTAAATAAAATCAAATTTATATCAATTTACATCTACAAAAAATTCCTTATCTAATAGTGAAACTGGCATAAAAATCCATAGCGTGGTTTAGGAGGAGTAAAAGTACGGAGGTAAAGTGACCTTCATTTATTCTTGTAATGTACAAAAGTACAGGTACAGCCGGCTGATTACTGTATGTTTTTCTCTACGCTACATGGTAAACAAAGCGACAGGAATATTGACAGATGCGGAAACGAGCGACACGACCTCCTCGTCTGAAAGCCAGTGGCAGACTGCCGCCCGTCGCCCGCACAGGGCCCCGCTATGAAAAATGGGTGAATGATTTTTGTTTTATAAACATTAGTATGAAAAATGTTGCTCGATTTGAACGAAAAACTAAGCGATTGAAGTATAATAAATGGTGTCTCTTTTGATGTAAAAATTTTCCCGAACGTCATTGCCATTTCGGAACAGTAAGGAAATTATAAAAATGCATGTCTTTCCGTTTTTATTTTTTTTCATATAGTAGTTTTTATTTTACAATAAAAATAATCTAAACAAATGTTCTTAAAGAGTTGATAGTACACATATATTTTTTTCAGATTTTTCGGGCTAACCACAGCTGAGCTTTAGTCCTTACAAAAACACCATTTCACAGAACAACGGCAATCCAAACGCCTTAATGATCTTATAAACGTATGTAGTTCACGGGAACTCCCGACAGACTGCCGAACCAAAAACAATTAGAGTAGGGACTCGTGTGTCTATTCCAGCCGAGTAGTATTTGACTCTAGACGATGCTTGCTATTAGTTCGAGCGCAGCGTCGGTCACCCACCGACCAGATGGTCAGACGACCTGATAAAGGTTGTAGGCAGGCGCTGGATGCAGGCCGCTCCCAACCAGTCATTCTAAAAATCTTTGGGGAAGGCCTATGTCCAACAGTGGACTGCCTGCAGCTAAGATGATGAGGTGGCCTATATGCGGCGGGTAAAAGATGTCTAAAGATCTGGATTATGACTGTTTATCACTTTAGTCAATGATTTTTGTCCTTCTATATTTCCTCATTTCTGTTGCCGTCGCAAGAAAACTCTTAAATTTATTTATGTAATTATTTGTTTCAGATAACGTGAAGGAGAATCGATTTGGTGCTCAGAAAGTGAGTATTGATATAGTTAATGTTAAATGTAAATTTTCAAAAATAGTAATTTGATTTTCTGTTATCCAGTTTTTAATGAACTAAAAGTTAAACTAGTTTTTAATTAAAATAATACCAAGGGATATAATGTCGAGTAGTTGTACATAAAAATGTAGGTCTTAAATTGAAATAGATTACAAATGTTTCTAAACTTTACTTCGTCTAAAATTAAGCCGAGACATTTCAACACCATTTTAAAAACGAATTCCATGTGCGACTAAGTTATTAAAAGTTAATTTAAAATTTTTGAAATAACATCGGATATCACAGAATCAGGTTAAGTATATGCATTCATAATCTGATATCCAGGTCGAAAAATGTAATCTTATTTTTTCCGCGCTTCGCATTTTTCAGCCTCGGCGGAGCGTGGTGGATGGCACTTTATTAAAATTGTGCAGTTCAATTACGCTAAAAGATTTTGACATGAAGTTATCTTAGTCAACTTTTTTTTGTATTTGACCTAGAGATGTTTTTTAACAAAAGTAAAATATAATCTACTAAATGTATTGTGGATTTTTTCATCAAACTTATTTCGTCAGTTCGTTACGAGGATGATGTCATGTTTAATGTGATTATTTGAGTCGGAAAAAGTATCTCGAAATATAAATCTTTATAATACATGGCTGGAAAGCTATGGACAGGGATAGGTGGAAGCAAGTGGGGGAGACCTTTGCCAATGGGACAATATAGGTTAAAAAAAATACATGGATTAATGTGCCTTATTCAAAAATAAGTTGGTTACCGTTTAATCCTCCAGAAGGGCTTACTTGATATTTTTGGCAGTATCTTAGAGAATTGTGGAAGGAGAAAGGGGAGGCTTTTGCCAGCAGTGAGACATATCTATAGGCTAGGAGAAATATTTACAGATACAAATTACGTCCTAATTCCTAATGGGGTAGACAGAGCCAACTATCGCGAGATGAGCCTCGCGATAGTTGTCTCTGTCTACCCCTTTAATGCCACGTTTAGCTGGATGGTGGGCTCCAGCCCACCATCCAATCATCCATGTTTGTAATGTAATGTCTTTATATTAATTTGCAAATGAAATAACCTCTGAAATTATCGACTTGTTCTTCCAATTAATATTCTTGACGTAGCCCATTTGTTGTACCTCCGTGGTACTAAGGGTCCAATAAACTTAATATTTATCGCTGCAAACGATTAGGGAGATAAAGTAGGTACTATAATAAGACCTTGTCGCGGCTTTAAGTCCTGCTCGCATGGAATTTTTTCACCATATCTAATTTCTATGTGAAAGTACATTAGTACTAATTGCATCTGAGATGCTCAAAATTCCAAAAAAGAAATAGGTACTATAATCTTTATAATTTTTCTTAACTTTACTCATTTTCACATTTTCGGTCTCTTATCTTTCAGTCAAAATTACATCAAATAAATAAAAATCAATTGCCAAACTTAAAAACAACGTTACAAAAGTATCTATTAATATTAAGTAGTTATTAGCTATTTGGTGATTTTATCTTTACATGATTATTATAAAAAAAACGATTGTCTGTCTGTTTTGCTACTAAACTGATTTTCATGCGGTTTTCACTGATATGTAGGGTTGGTTATGAGCAAGATTTTGGTTTAAATAGCTAGAAGGTTATAATATATTGTATATTCAACAGGAGCTACAGTGCTAGCAAAGGGATGATATAATACAAATGTTATTCAATCTGTTGATTAATTATCTAACAATCACGTTAATTAATATTATGTAAGAGATGGGGTGGGGATCCCTTGTCATTGATTTTTTATTCTCTCTCACTGATAAGTGCTGTTTTTTTTCGTTTATGTCTTGATAGTTCAGACAAAGTTTAACTACTTATTTGAATCGATCAGAGAAATACCTTGAAAGGCCTTAAAAGATAGACAAGACAGATATGCAAAGTTGATAATTATAAACTCAAATAACAATAGCAATTAATTAATTGCAAATAATTTTCACTAATTGATCGCGCATCCCAAAAAAGGTAGGTACTTTGGCCTACAAATAGCGGTGCCCGCTTGAAAAATCGCCTGGCATCCAGCTCGATAATGTACGAAGCTAAACAATCCATCAGGCCACGGAAACGCCCCACTCCACCCGGCTATGTTGAGCACTACTGTGTTTCGGTAAAAGAACTGATGAGGGCAAAAATATGTGTTTTTACTACTTTGGACTTTATTTGCCTTGTAAAATAATATTACCTTATTCGACGTTGTAATATTCGAGATTCGAATTCTGATAAAACGCTGAAATGCAAGTTATAAGAAAGTAGGTACATATAATTTATCACCCCTAAGAGTAAACCTGTATTTTAAGTCTTGAGTATTTATGTGAAACTAGCTTTTGCCCGCGGCTTCGCCCGGGTGAATTTCCCATGGGAACAGTGCTTTTTCCCGAGATGAAAGGTACCCCATGTCCTTCTCCGTACTTCTAACTATGTGTATGCAAAATTTCAGGAAGATTGGTTCAGTAGATGAAGCGTGAAGAGGTAACAAACAAACAAACTCACTTTCGCATTTCTAATATTAGTTAGGATTAGGATTTAGAATAGCTTCAAGATGAAAGTCTTGAGTTTAACCGGATTAAATTTTCTTAAATGAGAATTAGTTATTCCTAGACATAAATCTTAAACTGCGTCAGCGTTATTTTTGTTTTATTTTATGTATTTCTTTTTTCGAAGTCAAAGTCAAATTTTTTTATTGAAACTTGGCCTTCAAAAAAGGTTCTTTTTCACGTCGATAACTAATTGTGTAATCATAATATATTATGTTTCAAAGCTACAAACTACTAGCATTTTGGAACGACCATTGCTGAGAAGAAATGCCGAAAGAAACTCATGAAACAGTCTTGGTCGCCTAACATGCCAGAGGGCTATTTATTAACTTTATACAAAAATATAAGAAAAATATAATAATATTATAAAACATGTTATGCTTGTGATCAAGTAACCAAAATGAATTGTTTAAGAACAAAAAATAAAAAATAAAATTCGAATCAGGATCGAAGCTGCAAGCTTCCGATGCTATTAATAAATTAATTGGTGATTCTGAATTAGATCTGTTTTGCTCTAGTAGTACTAAATTCAAAAACTATTTAGGTAAATTGTAGTTTGACCAGGTTTACGGACTTAATAGATCAAATTAGTAGATATCCTTTGATTGTTGCCTTCAAGTAACATATTTTAATTAGTACCGTAAACTGCTGCAACTTATCCAACTACACACAAATTTGCCTATTTCATTTGAATTACGATATATCGCATTCACTTGCTTTATTCTCGTTTTTTACCATTCTGTAGTAACTATTCATTATTTGGGCAACATATTTTTCATTTTTTATAATTGTAACTCCATTAATACTCTGTCAGTTGAGCGACAAAGATCGGTGGGTGAGGCAGCATTTTTTTTGCGCTCCAAAACTTTTGAATTTTAACTATTAAAAAGCTGTGTTTTCGCACAGGATTAACTGCCTAAGGTAGGATAATATTGTCTTCTTCTAGTATTACTTGTTTTTTTACCCAAAAGATTGTTTTTTATCAAAAAAAACTTAGAAGGCAATCATGTGTAGTGTTTTGAAAACTTGAGTGACATAACTATGCCTGGGTCTAGGGTTGTCAAATTTTGTTAACTAGCTTTTACTCGCAGCTTCACTCGCGTGAATCTCGATTATTATGCTTACAAATTTATTTTAGAATTTGTTTCCTCTAGTTATATTAGAAGTGCTCGTTGTAAATTTGTAAAACAATATGCAAATATTTTTTGTAGAAATAATTGTAAAAGAGAAGTCGACACTTTGTATACTTTTCTTTTATACTACAATCAAAAATTAAGATTATTAATAATTGCTGATTAAAATGATGAGCCATTACTACCAAGAAGCATTAAAATTGTGATTTTTTAATAAAAGTAGCCATCTGGTTTTTTTCTTTTATAATTATATTCTTTTGGACAACCCTATAGTCATCGACATTTTTGTATGGAAAGGGTGTAGAACCTGCTACAACTTGGCCTAGTAGCTGTAATAAAAAAATGATACAGTATATTGCACTGATTAAATTGGCAGGGACAAGTAGGTTGTCTCATGCACATGAAAAAAAATTAACAGAAACGATAAGTACAATAAGTATCGAATTATCCTTCTAGGCAAACTTGTGTCTTTTACATACAACTTTTCCTACGACTTTGAGCCCTTGTAATTCTGAAAATTGGTGGAAATTAATAAGATTTGAGGTCTCAATAGCAAGCTATTATGCCTGTCTTCCATTTAAAAACAATTGAGAGTCGAAATTTTGAATAGGTTCCGAGAAAATCGCAAAAAACGTCAAATTCCGTGCAAAGTTGCAGCAGTTTACGGTATTTACTTTCATTTTTGGACAAGCAAGCATTGTAATAGTAATATGCGAAAATTTAATAACTGTGTTTTAAGATGTTTATATTTTTTTGTAATAAGGTAATATTGTACTCAATACTCAATATTTGATTGCATCCATAAAGTTGATATGGTGACAAATAAATGATAGTACATTTATGGACCCTGACGGGCACAGCAACTTGAGCACCTACTGTAAGTATTCCGATTCAAATAAAATAAAATAAAAATAAATAAAATCTTGTCTAACCATTACGTGTACCATTCCTCAGGATTTTAAAGCATCGCCGATTCAGTTTGCGTATATTCCTCGAGGATCTCTGTAGATTCCTATTTGCATTCCTTTTACTTAAAGATATCTTCGTGGATTTTAGGCAGCAAAAAGATAAGGAAAATCTAAGCATCTTTGACTTTATTTTCTTTTAGTATTATTTCTGTTTACCGTTGGTACTTCCTTTTGAATCATTAGACTCAATGTATGAGATGTTATATTTTTGGTAAGATATTTTATGGTTTCGTACATCAAAAGATAAAAACGGAACCCTTATTATTACTTACACTGTATCTGTATCTGCCTGTCCATTTAACTCGAAAAGTTCTTATAACGCTACGCGTAGAGGTACTAAGCTCAAAATATCAAATCAAATATTTGTTCAAATACTTGCCTCTTTCGGTAAAAATAAATTTGTATTTCAATCAACCGCGTTTCTATGCATCGGACTACTGATGTTATGGTTACAGTACCAATTAATCTTACTAATATTATAAATGCGAAAGTTTGCATGTGAGTTTGTGAGGATGTTTGTTACTCAATCACACAAAATCTACTGGACGGATTTCGATGAAATTTGGTATACGGGTAGAAAATACCGGGAATAGCACATAGGGTTCTTTTTATCCCGAAATTCCCACGGGAGCAAAGCCCCGGGGCGCGGATAGTGTTATATAGAACCCTCAGTGTGCGAGTCCAACTAGCACTTTTTTTTTTTTTATAATTTATTCAATATAACACAAACAAGCACTTGTTTGGTTTGTTTAAATAAAAATTCAAGCTGAAAATTATCTTGCCAGCGGTGTTTGATGGTTCCAATTTACAGAAAAGTAACGCTAAAGATGAAAATAATAAGAGCGGCAGACACAAAATATTTTAAGCAGTATTTTGAGTGGGCGATGTAGTAATACAAAATTAAGTAGGTACCTAGCTAGGCATCCAATAAGAAATGAAATTATTTACAAATTTCAATTTCCCTTCAACAAAGGCAAGTTATTCATTCTATTCATTCAAGAATACTAAGAATTTGTTTATCTATAGATACATATAATAAAACAGTAAAAATATTTTGTCTGTACATTTAGTACTTTTGACTGAAATGGATAGAGGGACACTTAAAAAGAATAATAGAAATCAAAAAAAAAAATTTTTGGAATTTCTTGTCTGTCTGTCTGTCTGTCTGTATGTATGTACACGTTTCACGCAAAAACTACTGGACGGATTTGAATGAAACTTTTTTTGTTGTATAGCTATTAAGCCTGGGCAACATATAGGCTATAATTTATTTTGAAAACTGGAACACCTGATGAAGAACCTTAACAGAACAGCTAAACTATAATAAATATGGAAATGGTGCCTTAACAAAAGTCGTTCAACCTGATGAGCATTTTCTGCTGACGTATAAAAATTGAAGATCTGGAACATCTGATGAAGAACTGCAAGAGACCAGCTACACTATAACATATATGGAAATGGCGCCTTATTAAAAGTCGTTCAACCTGATGAGCATTTTCTGCTGACGTATAAAAATTGAAGATTTGGAACATCTGATGAAAAGCTCCAAGAGAGATTTTTCATCTAAGCGAAACTCACGCGGGCGAAGCCGCGGGCGACAGCTAGTAATGTATATAATTTAAGATGAAATATTAGTATTTACTTTTATTATATTCATGTTGTATCTCTTTAAAAAATCTTATTGAAAGTAAAAGTCTACCAGGTTTTATTTTTGTTTATTTGCTACTAGCTGAGCACGGGGCTTTGCTCCCGTGGGAATTTCGGGAATAAACTTACTATTTTCGAGTATATTAATTCAACCCTTTAATAAAATTTCATTGAATTCAATCCAGTTTGCCGGAAAGTGTAAGAAACATAACCCGTGTCGGTCGTGGTCCACCTGCATACATACATCCATCCATCCCCACAATTTTTAAACTTTTAGGTTTATATTATAAGTAGTATGATTATGATGATGATGATGATGCGTATCCGATCGATTTCGGTCATGGCGACCACTTCAAGAATTAAGGGTTCTCTCGGAAGCTCGCATGTGGCTTATGTAGCCAATCTTATTTGAAAAGATCCTGGCACACTGCGGGCATGTGAGCACACCATTCATATAATTATATTGAGTTAGCACAGGTGGTGGGCTTTTAACTCATCGCGCTTGGTGTCGAGCTCAGCGTGTCGTTGGATTTCAAAATCAAGGACTTTGGTTTTAACCAAAGCCCTCCATTCCGATCTTTGGGCGGCTTGCTCCTCCCACTGAGAGGGCTCTATGCCGCACCGCTTAATATGCCGCTTCAGCACATCTTTGTACCTGAGGAGTTGTCCGCAATGCTTGCGCTTGCCCTCCTCAAGTTCTGAGTAGAAGATGTGCTTAGCAACCCTCTGTTCTGCCATCCTTGATACATGACCGCACCATCGAAGCTGTATATGTTTATAGCAAAAATGTAGAATGAGCATATTATAGAGCACACGTTTAGTAATTACTAGCTTGTATCCGCGAACTTCGTCCACGCGTAATTTACTATTTATAACTCAGGTTCTAAGTGATGATGGATCAAGATAAAACCGTTCAACAATACACCAGTGAAAACCGCATCAAATTTGGTCTAGTAGTTTTAGTATAGAAAGACAGACACACAGACAAAAATTTAAAAAAAAAAATGGTTTTGGCTTCTATTTTCTTTCTATTCTCAAGACTTGTCATAGTTTTTTTCTTAAATATTATTTCTTATTAGTAGTTTTATTTACTTTTATAATACCCACATATTATACAATTATTTCAAATATGATATTTACATACCTATCTGCTTTATATACAGATACACTGATGGATGATATTCATTGTGTTGGCACTGTACACACGACGTAAGCGATTTTCCCCAAATCCTGTGCCGAAGCAACATGGCAGAAATTACTTTGGGGTTATTGTTCAAATCTGAACTCTATTTTCAATATCATACGATTCATTATAAATTTTGTGATATCTTCTTGGGATGAGATCAAAATTATGAGGTATATCGTATAAGAAAGATGATGATTCTAAGATAAGTGCGGTAAAGTGTAAATTGCAGAGTAACTATGATTTATTTTATGAAACTTTAATAGATATAACAAGCTTTAATATGATTATGGAGAAATGCTTAGTAAGTATTTTAATAAAAAAACCTATAGGTAGCGTAAAACCTAAATAAGAATATTATCTGTTGAAAATACATAAGTACTACATCTTATCTTAATTATCTTGCAACGGGGTCCATGTTCACGGTAGGACGTCGAGTCTTGGACCTTTTTGTACTTACCCCAAGCCTTACTCACACACAGCGGGATTCCTGAAGAAGGACTGCATAAGCTTCAGGATATCACCTGCTGCGATGTGCCTGTGGTCCTCCAGTTCCGGATACGCAGTTCCAAAGAGGGCCAGTCGCTTGTTAGCCAGCGAGTCACACTCACACATAATGTGCTCCATAGACTCCTCTACTTCTGCACACACCCGACATAGAGGGCTTTTGTCAAGTTTTAGCTTGATCAGGTGCCCACGACATTCGAAATGTCCGGTCAGGGCTCCCATTAAAATTCTTGTCTGTTTTCTGTTTAGTTTAAAGTACTCGTCTAGTAAGTACTGCATACTAGACGAGTTTTATGTTCTGAAAATAATATAACGCTTTGTTTTCAAATGCTTCAAGCACTCAAACTTGATCGTAATTGTTTGAAGAGCAACACATTACACTAAAACTTAACGATTGCGCTTACGACTGTGTTTACACCTCGTTCAAAATGTCACGAGTTACGACTTTGGATTTTTATTCACTAGAGATAAATCTGAAGAACCCCATTTTGTAACGGTCAGTACGCTATATCGAGCGTCTAGTGAAAAAGAATTTAAAACAAATGAAAAAATTTAAATGTGTTAAAATAAAAGTTCAAAAAAATGTGTCGAACCACGATACTGGTCTACCGTATTGCAGTTGTATGTATTGTGCTTGATTCTATATTTTATACATACACATATCACACAGAAGACACATACAGGACACACAGTCACAGGACTGATACTCTAACTAAAATATATATTTTTTGTCCACAGTTATCAAACAACATGGATGAAGAATGTCCATCAACGTGCGAGCAATGAAACAAAAGGCGAGGAAGAAATCGACGAAGTTCTGGCGCAAACAGGCGAAGTTATAGCCAAAATATTCACCAAAGTCATGTGAAAAAGAATCAATCATATCGGATCTACTGAAGCATATCCTGCTAACCTGAAAGGAATACGGAAACATATCTCGTTTTATGCTAGTCACCCTTTTGTGATTATAGATAGTGAAAACTGAATTGCTCAAGTTCTAATAAATATACATTTGTGTTTAGATCTAAAGTCAAATGAAAGAGTTGTAAAAAGAAGAATAACTAAAGATATAAAAATATTACTTGACGCTAAAGATGAAATACTACAGCATGTTTTTCCTAAGAAGACGGACTTTGATTTTGAAGGCTGTGCTTATTTTAACTGCACTATGGTTTATGATTGCACTACTAACGACAAATGGGGGAACGAGAAATTCTCTCGTAGCACCTCCTATAGAATACGATGACGCTGAATCAAAGCCATTGAAGATGGCTAAACCTACATCAGTAAAGAGAAAAAGTGAATCGTATGGAAACAATTTATCTGACGGTATGTTTTCATCAATTTCACTTTGCATGACCTCGTTATTAATTCTTAATCTTAATTTGTTCATTTAATCCTTTGCTAATTTAGACATACTTAGTAATTTTTCTTTGCCCAAAAACATTACTTAGTTTAAAAAAAAAATAGTAAGTTAACATTTAATTTAATTTGTATGATACAACTTTTTGTTTCATTTAGTTGTACCTTCAGTTTTTTAAATAATGGTGCAGTTTTTTCTTTTGTGCACGATTAATATTGCTTTTTGTTTCGTCTGCTGTTTATTGTTAATGCATGGTATCAATGTTAACTTTGTCATCACTGCAGATAGGAAGATCGATTGGATTGGTCGCATAAGCGGGGATGAAGGTAATTTTAATGCTTATTTTTTATTCACGCGTTTAAAGCTAATGTCCAAATAGTAAGAAGATTAACTTTGAGTGGCAGAGGAAAAATCTATATGTTACTCTTCTTACTGTGCAGCAAATTGGTGGTGGTAAAACAATATTGCTTATAAAGATCATATTCTGCTGTCTTCATGACTCTTCTAAGCCTAAAAATTGTTAATAAGAGGTTTATTAATAAAATAACAGCGCAATATTTTCTTAATATTATCAAAATTAAAATCCATTATTTATATAACATCCATTATTTAATCAATAGAAATTTAATTGGGTATTCAAATCGAGTAACTCAAATTCCATAAATAACATTCTCATCATTCATATTTATTCAAAGATGAGGCGTGCAAATGCATTAAAAATCAAGTTGATCAAGTAATGACTTGAAAGGGAAATGACTACTCCATATAATGATTTGGAGTAGTTATTTCCCACGGTTTTCTAAAGGATGTCCCCTAGTAATTGATTACGTCGGCAGGGCTGGGTGTCCTAGCCGCTCCAGGATCGGACAACGCTCCCGGGGAACTGGGGAAACCGGTCGTGTTACCCAAGAACCTCAGTGCAGAGGCCAAGGAAGCCGTCGCGGTGGGATGGAAAAAGAACGCCTTCAACCAATACGTTAGCGATTTAATATCGATTAGAAGGAAACTGCCCGACCCGAGGGACGAATGGTAAGGAATTATGAATCGCCAGATCAGAGTTACAAATTAGGTGGTCACGGAAAGATACCTGGTGTATATGATGATAAAAGTGGATTTGAAGTTAATTTTTCTTTTCTTCGTTAATTTCCTTCGGGATTGTAGGTGCGTTTATTTTAAGGACATTGTGTAATTATACTATAGGAGCACTAAGAGAGGATTTTCCTAAATTCCCACGGGAACAAAGTTCCTATCCCGTGCTAGGAATATTACAAAATGAAACTAAATGAAAACCTAAATAAAAAAAACTAAATGTAATCACAGATTTGCAAAATTAATCTGAGTACCATAATGAATTTTGAATCGCTTCGTATATATATTTTCTGCATTCTCTATATTTTATAAACTATCGGATCAAAACGCTTCCCTAGAGATATCAGTGTGAGATGAAATTACATTTTTGTCGCAGATTTTATTGATATTATTACTTAGAATTTATTCTTTACTCCCAATCGAACAAAACTTCCTTCAACAATATTATGATTTGCAATGAGTCTTTACATTTCATCCTTAATTCTTGGTAATTAATTAGATTTATCTAGATAAACTTACTATCAATCTTACTGTAGTCATACGATTATTGGCTTCAAATTAAGTTTATTGAAGATTCAATGAAAAATGATTGTTAACTGTATGAAATTATTATTGGTGTTATGATACTAAACAATTCGAACTTTTATTCATTTAGTCCTTCTAACTGCTTGGACGTGACCATAGAATATCAATATCTAAACATTACTCTACTTGACAGGTGTAAACAACCAGGGCGGTACTTAAAAAATCTTCCAAAGACATCAGTAGTGATATGTTTCCACAACGAAGCGTGGTCAGTTCTACTTAGGACTGTACATTCAGTACTGGACAGATCACCGCCGGAGCTGATCCAAGAGATCGTCTTAGTTGACGACTACTCTGATATGCGTAAGTTTGACATCGATAATGTTTTATGTTTTTCTATATCGAACACTCGCAAAATTTTTACTTTGTTTTCACATGTGAGGCAACCTTCAAGAGAAATGTAGGTTCAATAAAATAGATTGCTCAATTTAGGTGGTAGGATGACAAGTTAGTTGTTGCAATTTATATAGCTGCTGCTTCGAAGCCACAATTGTGACATTACTTACCACTTACTCAACCGAATTTAAGAACAATAACAGTAGGTAGATAATTGTGACATTGCAAAAATATATTTCAACGACTTTTTATTCTCAGCTCACCTGATGCAGCAACTGGACGACTACATGTCAGCTTTACCAAAAGTGCGGATAGTGCGTGCAACTCGTCGCGAAGGGCTCATCAGGGCTAGGTTATTGGGTGCACGTTACGTCACTGCTCCTGTACTGACATATCTTGACAGCCACTGCGAATGTACTGAAGGTATGGGGTCCATTTTTTAAGTATAATTATATTTATTTTTGTCCAACAATATAAATGGTACATGGTATAAGGTTATATTACTGTGGTCTCTCTAATGGATGAATACTAGAGCATGTCAATGGGCAGTGGTGATTACTTACCATTAGGTGACCCGCTTGCTCGTTTGCCGCCCTATATTATAAAAAAAAATGTTGAAGGCTGGGACTGGAGTAATGAAGAATAATCAGGTAGTTCGGAAGTTTTGCTCATAAAACTATACTGTTAATATATTATATTGCTGCTGTGTTCAATCGTCTCGGTATACTCTTCACCCAACGTAAAACTTTTTCATGCCTACTCCCATGTCCTGATCTTCTGCATTTGATACTTAGTAATAGTTTCTTTTGTAATTATTTCAATGTGTTTCTCATATTATAGAGAAATTGTAATTTTTAGGATGGCTGGAACCGCTCTTGGACAGAATCGCAAGAAACAAAACGACAGTTGTATGCCCGGTCATTGATGTCATCGATGACAATACCCTGGAGTATCACTACAGAGATTCGACGTCTGTGAATGTTGGTGGATTCGATTGGAACCTACAGTTCAATTGGCATCCTGTACCAGCGAAGGAGCGAGAGAGACATGAACATACAGCTGAACCAGTTTGGTCACCAACGATGGCTGGTGGTCTTTTTGCTATTGACAAAGAATTCTTCGAACGGTTGGGCACATATGACAGCGGATTTGATATATGGGGTGGGGAGAATCTGGAACTGTCGTTCAAGACGTGGATGTGTGGCGGAACTCTGGAAATAGTTCCGTGCTCGCATGTCGGTCATATATTCAGGAAGCGTTCGCCCTATAAATGGCGGACTGGAGTCAATGTACTGAAGAAAAATTCCGTTCGATTGGCTGAGGTGAAATTTCTGTGTTATTACTTTTGCACTATGTTTATTTTTTTCATAAATTTTAAATGAAATTTATAACCCTTTTATAGAAGGTATAATTTATGTCAAAACGTAATATATTAATTAATTCAAAGCAGAATATGTAATACAAATGCAGAATTTCTACATTAAGATTTTTTATTCTTATCTGAAGAGTTACATATATCTACTATTTTGTGGATTTAAGGTGTGGCTGGACGACTACGCTAAGTACTACTATCAACGTGTTGGCAACGATAAAGGGGATTACGGTGACATCACTGGCAGGAAAATGCTAAGGGAACAACTGGGTTGCAAATCTTTTGAATGGTACTTGAAAAATATTTACCCTGAGCTGTTTATCCCAGGGGAATCAGTAGCTCACGGAGAGGTTTGTATAATTTTATTTATTTTATAACGGGTGTTTTTTTTAGAGGGATAGAACTTTGAAATGGAATAAAACAAGGATGAATTACTAAAATTGGCATAAAATTGACTTTATTCGGCGGATAATCTTTTGGCATTATAATTTAAATATGATTTCTGGCATATGACCGCCACGGCTGGCTCGGACGTAATGGCCCAAAACAAGATTGCCGTTCATGCCAATTTTCAGAGAATTTTGTTTCGCAATGAAGCGCATTTTTGGTTAAATGGCTACGTCAATAAACAAAACTGCTGTATTTGAAGTGAAGATAATCCTCAAGTGTATGTTGAAACACCGTTAAATCAAAAAAAAACTGACTGTTTGGCGTGCTTTATGGGCGTGTGAAATCATTGATGCTGGCCAGAACGTTACAGTGGTGACCGCTATAGAGCCGTAGTTATTGACTTTTACGTTCCTCAATTGAACAACCATTAGGTGCAGGAGTAGTGGTTTCAACAAGACGGTGCAACATGTCACACAGATCGTGCCACAATTGATTTACTGAAGAAAACGTTTGATAACCGCATAATTTCACGTTTCGGACCCGTGAATTGGCCTCCAAGATCATGTGATTTAACGCCGCTAGACTATTTTCTGTGGGGATATGTGAAGTCGCTAGTCTATGCTGATAAGCCCGCAACGAACCACCACTTAGAGGACCATATTCTCCGCGTTAATGTCGATATATAGCCACATATGTTGGAAAAAGTTATTGAAAATTAGACCTCCAGATTAGATTACGTCCGAGCCAGCCGTGGAAGAAATCATATTTAAATTATAATGCCAAAAGATTATCCGTCGAATAAAGTCAATTTCATATCAATTCCTTGTTTTATTCCATTTTAAAGTTCTATTCTTCTAAAAAAAACACCCGTTAATATATCTTAGAATCCTACGTTAAGATATTTTGTGACAAAAAAACTATAAAGTCATGATTATATGAGTGCATAAATTAAGTGTTGTTCCAAATTATTACCTGTACAGATCCGAAATGTCGCCTTCCAAAAGATATGTCTGGACTCGCCGACCCGCAAGTCGGATCACCATAAAGCAGTCGGATTATATCCGTGTCATCGGCAGGGTGGAAATCAGGTTCTATATCGTTCACATTTCCAGCAGCGGCAGTACCATTTTGCTGGAGTTAAATGTGTCATTGTTTGCCTTTTGTCACTTGCACTCTTTACAGCACTTTAGTTAGTTCGTCCAGCACTAGCACGTTTATTATAAAATACTCAATTTTATGCTAGATACGAAACTTTGCGTTCCTAAGACGTCTGTGCCTTGACGGCGACGACGATGTCAACCCTGACCTTGGAACTAAACTATACCCCAACAGATGCCATAAGAACCATGCGAATCAGGTATCTCCAATGTTTGTTTGGAGTGCAAACAGGGTCTGAATGGAAGTAGAAACTTTCCCAATTTTTGGTGTCAACTCATTCTTTTATGAGGAATGAGTGCTCAATTTTTTACTTTGTTTTCATTACCATTTTGTTTTTCATTTAAAAAAGCATTATCATTTGAAAAAGAATATTTATTTCTAATAATAAATTTATGTTGTATGAAATATCAGAGTAAACTCCTTTCCTATGAGTAATAAACTTTTTATCGTTAAGCTAAATTTAATGTTCATTCAAATGATGATGCTGAGTGATCACGCTTGCTTTTGGCACGCCTTTTTAACTAATGAATGGCACCAGATCGCGAATAATTGGTCGACCATGTGCGTCGACTCGCCGGCTGGACCCGACGACATGAAGAAACCCGTCAACGTCTGGCCTTGCCATGGGGAGTACGGCAATCAGGTTTGTGATGCCATCTTCCTTCATGTAAATGCTAACGCTTTCATCTTGTAGTGGTAGTCGGTGATCATCGTCATGGTAAGTTAGATGATAGCATAGTATGTAAGTGTTGCCGAGTCAAGTTTAGTTGAATTTGATATTTAGTCGACTGCGTAGAATGATTTGTCTTCTCCTACTACAGGTTTATTCGAAATTTTTGATTGTTGATGTTATTCGTTATTTATTTTTCAAGTATCAGTTATTTAATCAAAGTATTAACAATCAATCGGCAGCATTTATTGGTAGAGGTTTGGTTCATAATTAACGATTTTAAACCATTATTAACTAATATTTAATGGGAAGGTGTACTTTTTGCTTCTAATGCTGTAAATTTATTAACATCACGCACGAAACTGTTTTTATTTTTTTTGGACAAAAGGGAAATATTTTTTTTTTACTTATAAAATATTACCTATCAATTTCCTTGATAAAAAATATTTCTAAAATCCTAATGCCATGACGTTTTGTTATTTTTCATCCGGGATACTCCCACAAATTTGGTACTGCCGCTACTATTTAGTTTTAAGTTTCTTATCTAATTTACTTTTGTGTTTTCTGAATTTTACTTTTTGTAGATACTGTTTTATCTGTAAGAGTATGGTGGTGGTATTTTTTTATTTTTTGTATAAAGTTCATTGAATTATATGCATATTGAGGATACATTGTTAGGCAGGGCTTGTTAGCAGTTGGTACTGGTACCAAATTTTCACATGAAGTAGGTACCAGGAAGTACCTTCCTGGAGTTTTCATGAAGAATTTGGTACCCGTAACAAACCCTGTCTTTACGGCCTGGCCACGAGTACGCGCGTCACTCGGCAGCGGTGAGGAGGGGTGAAACTTGCGCATGGGTACGACTGACGAACCAATCGCGCGCGCCGGATGAGACCCGCCCGAACCCGCTCACTGCATAACGGTCAGTTAGTAGCGCACGCAATGATGAGTAAATTCGCTCACCGCTGACTTTTTACGTGACGGCAACACAAACCCTGTCCGTTAGGGTGGTCGTTAGATTTTCATGCATAACTAGTACCTAATTTAACTAGGGATTTTTTAATAATAACTCGCAAAGGCTACCGAACAGATACGACCATAAAAACAAGAATATCCGTCAGAACACATTACAAAAGGTCAAAATACTATTTTATCGAAACAAATTTTATATCATCTGTGCTGATCCATAACCATAAATTAGGGATCAGATATTCTCAAACAAATAATGCTTTTAATAAATGTCTATCTCCAACTGGCATTACTTTTGTATAATGTTCAATAATATACGTTTAGTTTTAGCAGTTAAGAATATAAACTTATTTATATTTATATGTATGTACGAAATTTTGTATTTATTTATATCTACTTATTTATTACTACTTAATAATATGTAAACGATGCGAAATAAGCGTTGAACGCGCATGTACCTACTTCTTTATTTCTCAGACATTTTGGTATGTGTTACGACAAACCGTCGTCTAACGATGGAGTCTCTGCAAGTTACTGCTTCGTCAGCAGGGCAGCCAATACACTGACAGCGTCCCTACTCTGAATCGCAGCCATTTTCTGTTAAGTTTTGTCCGACTTTACACCAAAATGAGGTTGTGTTTCTGTTACAACTAGATTCCACGCAGAATATAACTTGACGTCTTCCTCCCGATTGAAATTATCAATTGATTCATGCACTCTAATAAAAATTTCGTGAAATTCTATCTAGTGGCTAGCACCTGCTTCTATTTGATGTTCTACGATAGTCAATTTGGTCATTTGTCATTTAATAACAGCGACGATGTCTGTTTCTTGACCCTTTCAACTTTTAGCTTATATAGGAACTACCAAAGCTCCATTCCACCTTGTAAACGTTTGGGGTCTGTAATGGAATGGCAAAAAATCCTTTGGTATGCCCACCATACCGACCTTCATATCGGGTATAAATACGATCTTTATAGAGAACTCTTCAGTAAGGTACAATGTAGTCTGTCACTTCTTTTCAGTTCCAGATGCTTGTGTTTAAACTTCGGTGCCTTCTATTTCCAATTAGGCTGGTATCTGTTGTTATTAAGAACTTCATGAACATAGTCCAGATCCGAAGATCTAGTTCAAAGTTTGCACGCACAGTACGTGCGCGTTTAATACCTATCTCTGTGTATATTTACATTTATTTATTAATTTTTCTGCAGCGTTTGTTTCGTTTTGTATAAATAATGATAGGCATTCTTTAAAACTAATTTAATTTTTATGTCTGTCTACTATGTGTTCAGTTTTTTATTTATGACGTATATTTACATAGTCTCATAAAACAATAAAAAACTATAATTTACGAGTATCATATTTATGAGACCTTCTTACGTCCATGATATATTTTAGTAGGTACTTAATGCTAGCAATCGGCTTTATTAACTTATCTCAGGAATTTCGTAAATCAATAAGTTTCACTATATGGGCGATAGAGGTCTCCAATGCGCATTGCCAATATTAATATGTTTTCGATATTTTTTCAGTATTGGATGTACTCTAAGAACGGGGAAATCAGAAGAGACGAGACTTGTCTCGATTACTCTGGACACGACGTCGTTTTGTACCCTTGTCACGGTGCTAAAGGGAACCAGTTGTGGCTGTATGATAACTCTGTAAGTGTTGTAACATTTTCGAAAGTATTTAATTTTATTTGAAAACAAGCGTTATTCAAAGCATATGATTTCAAAGTAATATTTTCTCGTCATCTTTTATCATTACGACAGCGACAGTACAAACTTCCTTTTATAATTACTTTGTATTATATTTTTGTATCTCGATATAAACAGGTTTATTTTTGCTATTCCAGAATAAGCTCATAAAACACGGCTCTAGTGAAAAATGTATGGCGATATCACGGAACAAGGACAAAATCGTGATGGAGACGTGCAATCAGGCGGAGCCGAGGCAAATGTGGAACATGGAGAACTTCAACCCTGAAAGACTATCTCCGGAGCTACAAGAGTAGCCGGAGGCCTACGATGAAATCCTCTTCATCTAAGAGACAGAGACTCCAGTGTTGATAAATCACTTGTTTTTGAACGCAACGTGTGCTTAGTGTTTGTGATTCCAATTGCACAGGACGATGTTTAAGATTTTAGGGAAAATTGCGATAAATTATGTTCATTTGAATTGAAGTAATCCGATAAGTGAACCACTGCTATCATGGTTATGGTTCACATTGCCAATTCATTTTACAATGGTTTCGCTTTTCGCCCTATATCTTAGCCGGACAATTTGAGAAGAAATGAGGCCATTTTTATAATAGATGATAAGGCTGCCGATGTATATTTAAATAATGACCTAGATGTATCATAATTTCAATTACCGGCTTCTGTAGAAGTTAGTAATGTTGTAAAAACAGTAATTGATATTGTCACTCGTTAGCCCCGCCACAATTTGGCCTAAAGTGTCTAGGGACTGATTTTCCTAACTCTGCCAATTGATTACTTGTTACACGTGTTCAGTAGAGATTTGGGAATCTTATCGTTAATTGGATTGTGCGTGCCCAGCTTCGAGGAAAACTTGTCTTGGGACATGCGTGAATTTAAGTTACAATTCTACCTACTGTGCTAGTGTACGTTAGACTTAATTCCTTGAATAGTTTATTTTTGTAACTGAACTTGTAAATGCATGTAGTAACTTTATAAATTAATTTACTTTGTAACGGTTTTACTACAAGCAGTATCAAAGTTACAATTGTTTGGTCCTATATTGTTTTTGCTCAATCATAAAACTGGTTATTTTGCAATGGCTTAGACATATTTGTTACGTTCTATTAAATTGCTAAAATGGTATAAAAAGTGGAATTCTGTCACTTTGGCTAAGTCATCATAAATGTTTTTTTTTTATTGACTTGGTTAAAGTTTCGCTGCGCTTAAGTTTGGATATAAGTTTGGGCATTATGAAGTTCTGGTAGCATATTTTTTCAAAACAGAAGTCGGCTTTCCTCTTGTCTGGATGGATTGATGTAATAAATTAATATCATCAAAATTTTTAATGTTATGATACTTTATCACTCGAGTGATTTCTGTATAAGTCGATGTCTCACAATCATCTTTATTTTAATAACATCACTCGTTTGTGATATAAAACAAAGACTTTTCCGATTGGTTAATGTTTATTATTTTATTCAAAAGTTTATTTAACGTTATTCAAAAGTATTTTGTATAAAAAAATCCTGTTTGTATTGAAATAGTATTCTGTATCAAGTATTATCTACTGTTTAGCTATAGTTGATACTGGTCTGTACATATCTATTTTACATATTATATAGTACGATATATCTATAATATATATTTATTATGGCTAATTATTGCTGTGTGCGATGGTTTTTTAGATTATATGGAATTATTGTGATTTACTTTTAAAATGTATCATAGTCATTTTGACTTATCAACTAGGTACGTAATCTAGTAAATTTATTGTATAGAATTAATAGTTAGATATTAAAATCAATTTTTATGTCATTGAATATTGGGATGAGTCTTTATTTTTATGTTAAAAACATTGTGTTTTTAAACGAATTTATATTTATTTTACTTAGTTTGATTTCATAACTAAAGAGATTTTAATCGAAAGTGACTGAATTTTAGAATTTATTATTTTTTCTTCAAATCTGTAACGTAATAGATTTTAATTATTGTTTTGGTACATTTCATTATTTTTTAAGTAGCTTTAATGTCTCAAATATTTTTTTAACGCCTGTATGACTATCGGATTTATTTTTATTAGAGATAGATAATTCCAATTACATACAATATTCCAAGTTCTTTGGAACATTGCCTTTTTGTGTTGTATTAAATCGTTTATTTTAGTATCACCTTGTTAATTTAAACTTTTACATTCCTTATCTAATGTGATTTTATTGTGTATTCTCGAAAAATAATTGTTTATTTTTGTCCAAATCATATCCAATTAACATATCAGCAATTTGGATAAAATAAACTTTTTGCCAAATTTTTTGTATACACAATTTATACAGGAATAGTTTGGTCTTCCTGTTTTATTTATAATTTTGTTTTACATAAAATACCTTTTTCTGTAAAAATACGTAGAGCATTATGTTATTGCTCAAAGTTTGTCAATGCACACTCACTTTTAGATTTTTTTTATATTGCATCACTTAAAATATTTTATATTAGATGCTCAAGTTTGTTTCTGTTAGTGGTAAACAAATAGTATTTGGGAAACTAACTTGTTGTTCTTACTTTATAAAAAAAAATAGCTGAAACTATAAAATTAGTAAAATGACAAATACATCAGGCTGGCTTTATTAATTATTGTAATAGTCACATGAGGCAATCATTATTTCTATTATTCAACTGTCCTATAATTGGAAATTTCATATACTCTTATTCATAAAAAAGTCCAACCTCATATTTATCCTATTAAGGGCCCTTACTAGGCCAGATTGCTTCACATGATCGTCTGTAATATCTACATTAATGTAAAACTGAATGTAAAATTAAGATATAGCAAACTTCAGGACTAGCACGAGGGATTATGTTACTCAAAAACACGATTGCATAAAATTTTCTCGATAGAAAAAAAATGCGAAGTTGCCTCAAAATCACCTATAATTAACACTTTAAACTGCTATTATTCAAGCAATACATTATAATAAAGATGAAAATTTTTGTATAAATTACTCTAAAGATAAGGCAGGGATTATGTTACTTACTTTTTTAAATATCTTTTTATAAAGCTTTAAAAAAAATAATACGTATAATTGCCCGCATGCTTTAACCATCCGCCTCTGAGACCCCGCGAGCATTTATTTAGAACGCGGATTTGATGCGTGCGGGCGAACTGGGTAGCGGGTAGCGGGGGCAAATCTTAGTTTTCGTTGGCCTAGTGCGGGCCCTTAAATGCTTTGTCTCTTTCTGATAATGTCAAATATTAAAACTGAGATAGGAACGTTTCTATTTTTGTTAAACTATTTTATATTTAAATTAAACTAGGCTTAACTTTTTTATGAATGAGAGTATATTTTATTTTGTTGTTAAAAATTTTATTTTGTTGTTTCAGCTCGATCTTGTCAGACTCAAATTTCTATGCTTGATGTAATTTAGATTTTTAAATGGTTGACAAATGTATAAAATTTGTAGGTAATACTGTCGATGTAGGATATTAAATGTGCCTTATATCTTTACATAGGTTATATTTGAATGTTGAAATTTCTGTATATAATGCGGTGTCACTTGTATTATACATAGCATAGTAAATAGATGGCGATAAATTTGTAAAATAAAGCATTATGTTGGATTTTTACAGTTCGTTTGTTTTATTTCAATGCAATAAACTTTAGATAAATATAAAAATATAAAGAAAATTACAGTACATAGAGTTACTAAAGAAACTTTTCTCTTTCATCATTGGTCCTAATGTCAATCACACCGTGGTTCGTGGTGCTTCATGATGTCAATCGCCCCAAACCCCTTATTTTTACTGGATTTGATTGTTGTTTTTATTTATTTGAATGGGCTTAAAAATAGCACTTTTAAATCGTCTAATACTTATTTTTTAGTTAGTTGACGTCAGAAAATTACTTAAAGCTAAGGTTACATATGAATAACAAAAGTCTGCGGTTCGATCCCCGGCTAAATACGAGTATAAGCAGAGGACCAACATGACAGAAGGAGGATTTACAAAGCAAAACCAGAGATTCGTACTGTGAACGAAAAGAAAATGAAAAATCTCACCAAATCTGTATGGCAGGATATGTTCGTCGAAAATAGGTTTACAAAGCGTGCACTGGTAGACGAGAATAATGGCCACAAAAAGACGTTAGCTCTTCGGGATCGGAGTCGGGCTGGACGTTTGTTTTGCATTTTAGGGATCTGCATCAGTTTTGTAACAAAGAAAATGTTTGAATTTTTGTACTTACTCGTATTTCACGGTTCAAACACTAGCGTAGTGAGTGGATGATGGAGTGGACGTGAATTACTCGTCCATCCACCAGTGGGAAAGGCCAGCCGACCCAGGGTGGACGGGTCGGGACTAGACTGGATAGTGGATAGGTCTAATGGTTGTGTATAGTAGATAAAGTTATTCATACCTTATTGAAAATTCTCCACTGTTAAAACAACATAAAGGTCTAAAGTACTCTCATATAGAAATTAGATTATGGAAAAAAAATCCATGTGAGCAGGACTTGAACCCGCGATCAGGTCTTTATACGATCTTGCTCTTCCAACTGAGCTATGGCATTTCAATCCTGCACATCGAAAGTCTTTACCATTTCCAATTCCTATTGAAACGCATTAGGCATGCGTCACCTAACACATATACCCAATTACCCACTATACGAGTAAGGTATTTGATTTAACCCATATTCGATGAAGTTGAAAATCAATAACTAATTGCATCCGAGATGCACAAAAATCCAAAAATAAATACATAGAGGTCTATGTAGCGTTACGTCACATGCAATCGACTGTACTTATATAAATGACGAATTTACTAACATTCTCAACATCACGTTAAAAAAAATGCTGATTACTAATTAATGGCTATACCGATTTCCATAAATCATAGCTAACAATCTCGATCAAGTAGAAAATAACCCCGTAGAGACGATTTTACTAAAATCGGTTCATCCCTTTAGGGGGCAACAATATCACATACAATCATACAGATCCACGACACAAACGGTCAAACTATTAATATCCCTCTGTTTGCGTTGTGGGTAGATATAACTTATTTGGCATTTCTGCCACTGTTGAGATAGACAACACGCTGTATAAAGTTTACAAGAAAATTTTAGACCCTGTTAACTAATTTATTCTAAAAATAGTCTTTTAATGCCTGTAAAGGTATAGTTTCTGAGTAACGTCCATTTCATTTAAAACTTTCTAAAAAGTTCTAATTTATACGGAACCAAATACATTGGCCTTATTGTTCTTTGGTTTCAATTTGTTTGTATGGGATTAGGGGTCGTCTGACGGTAGATTTTTAGCTGGATACGGTGACACGTGAAAATTGAAGCTGTTAGGTTATCTTTGCTAAGTTAAAAGTTTTATTTTATGATATAAAAAGATAGATAGATAGATAGGTCAATATTTTATTGCACCATTTACAGAAAAGAAATACAAAGTAGTAACAAAGGTATATACAAAAGCGCGTTGAGCAAGAAGTTTCTACATCAAAAATGTATGATATCTTTATGTACTGCAGTTAATTAGAAAACTCAACTCTAATAATTGCAAGTCTCAGATTTAAATACCGATTAAAATAATATTTTTCCCTTCATCATATGAGTAGTTAAAAGGGTACCTTCATCCTCAAGTATGTACCTATGAAGATTGTGATTAAAAATAAACACAACAATTAATTCTGGCAACAATATCCACGCAGTTTCTGCTGCTGATAAAACTGACTCCTCTACCTTACTGAATTCTATCTCAGGGGGGGGCGGGTCTATCTATATTTAAGTACTCCGTTCAGAAAGGAAGCTCCCTGCCCCTCCCGCAATATGGCGTACCCCTGCGTACCCCGCACTTCTCCCCCGTTGATTTGCTGATTGGGACGCTATGACTATGAAAACGCACACATTGACGTGCTAACGGATGTACAGTTTAATTTGTAATAGTAGTAGGTATATATATATATATGCGATGGTGACCGAGTTTGAAGCGGTGGTGGCCGAGTGGTGGGGCGCCCGCCTGTGGATGCTAAAGTCCCAGGTTCGAATCCTGCCCTGGCCACATGAGTTTGTATACCAATCTGACTCTATGTACCTATGTTAGTTTCATCGACCACCACTTGCTTCCGGTGAAAGAAAACATCGTGAGGAAACCTGCACTCTGGTTGATAATTACCTATCAACTAGTGTGAGAAATGGAAAACCACTCCATTAAAATTGCCAAGAGAGTCGTTGTGTGTGTTTCATTCCATATAATGACCACAACCCTCAGTCATGAGGAAATACGACCAAAGAGAGAGAAAGAGGTATACCTAATGACGCCCCGTTTCTATTTACTGCCCTCCCTGTGACTCCGTCAAACCTTGTAACATAAATCAATTAACAAATGCATAAACGTTTACGACTAAAGTTCGTGCGTTAAACGTTAACCCTCTGTTAAACAGTAAACACAAGTTTCAGCTTTCAGTTTTATCAATTTACTGTTATTATATCTCTTTAGGCTCAATGTCTGTGTATGTACTGTTATATTTCGCAAACAATTTGCGGCCAGTCTCGTAGATACAAGTACAATAATAAATTGTGATGTCCCAAACAAAAAGTCGTAATGTTGAAACGTGTCTGTCGTTTGTTGGACAAAAGTTTTAATGTCAGGACGGTCTAGTGTGAGCTTCGCGAATGGGCCAGTTAAGGGGTAGTGTTATTTTGTTTAAGCCCTTAAATGTAACCTGTGGTAAAAGCCTCTCTTGAAAATTAAAATGATTAAGAAAAAATGAACTATTTGCTTACAACGTTACTGGCCATCTTAACTAATATTATTTAAATGAAAGTGAGTTTGTTTGTTTATTTAGTTATTTGTTTGTTGCCTCTTCACGCTATAAAAAATCTTCCTGCAATTTCACTGACACATAGTTAAGTCTTGAGAAGGACATAGGGTACCATTGGTGATGTATAGGCACAAAACTGTAGCGTTTACTGGCAGTTTCCGCTACCAGGCGACCAAATGCTGGAATAATATACCACCGCCAATAAGGTCACTTACTGTGAGGTCTACTTTCAAAAAACATTTTAAAACAATTTTGTTGGAAAAACAGCGTTTGGTCGGTTAGGTGGCAGGAAACCTACAGACTTGTGGCATTTTATTTTATTTTATTTAGGTATTTCTTACCATTCCATTTAATTTTTAAATCTTTTCTAGTACACCAGTAACAGCTGTAACTTACGGTAGTTCGCACCAGACATTATTATTATTATTTTTTAGACGTTCGCCTGGTGGCAGTTCAACGTGTCCCTTTAATGGTGATGACTGAAAATCAGTGTTTGCTCCTGTAGGGGCAATTCAACCACTGAGTTATTACCAATTTGTATCACTGCGGCACATAGTAACGTCAAATTGTTTTTACTATAATTAGGAACTTTTTGTATTTATTTCATATTATGTTTGTTATGTTATGTGTCTCAGCTGATACAAATAAACGTATTATCTATCTATCTATCTACCTTTCATCCCTAAAAAAAGCACTGTTCCCGTGGGAAATTCACGCGGGTGAAGCCGCAGGCAAAAGCTAGTCTTAAAAATTGTAGCTCTTTATCATCTTATTCTTGGAAAGAAATGAGGTGACGATATTTTGATCCAAGCTTACATGATCTCGACTTCATCCGTTATTCTTTCAGAATAATTCAGCTAAACATGCAACTTTTACAACAGAAAATTACTATTATTGCTACCACTATTCACCCATATCTGCGACTTTGCTCACATAAGTTACATTTTATATCTAACTTAATCATCAATGAGGATTTTAGTAATTCTAGTCAGTTTATATTTTGGAATTCTATAATATTCTCTAGAAACAAAATATTGAAAATTCTCTAATCAGGAAGAAAAATCGTACCCTTAAGATATTACAATCGTAATCCAGCAGCTGGCTTCAAAACAATCAACATTGCTTTTAGGGTAATGAATATTCTGAATTATTACAGCGAAAAATATATTCTACTAGTTTTTGCCCGTGGCTTCGCTCGTGTGAATTTCCCATAGGAGCAGTTGTATATAGAATGTCATTGGGAACAGTGCTTCTTCCGGAATGAAAGGTATGTCCATCACAGTACTTCTAAGTGTATGCGAAATTTCAGGAAGATTGGTTCAGTAGATAGAGCGTAATGACGTAGGTAACAAACAAACAAACTCACTTTCGCATTTATAATATTAGTTAGGATTCTATACCCACGGTATACCTTAACTCATTGATCAATATTATGTGGGACGGGGGAACTGATTGAAACCAGTATTGAGCACTTCACCTATTTTATTTTCACTTTTCAAAATCTTACACGTCTTCCCTCTTATGCTAGCTACGCCATCTTGTTTCTAACTCTTGCTATCTCTCTCTAACCTATTCCTATCTCATTCCTACATTCGGTCATCCTGCAACTATGTCTGTCCCCAGACATAACAAAAATGTTGAATTACAAAATTATCATTCTATGTATGTTTACACTAATATGACCGACATTTAAAATATTTTTTTTTTTACACAGAATTACAAATTTAAAAAAATAACCTAATAGGCAGGATTGGCAAACAGCAAGTTATACAGTCAGTGATAACAACCTAATTGAAATTTTACTCATCTTACTTATGAAATATAGAAATAAACTTACATTTAAACAAGTTTTATTTAAACTAGGCTAAAGTAGTACTTAGTGAATAAACTATGTTATTCAGTAAACACTGTATTTTCCTTGAAAATATTAAAAAATAAACAATACAGAGTGGTTAATCATTTAAGTTAACATATTACCATGTATGTTCACCTTAATAAGAACAAATGAAATAAACAAATCTTAACCTATGTTACAGTGACATAACATAAGAAAGGTGTCTCTTCCATACCTTACATCCATCGCTCATAAACAAAAACAAAACAAAGAAAAATTTAAGAAAGACCAAATACCATTCATACCTTTCAGTCCTCATCAACTGCTGGCCATGGTTTCATCAAGTCGGCTGAACTTGAAGTCCTAATGGGGCCTTCGCTATGGTTATCCATCTTCATCACATCATACCGATCATTTCGTTTTACTTTCGTAACCTGATAAGGACCTAGGTACTTAGGCTTCAATTTGAGACCTGGGCCGAACTGTGTTCGCTTGATAGCTACCAAATCTCCCTCGCTGTACTTTGTACTTGGTTTTCGCTTCTTATCAAAAGTCTTCCTATTCTCTTCTTGCACCTTAAGAATATGTTGCTTTGCCTTAATCCGTTCTTCTTCCCTGTTTCGATCATAAAGATTTATTTCCTCTTTCTCTAACAATTCAATAATTTTTAGATCTTCTTTTATTTTCATTTCTGTGCCCAGCATGAGGCGAAATGGGGTACTGTCGATACTTCTTTGATAAGTACTATTGATTGCCCTTTGAACTCTACTGACATGTCTATACCATAATGATGGTTCTTCTATACAAAGCTTGGTCAATACAGCTAGAATAACACGGTGAATCCTTTCCACTTGGCCGTTACCTCTGGGTACTCCGGTGGTGATGGTCACATGCTGTATATTCTCCTCTTGACAATAATCCTTAAATTCACCACTGGTGAAAGCAGTCCCTTTATCGCTGATTATTCTAGTTGGATTACCAAAATGCTGCTGATGTATCTTCAGTTTCTCAATAGCCTCTTTACTGGTGGTGCTCTTAGTTGGAAAAATCCAGGTAAACTTGGTGAAAGCGTCAATGATGGTTAAAATATAATTATACTGCTTCCTCGTCTCTGTCAGAGGTCCTACATGATCAATGTGGAGCGTATGCAATGGAGTACCTTCCTTCTCCAATGGGTTGAGGAAGCCTTCTTGCTTACCAGCCTTCCTGGTGGCTAACAGGCATGGTATACATGAAACTATGAAGTTATCCAGCTTCTTATCCAAATCTTGAATGTAATAATCTTTGGTTATAATCTCCTTCATTTTCTTCTTCGCAAAATGTCCATTGCTGTGTACCTGTTTAAAAATATCTTTCTCCATTGTCTTTGGTATAACCAGCAATTTTTGTTCTCCCTTGTAAAGGAGTCCATTATCTAACCAATAATCTGAGAAAGAACCTTGTTGTAATATTTCACATACTGCTTTTAATCCATCATCATTTTGTTGGGCTAATCTTATCCGACTTTGCAAACTGTTGGAAACAATTGTCATACATGGGTTTCGGCTTAATGCATCAGCATGTTGCATCTTTGTACCCGCACGATGCTCCACCTCATAATCAAATTGATCCAAAAATAATACCCAACGAGCTACTTTAGGTGACAACTCTTTTTTCTTTAAGGTTAACTCAAAAGCTTGACAGTCAGTTACTATTTTAAAATGAATACCATACAAATAAATTCTATACTTCTTAACACCTTCTATAATAGCTAAAGCCTCTAGCTCATAGCTAGAATATCTAGACTCTGCTTCACTGGTTCGTTTACTCATGTAGTAAACAGGATGCCACCCGTCTGGATGTAACTGTAATAGTATAGCAGAATATGCAATAGAAGATGCATCTGTATGCATTTCTGTAGGTAAGTTACAATCATAAATTTTTAATACTGGGTAATCTGACAACTTTCTCTTCAAATTATTGAATGCCAAGTTTTCTTGTTCTCCAAATCTGAATACGACATCTTTCTTGAGTAGATCGGAGAGCGGTTTTGCTATGACTGCATAATCTTTTATGTACTTCCTAAAGTAAGAAGTAAGACCAAGAAAGCTGCGAACTTGCCTTGCATTGGTGGGGCTGGGAAACCTCAACACGGCATCTGTCTTTTCTGCTGTTGGTCTCACCTCACCTCCTTTGATCAAATGTCCCAGATATTCAATTTCTCTGGAAATCAACTTGGCCTTCTTCCAGTTTATCTCTAAACCATACTGTTCTGCAATAAAAAGCACACTTTTAAGTCTTTGTACAGCCTGTTCTTCGTCTTGCGCTGGAATAAGCAAATCATCGATAAATATGATAACCTCTCCTTTTACAAGTAAGTCTCGGAAGATAATTGTTATAAATCTCATAAAATACTTTGGGCATATGGACAGGCCAAAGGGCGCACGCAGGAATTCATATTGACCATTGTGCGTGACAAAGGAAGTATAAGGAATTGATTCCTCACTAATCTTCAGGTGGAAAAATCCATTTTTTAAATCTAATACACTAAACAGCTTGGCATCTTTTAATTTATCAATAAGATCTTCAATTACAGGTAGCGGGAACTCATCTTTTACCATCTTTTTATTTAAAAGCCTGTAATCAATACATACTCTAAGTGTACCATCTTTCTTCTTCACCAAGACTAAAGGAAAACTGTATTCAGAATGACTTACGCGTATTATCCCCTTTTCTAACCATTCGGATACCTGCTTGTCAACCGCTTCTTGCTCCTTGAGTGCCAACCGTCGAGGTCGCAAGGCCACTGGAATGTCATCTTTGAGCACGATCTTGAGCTGTATCGGCGCTTCTTTGACTTGCTTGGGTTGATACTCTCGCACCATCTGCTGCACTTCAGTCTTCAAAGCTGCATTTGTCATGTGACCTACAACAGAATCAGTAGAACACACATCACTCACATAGCATCCCAAGCGCTCCCACTCTTTATTCACAAACCGTACATTCCCGCCTTTCAATACCACTGTAACATCGTTAAGAAATTCTTGACCCAATATTACATCATAAGGAACATATTCTTTACGTAAAATGTGAAAAATAACGTCTCTATAGCAATGTTCATCAACGCACAGCTGTAATCGACACTTTCCTAAAGAACGCACTGTTGACTGTCCGATACCCGAGAGGCTAAGATCATCTTTATCGCACTTTGGTTTTCCGATTGTCTCGTACACTTTTTCCGAAATAATATTTACATCGCTACCGGAATCAACTAAACCTTTTACGCAATGTTTGTTTACTTTCAACATGACAACCGGCTTTCTCTCGTTTGACATTGACACTTCCTCTTCATAGACAAACGCCGCCATTTTGGGATATTCGTCATCGTCGGTAGAACAGTCGTCCTGCGTGAAGTTCGCCGCGTCACCAAACGACGTATCGCGAACTTGCGCAGCTAACTTCACCTCGTAGTCGTCGTTCGCTATTGGTCCGCTGGTTCCAAACATGGCGTTCTTCGTTTGCCGAGATCTACCGAAGTTACCCGATGCCTTCTGATTACTTGTACTCGCTCGCACCTGCGGTTGTACATGTTGTGCCGTCTCGCTCTTCCCCGTTGCTCCAGCGGCTGTTTTGGTAGGGCATGCCGTTCCGACATGGCCGAATTCGTTGCACTTAAAACATTTCATTCCCTTGCTCTTATGAGGACAATCCGCAGAGGTATGCCCGATTTCACCGCACCCGTAGCAACGCACGCCTGTCGAACGCCATACTTTGCCATCGCCCGATGCATGCTTTGCCGGACCAGCACCCGCCATTCCTTTATGCATATGCACTGATTTCTTCATTTTAGCAGTCACGGCCTCGTATATTTTTAATTTCTCCTTAAGATCGCTGTATGTCGTGACACCATACAACATTATTTTGTTGTTCTCTATGTCGGTGATGCCGTCGATTATGTATTTTATCGCGACATAGTCGGCCATTTTGCCGCGCTTGCCTAATTCTTTCATGACTAACATATAGTCGAGGCATGTTTCGTTCGGGCGCTTTTTGCGACAGCTCATCATTTCATGTATGGTCTTTATATCGACAGAATCAGGAAATTCTTTCTGAATGGCAGCCTTTAACTCGTCCCACGTCTTAAATGGCCGCTCCGCTCGTAGCCACAGTTCCGCCGTACCTGTGAGTGATCTTCGTGCTAGGAGCAACTGCTGTAGTGGCGTCCAGCCAAATATTTCAGCATAATCCTCCACATTGTCAATCCAACGGGAAACTGGATAGGTGTTATCGCGCCCACTGAAACTGGGAATCAGTTCAGCCGTCATCTGCAACATGCTGCTATTATCAGCAGAACGTGAAGTCGACATCGTCTCCGAGTTCTCGAAATCACCCTGACGGCTCCGGCGTCGATCCTTCTTATCGTCTTTAGGCATATCTTCGTCGTAAAATAGTCGTCGTACACGTTGCGTCGTTGACCGCGTGGCCGCAAATTCGTCGTCGTCGTCTTAACGCAGCACACCGCGAATCGCGTCTTCTTTTTACTATCCCGGACGAGCCCCCAAAATTTGTGGGACGGGGGAACTGATTGAAACCAGTATTGAGCACTTCACCTATTTTATTTTCACTTTTCAAAATCATACACGTCTTTCCTCTTATGCTAGCTACGCCATCTTGTTTCTAACTATTGCTATCTCTCTCTAACCTATTCCTATCTCATTCCTACATTTATATATCTTTAATTTAATATAACACGCAATTTAATGAATCTCGAAAATGGCTACTCAATTGTTTCGATGAGAAATTTTATTCGGAATTGTGAATGAGAAACGGGGAATCAGCAAAGCACTGGAACTCCCTACCTGCGTCTGTACTGTGTTTCCGAGCACATACAACCTGACTCTCTTCAAAATCAGAGTGAATAGGCTGCTTCTGGGTAAGCTCGCTTCATCGTAGACCTCATCTCTGTCCTCGGGCAAGATTGTGGTCAAGAGCAAACCCATCTTTAATTAAAAAAAAAGATCTTTTATGCATACTATCAAGCAAGATTGTATATAGGCCTGTATAGTGTATGCCTGTGGGGTAGACAAAGAAACTGATCAAAGAATAGACAACCATAGTTGTTCAATATTGTCCGTTGCAGCTATCGATCAATGGTTCTCAAAATCGAGAAAACTGTTTTCGAATCCACGCAGGTAACCCTGATACCAGTTTATTATGACGATAGTGGATTCGAAAACTGAACTTATATTAGGATTTATATAAGTAAGGAACATAATGCTTACATATATAAATCCTAATATAATTTCAGTAAGCCGGTATGATAATTCTGACACTGAGAAACTATATCATAGTGTAGCCATTTCAAGTTGTCGTTTGCATATCTAGAACATTCCACAGATTAAGTGCGTCTCTATGTATGTATTTGCATGTAAGCGCATGCATAATGCTAATAATTCATATTCTGTTAATTAATGTATGGTAGAAGTACAATGGCGTGTATACATACCTGCCAAGCGTGGCGATTACGGCAAAACCCCCCACGGATAAAATCCTTGGGGGAGGCCTTTGTCTAGCAGTGGACGTCTTTAGGCTGAGAGAGAGAGAGGAGTACAATAATAATGGTGATCATTTCGTTAAGATTGAAATAGGTAGGCTTTTGTAGGTCAATATTAGTTTAAAGGCCAATCTGGCATATTTGGCTTAAGATAAAGATGTCGTTCCTATGACGACTTTCTTGGAAATTTTTAAGGAGTAGTTTTGATATTTGTCTTCTTCAATTTACTACTACTCGCACTAGCTGATAAAGAACATCACTATTTTTTCACTTTTGTGTTACCTTTTTTACTGCAGTCGTGTTTCAAATTTCTTATCTATTTTTTTTATTGTTTTATTAACCTATACTGTCCCACTGCTGGGCAAAGGCCTAAAATCTAATCTAATCTATTATATAAATTAAAACATTTAAAAAAAAATGTGTATGTGCCTTGTAAATTATTACATCTATCATAATTCACACAAAAACCTGCTAATAAAGAGCTGGAAAGATTTCTATATTCAATACCAGTCACGGTCTGTTGAGTACAGTGGAATCAACGGCGATTGAAAACTTTTCGAGTTGGACACGATTATTGGATCGGAATGAAGATTGGATATTGCTAAGTCCATTTGATCATTGCATTGGACTAGATATTAAATTTTCTGCAAAAAAGATATCCCATCTTCATCATTTCGTTTGTGGTGATTTTTTTGAAGAGTGGTAGTCGTAGGAGAAAATGCCTTTTTGGTTTTTATTGATGATAATAAACTACGGAATTTCTACGCATATTTGGCTCACCCTTGCCTTGTTTTAATAGGTAAAAAAATAACCATAATTAACTTTATTACATTCTTCTTCTTTTCGAGTCGGAATGGAGACCAATATATAGCCACGGCAATTGCATTGTCTTTGGCCTCGTTGAGGTCCTCCATGGTACAGGAAATGGGGCAATTGGAACAATACATTCCACAGTCGTCATTGATATTATTATTTATTTTGGCCGCAAATAGAAAATGTTCGTGTAATGGTATTGCACGTCTCCTTCCATAAGTAATTCAATTGATTTCGGGCACAACGAAGTTTGTCTGATGGCCGACCGACCGTATTTGGGATTTAAGGGTTTCTGCTGTAATTATTATTACATTGTAACGATTTCTACATTTTGCGCCGACCCTGTAAAAATGGGAAATTTTAAGGGTTGAGTAACGTTTTCTATTTATTTATTCATATGGCATTTATAGGTTATGCCAGTCGTTCAAAGTATTTTTACACGACTGACCAAAAAAGGAGTGTTATGTTTTCAGGGTTCATGTATGTATGTATCTAAGTATGTATGTATGTAAGTTTCTTTATTCCACCATAAGTCCTGAACGGCTTAACAGATTTTGATGTGAGAGGTATTTTTAGATTCTTTGCATTCCTCCGAGTGACATAGGCTATATGACGTCATCATAAAAACAAAATGGCGGATTATATATGCGATAAATAGCAGACCAAAAAAATAAAATTTGATCGATCTTATCGAGTGGGGTATCAAATTAAAGGGCTTTAAAAGGCGATTTCAAAAATGTATATAACTTATATGTTTAAATGTATTTTTTGAGTAAAAACTTGTCAGTCGTGTTTTTTATTTTTAATAATTAGCTTGTTATAAGGAGGGTGTCAATTGCTAAATCCATTGGATAGCGTCATTATTAAGGGTGAACAAGTCTGCTGGGTCGCCGATATACTTAGTGAGAGGGCAAGTGCTGATGATGTCCTGAACAGCTCCGCAATCACACGCTGACGAGTCTCTCCAATCACACTTGTGCATGTACTCTCGGCTTCATTCTAACGCTTTCTATTAAAAGGCAGAATGACAGCATTAATCATAATACTATGATGACCCCATGGAAGTAGTAAGTACTTTGTACAAAGGTACTTATTACTTCCATGGATGACCCCTACAAAGACAGTCGTGACACTTGAAAGCAACGTTATTTGCTATTCAGCAATAGTGGGTTATGTTGGTGAAATGGAGATTCAGATATAATGACTGGTTGCTAGCCCATAGCCTATGAGAATCTTCATCGACTTTTACAATTTGCGTAGGAAGGGAAGCAGCTGGCATATTTTATACTTTGTCTTCGCACCTCGACCAGTATTTGAGCATATGAGTAGTTAAAAGGGTAATTAATCTGTGATTTGAGCAAGCAATATTAATTGCTAGTAGGTAAGACATGTAGTGTAGGTTGATTTTCCATAAACTGACCAAAATAGATACAAAACTGACCAAATTTAAATTTAAAATGCTTTCATACTTCAGTTATGAAAGTCAGGTGTAAGTTTCAGATAAAATGGAATTCTTTATGCTCACACGTACCTAGTTTTGTTGTGTCTGGATCGAGTCGAAAATGCAGCCGTATTTTACAAGTCCGTTTGAACGCGGTGGGTAATCCAATTCGATTGGGACAAAACGAAATTTGCCTACGGTCGTCTGAACGACGCTGCTACTCGGAATTTTTAGATTTAATCTTACATACTTTTGGATTGGACCAATACCGACCTGAGTTTCTTACAGTGTCTCTTTTTCGGAGAGCCTATTTTGCAAATACTTATTTAATATTAACGGAAATTTAAACCAATCAAGCCTAAATTGCTGCTGTTATATGCTAGAGCAAAAGCAAATTAGTTCACATAATGTGTCTTTGTGTATCTGAAAATGTGATCTTGTGTGCTAATAAAGTGTTCTTGTCTTATCTTGTCATAATTTTGTATCAACATACCTCAGATCGTTTGGATGGTATAAGTCATAGTACTTTTCAAAATATTTCTCAGATGTAAAATCTTCAAAATACATACCTACGCATACGCAACAAGAACTTTTACCTACAACGACGCAAAAAAATGGATTTGCTATGGATGAATGTCAATGCCATCCCTAATTATTTGTTTCAATGTTATAAAACGAAATATATTAATATAATCTAAATACTTGTAAAATTAAAGTGTTACCAGACAGACAATGTCTTTTGTAGTGGCTCCCAAGTCATAGGGCAATTTATTCAAAGCCCTCATATCAATCCTATCAAGCGCCATCTATTTTTATTTCGCCCTTAAATCCTTAGAGTGCGCCGCCATTAATTCACTTGGAAAGCTTAAAAAATCCTTAAAGCCTTCGGATTCAAGGAGCCACGACGTTCATATATTATTCAGTGGGCGTCCGACACCGTAAATGAAAAAGTTTCTGTATTCAATGACTATTGGAACCGCCGAAATACTGGGAAGTTTTCGAATCGAACCGAAATTACAAGTCGGACACGCTCCCCTTTAGGGAGTGTTAAATATTCAGCCGGTGTGCGTCTTCGTATGAAGATTAGGGAGTACTGAAAGTTGATTATTGTGGGTTATGCCCATGTCTCTGGAATACTTCTGATCATTTATGTATGACGTGTAATTTTTAGATGTTTGTTTGTTTTAATAATTTTTGATAGGTTTGATACTGTTTTCCAGTTTATAAAGCGTTTTTCTTCGTGAACTGCTTTTTTTTTCATTTCAGTTTTTAGCAAATTTTGTGATTTATTTTTATTTATATACAAATTAACAGTAAACGAAGCTGGTAAATAAGCCTAAGTTCGACATCAATAGCATATCTTCGTTGAGAAGATTATCACACTTACATGATCATCAAAACGATCGTCATTTTCCGAAACTTCCAAAAAAATCTGATTTCTATAAGTTTTCTAAATTTTACATAAATATGACAATATCTAAAAATTACTATAGTAATTAGATAATATCTGGACACACGATTTATTACAATTTTTAGAATAGAGAGTAAATTAATAGTTAAATTTACTATAATCACAATTCTTACGGATATAATTAGTTAAATCTTCGAACTAACAAAGCACCGTATTGAACAAATGGTTCAGGCTTTAGTTCGAATAAATTTCTAAATTAGCTCAGTTGAACTTAATGGTAGCATAAGCCGAGTCTATTCGCTCATTAGTACTACTCTAGACTATCTTTATTTTATGGATTGTAAGCAATTAGAACAACTATATGACTCTTTAGAAATCATATAAATTTTAAAATGGAACAAAAATTGATCTTTTAAGGTTCCGTTATTAAGAAAATAAATAAATAAACTTTAAATATTATTTTTTTAATTACTACCTTCATTTAGTTTTGCATTAACAAATGTAATGTAAATAAGTAAAACTTATTTATTTATAACTAAAATTTTATTTTTAAACTTTAATTTTTATTCAATGCTTATAACGCAAACATGCGATATACCATAAACATAAAATTCTTCAGTCTATACTTTTCAAATAACATTAAAAGCCATCAAAGCAAAATTATACAGAATTTCAATGGAAAATTCCTGTGAAGATAGTCACACGTGAACAAAAGAAGTATTAGGAAGGCTGAAAACCATTTCCTTGGGGAGAGATCGGCACATGAGCCGATATTATAGGAGGTTGGAATATTTAAAAAAACGCAGAAAGTAATACTTTATACAATTTCCAGGTGGGTTAAATATATCCGCAGGGTGTAAAGTATACTTTATACAATTTACATTTAATTTTCAGGTGGGTTAAATATATCTGTAGTTATTTTGTTAAAATGTTTAATAAGTATACCTATTTAAACTAAAAGAATTATGTGGTTAGATTAAAAGTTGATTTAAAAAAAAATACTAACTTCTTAACGTATGACTTAAAATATTTGAATAGGGTATAAGAAATATTTATAAAATACTATAACTTGCGCCCGCGGCTTCGCCCGCGTGAATTTCAATTAAACAAACAAATAAATAAATAAACAAACAAACTTACATTATAATATTAGTTAGGATTAGGATCCTTTTATACTTTCTCGTTTAAAATATAAGAGTAATAGTAGAATATTTTTTTATCTAGAGAACTATGAAAATGATGAAATTTTGTAATAATCACAACATTTCCAAAATCTAGGCATTACAAATAACAAACGCGCTTTTTGCTTTCATCCATGTTCCGTAAGTATATAATGGTGAATTTTCCATTAGAACGTAAATTTCAAAATCAAATACCATAATTAGTAAATTGTTCTACAAAGTTTTCATGCCCGAATCCAATTAAACAATTGAGCATGAGTTATATTCCTGGAATATGTCATGTAACTTCAATAATCAGCACCGAACTTGTGAAACTTTGGCAAGCTTTAAGATAAATAAGCAATTATTAAATTTCCTATAATTGTAAAATATAAAGGTAGTAATTATATTTTCTGTTTAATTTAGAAAAGTTTGTTTCGTGTGAATCAACTGTATCTGTCTGTGTACTGCGTTCCTTACCTCAAAAGGTAAAAACGAAACCCTTATTGAATAACTTTTTTTTTCGCTTGTTCTCTTGCAAGGCAGTAGGAATAAAATTTCTCTCGCTGCACAGCATCATCAGTAAGATGCTGAGCAGCAAGAATCGATGGGACGCTTTCTTCCTTTTCTGCGAGACAGTAATGTCGCAGAAGGACTTCTTCATCAGTTATTGTCCGATCATAATGACTAGCACTCCTTTTCATAACTTATATATATATTTTCTTCTTCCTATGATTTGTTTGTATAACTTCTTCTACTTATATTAGTACCATCCTATTTTATATATAACGCATGTATAATATTATTCTATTATTTGTTCTAACCACTAGCAGCAACTTGTCATGACTATGTATTTAAACAAGCTGTGAATAGCGTGGTTGGTTGCAAAATTATTATTACTTTAGATTTGAGTCTTATTTTTACAAACTATTTTATTTTGTAACTGTTTGTTGTTCCGTAATAAATAAACAAACAAGGAGGTCACCGAAAGAGAGCGTGAGGCGCGAGCCGATGCACCACCCCAACGACGAAAGGGCACAATACGCCCGCCATGTGAGGGTGCCATAAGGCAAAGCTGGGGGGTGTCGTGGTAGAATGTTCGCGATCCCATGACGCCACCAGCAATGGAAGGCGCGGAAACGCCGCAGGGGGTTTTAGTGGGTAGTCAGAAGTCCCACACTCAGTGCCTAAATGCATTTTCCCCTGCGAAATAAAAAAAAGGCAGTAGCGCAGAACAGGAAGGAGTGGAAGCTTCTAGTACCGGAGGCCAAGATCCTCTTTGGGTCGTCGAGCCATCGAAGTAAGTAAGTATTAAATTGATAGGAGTGTATACCAACACACGTATAATTAAATCGTCCATCCTTCACAACACACTTGTATACGTTTCTTATGTATCTCTTTTTACCAAAAATGAGTTATAGGCTAACTCACTTCTGGTAAAAAGTTACATGCGTTTAAAAAATATACAGTGTTAATAAAAAATAATTCAATTTGTATTTATTAACTTTACATACCTACTCCTAAGTTCATTCATTCAGTAATTAGAGGATTTTCACAAATCAAATAGATTGATACCAATTTTCTTTATGTATGTGAAGGGTATTATTAAATTTCAATATAGCTATAGTCATCTTGTAAATGTTAACATCCACTGGGCAGCACAACCAATCAAACCGAAACAGCCGAATTAAACTCGGAAGCAACCCCACTCCTGAGAAACATTACCCTCTAATTTATGAAGGTTCAAATGGTCGGATAAGCAGATTCCCGCTAATCAATTTTGTTTGTAGCGGCTTTATGGCCTTCAGGATTTATGTCGACAAGTTGTAGATGCTGGCTTCCTGCGGTTCGCAATTTACCCCTTTCTTTAAAAAAGTCTAAACTTTTACGGCAGTTTGTGGTTTCTATGGTGGCGATGCTATTCTCTCCTTGGACTTCGATAAGGTGGTAAATTTAGTTAGAAGTGAACATTTATGTTATTTAGTGACAGTAGAGGCTACCTATAGTAGGCGAGTGGTTTTGACATTCGCCTGTATTTGAAAGGCCCCATGTTTACATCCTACTCACACGTTATGAGTCTGTATACCGATCTGACTCATGTATGGTAATTTACATAGACCATTGCTTTCGGTGAAGTAAAATATCGCGAGGAAACCGGCACTCTAGTTGATGGTTTATCAGCTATTATGTGAAAGAAGGCAAAACTACTTCATTAACATTGCCGAGCAAGTCGTCAGTCACTAATGACACCGATGAAAACATGGTTTTTAAACAGGAAAATGTAATGTAAGTTATAACATCAATAGGTGATAGGTTTGCATGAAGATAAAGATACAATTTTTGCAAAACACGTATAAATTGATTCAAAAATACACGCTTTGAACCATCATGCGACCCCCTGAAATAAGCGTTTTCCCGAGAAAGATTCCTTTGAATTTTAATGACACACATGCCACGTTATGACATAATAATATGTCTGCTTGATTTCACATACCTATTAATCTGTTCATTACATTTGATTTGTGTGTCTAACGAAACGTTCGTTTAACTAGAACTTAAAAAAAAGAACGTAACATTTCCGCTATTTTCAATCCAAACTTCATTACACAACATAGCTAAGAAATCTCCAAAGTAAAAACATTGCCAATACTAGCTTGTAAAACAAATTCCTTTCAACCATTCAATAATACACTTTGCAGTATTCGAACTCGTAGAGCTTTAATACTCGGCTAATACGTACTTTGACCTGGAGCTTTCGTTTCCGTTCCCTCAGCACAGCCTTTCAGTTTTCAGACTTTACTTACCTATCCGCCATTTTTATTCACAAAAGCTCCACTGAGGTTTTTGAATTTGCTTAGAGCTAGTCAATGTGTAGACGCGGCATTGAATTTTTAGAGTATGATTTTAAAGCTGCAGTGGTCGAGTGGTATAAATGTTTGCTTGTAGCGGCAGCTGTTGATAGGTCCCAGGTTCGTTTCATACTCGTGCACTATGAGTTTGATCTGACTCATGTATGATATTATTTTCATACACCACCACTTAATTTTGACGAAGAAAGGCATCATGAGGAATCCTGCACAAAGTCAAAGTCAATCGTTTTTATTTAAATAGGCTTAAAAATAGCACTTCTAATCGTCAAATTCTTGTTTTTTAGTTGTTGACGTCATAAAATTACCGACAAGCTCTGAAAAGGAAGAGAAGAAGATTTATAAGATAATGCTATAAATTAACTTTTAGAAAATAGTTGAACTTATCAATCCTTTAGTTACAGATCAGATCAAACACTTGGCAATACACAGGTGGGCCACTAAACATGGGTATATTGTATTGAAAGTATCACACATATGAATTCATTAACTTAAGGACATAGGCATAAGTTGATCGTAACGTTTACAATAATTCTCACATTTTACAATTACATAGAATGTCTTATTTCAATAGTATCTACAGCCGTGTCATTCGGATCTCGGTGACTCGTTTCTTTTAGAACTTACGTAGCGTTATCTAAGACATTTTTATTTTAAACAAACTAAATAAGATTAGCGAATTTCCTGTTTCAATGTTAAGAATTAATAAAATATTTTAAAATATACAGTGTGAACCGTTGATAAACATAACATAGATATTAATCAATACCTGTTTATACTAAAAATTATTAAAAGTTAATAAAAATTAAAATTTCCTCAATTTAAAAACCATTTTGCAAAATGCTTATTTTGTGAAATAAAACTGTTTCAACATACATACCAATTATGAAAAATTTTTATAACGATCAGCTTCTTAAAGTGAATACGGCTATTGCTGTTCGTAAAAGCCATCGTCAGGTGCCTGTAGGTGACTTGAATAAAACAATATTGACCCTAAGACGACCCAGAATCGCCTGTTCAGAAGAAAAATGGTTAAGAGAGCCGATCCCAATTAAAATAGGAAGATGGTCGGTGGAAGAAGAAGAAGACCAGTCACACTCGATAAGAAAGAAAAAATATCTAAACCATCCACAAAACAGGGAAGTCATCGGGGGCCATCCGTGTATTTGCCCTGAACATACATGGGTCGTCGGGAAGTTTCGGTTCCTGCCCGTTTATACGTGGGCGTAAGCCCATATAGAGATGGGTTTACGCCAGGCATAAACCTTTTATCCCCGTTTATTTCCGGGCGTAAATACATCTCTGGTCCTGATTAAAACTTGTGTGGTTTCTATGTGGGCTCGTCTAGGTAATGGTATTAAGGTTATAATCCCCCGACACAGAGGGCTTTGAACCCTTACGGAGTTACTAGAAATGTTTGATACATTAACTTAACTTTTGTTCGGGACTGTCCCTCTAGGTTAGTCTAAAAATATTTGACGTACGGTCGTCTGCAAACTAATGTCTTTTCCGCTAAATTATTCCATGCTAGAGTAACTTAACATGTCTTTGAATGTAAAGTCGAGGGCAAATAAACTTACATCGCCGAATCCTAGTAAGATTTATCTGCTTCCGACTGTACAATGTAATTATACTAAATACTGTGTAAATACTGTGAACTCCCTTTTTATAATGATTGATGTTGATATTCATAGGCTAATCAATCTTATTATTGTGCGACAATTCCTTACCCGTTATAGGTAAACTTTATTATCGAAGAGATATTATCAGTAAAAAATGTGTATGTAATATTATTGGGTAAACAAAAATTATGTTCCTACATGAGTATATAATTTGTTTGGTGACATTACGTACATACTTTGCTGTCGCTATATTTTATCCTTACTCTAATCCGTCAGAAGAAAACGTTCGCAATCTATTGAAAATCGAAGAAAAAACATAATGTCTCCGTACGTTTGAAGTTACCAGTGAAATAAATTGTGATTTTAGGGTTAAGCCTCAAAGCTCTGATGTATTTGTAGGAGAATCCATTCTTACCCGGCTATTGTTAAATAGATAAGGATTCTATCATGTGCTATATAACTATCACATTGTCAAAGAAAAAATACACTACGCGAAACTTTGTTGAGTTCTTTTAATGTTAAATTTGGGTTGAACTGAACCATAGAGTTAGAAAATAATAATAATTTTACTTAGAGACAGACAGCTGAGGAAGCGGGATGTCAGATATGGGTCTATTAAAGAATGTTATTTTTTCTATGTCTATGAACTGAACAGTCTGAAATAAAATAACTATAGAGTAACACTGTCTCCATAGAGCAACAAGGTCTTCCGCGCGCGGAAGTCGTAGGAAATAACCCACCTACTTAAAACAAAAGAAACAAAATTCAAAATGTTTCCAAAAACTCCAAAAACTTTTTAATCCCGAAGCGGAATCGCATCCATATTTAATCCACGCAACCCATTGAACCAATAAATTCAGTACAGCACACTTCACCAATTCCCTTTGTTCGGCATTATAAATAATTTAGGACACTTTCGCTGGGCGTCCCTCCTCGACTCATAAAACAGGACACAAAGCAAGCCTGCTGAAAGATGTATCCATCCATCTTATCATTGAGGGTTTACGCCAAGAGCGTAAACCAGTAGTAGCGGTATCTGCATTCGTGGATCTTACAAAATTGGATAAGGTATTGACTAGTTTGCTGGATATTACTAAAATTTGATATTCCTTACGCTATGAAATGAAATACCTATATTTAATTGCAATGTGTGAGATTACGAACGTAAAAATCAATCTCTAGGTTGATCGTGTTACTAGGTCTCCAGTTTAGAAAAAAATGAAAAAGTCGAGTATAGTTTTAAGTACCAAGTAAGATAAAATAGAATTGTAGACATTTAATTGCAAGTAACGGATATGTTTTTATTTTGTGATATACTTTTACCTATCTAGTTATAAATAAACAGTAAATAACAGTATTTGAATTGCTGCAAAAACCTTCAACATATAAAAGTAATACCGTGGAAAAATTAAATAAGTAGTACTGGCGAGTTTGCGATTTTGCCCATCCAATTTCCCGACTCTCTCGAGAGAAAATTGGGCGAAAATGACAGGCTATCACTTTCTCTTCTTGGCTCGTTGTCAAGAACATTGTTTCTCAAACTGGCGCGTACCGAGACAACGATAAAGCTGGCAACCCCACGGGAACTGATAAGATTCGTCAATGCTCGCGGATTGCCGCATCACGCCAATTTCATAAGGTATTTTGTGGGATAAGGTAAATAAATTCTTGCGGAAAACTACGTTGTTGGTAAAGGAGAGTTTGTAATAATATTTACTGAGATTTCAAGTTGTTTATTTATTGTGTGTACGTACAGAACTGTCAAAGCCGATTAAGTCGAACTTAAATGCTTGCTCTTCTCAAAACGATAAGTAATCGTAGTTACGAGTACTTCTAAGGCTACTTTATATTATATGTGTACTTAAACAAATAGTTTTATAAAAACTGCTTCCTACCTCTAGTTTTCCCTGTGTAGATTAAAAGTACGTATGTTTAAATCGGTAGGTCTAATCTTAAAAATATACAATTCTCTACAACTGAACGATATTTATACATCTATAATCAATCATCTTTCATTGAATCTATTACAACCGATCTCCTGGTGGATACGAGTTTATTACTACATCGGAAAGTCTACCAAAATATACCTAATACAGCTATTCAACACTTCCAAAATACTACATGCCAAACATAATTAGCCTTTTAACTAGAAACAAAGAGTGTTTCTTGTTCAATGTTATTTCCTGACTTAGCAATGTACGCTCAGTAACTGGATTTAAAAAATAACAAAAACAATTCTTCAGTGTAAAAATTCAGTTCAGTTCAACTACGATACAGTACAAGTTAGCCGTCTGATGCAACTTTCCCGCATCCAATTGCACTTTTTCGTTTTGTCAATCTGAAACTCAGAAGTTGGATGTACAGCACACAAACAATCTAACTCGGGGAAGTGTCAGAATTCACATTGCAGTTTTAGATTCTTTGCAGTTTTTATTATCTGTTTCATACTTAGTAAGGAACTTTTTGTTCTCATAACGGCTGGATTTAGATTTTTGATTCAGATTCATTTATTTTGTCAGTCATAGGTAAACACATGTTGTTACAATTTCAATATTTTGTGCTCTATGCTGCGCCATTTGGCATACAAATTTCAGTCATCAAGGTTAGATTTTAAAGCTAAATGTCATGCAAATTACAATATTAATGTGATGTCTAAATAATGTATAAAAAAAAATATAATAATATAAATAATATAATAAAAAGAATAGAAAGAAATTTGATAAAAATAAAGTCTATTTTATTAAATTACGGTGTAACTGGTCTTCTGATGATGTGCAATGACTATTCCTCTGAACATAATTTAATAAATAGCGGAAGTGGTCGAGTTGTTACGACCTGAGGTAAAAAGATCCCAGCTTTGAATCCTACTCATGCCTCATCATTTTCTATTCTAATATGATTGTGAATAAAAAAAAATATTGTCGTATTATTTACTAGCTTGTGCCCGCAAACTTTGTTCGTGCGTAATTTACTATTAACAATATCTCAGGTTTTAAATGACGTACCAAGATAAAACCTATGGCAGATTTCAAGTTAGACCTTCAACAACATAACTGAGAAAACCGCATAAAATTTCGTTTGGTGTGATGCGCGTACAAACATACAGACAGACAGTAAATACTCTAAAAAAAATCGTTTTGGCTTCTGTTCGCCCTATAGAGACCCCCCATATTTGTTTAGACCAGTTACAGGTTTATTGTATGTATTGATTTTTTCACACCAAATGTATTTTAAAAACTTTCTTATAAAAACACACAACTTTCATAAAAATGAAAACTCTCGCGCTGAAAATATTCAACCATTTCCTATGTTACTTTTTACAGGCTTTTCTGCCTTTCTCCTTGGCAACATTGATATTGCGGCATGCACGAGCAACCTGTGACGTCACCGTACGTGTTCCTGTAAAACATGAATAAATGGATGACACAGCTGAATTAAACCCCGGCCATACGCCACGATACGGCTTTTTAGAACAGTTTTGTCTTTTTTATGGATTTGCTGAGTCAAGCGATTTTCACTGACCAATCCTTACAGATATCTCTATCTTCCTCTACATTCATTACTCTCGGCATACATGTGCTTGCTGTCGGTTATGGGTGCTTCTAATAATATGGTTATGGGTCTTTTTAAGGAGGTCCGCTATGGTCGTCAGATAAAAATATCCTAATCCTAACCTCCTAACTAATTAAGTAAGTTAGTTTATTTGTTTGATTGTTAACTCTTCACGCTTTATATACTTAAACTATCTTCCTGAAAGGCATACATATTTAAAGTACTGATAAGGACATTGAGTACCTTTCATCCTGGGAAAAAGCAATGTTTCCGAGGGAAATTCACGCAGGTGGTCGAGGTGTAAATCTCGGCTCGCTATTATCTTTTTTTTTTTTCTTTTTTTTTGTCTTCGCACTAAAACGCCCTGCAACGTTTCCGCGCCTGCCGTTGTTGGGAGCGTCTTAGGATCGGGAACATTCTACCACGACGCCCCCCGGTTTTGCCTTGCGGCACCCTCACATGGCCAAGTGGCGGGCGTATTGAGCCCGCCGGCCCATTTTTTTACAGCCTGAAACCCGTCCCGTGTGCGGCGACCTTACATTCTAACTGTAAGCTGTGTTGACATATTTATTTCCCGTGTGTATTCGCACTGAGACGCCTCGGAAACACCTCTTTGAATTCACCTGTCATATTACTGCATACATTCTAAGGTGAGTCTGCGCTTATGTATATTTTGTAACGGATGAGATGCATCAAAAACATATGCCATAAGTAATTTAAAGTCATAAACTAGTAGTCTAATTATTGCTAAATGAATTTCACGCGATAATCGTGGTACTGACTGTATTGATAATTTTCATACATTTTAAAAGTGTAGTTAGTTAAATAAGTTTCACATGTATTTAGGGCCAGTAAATGAATTTTTAGGCCACGTTAAAAGATTTCTACTTTAGAATGTAGATTAAAACATGACAGCCGCGTGTGCGGTCAATTACAGATTGGCAAATCACCATACAAAGATATTAAAAAATGCAAATCTGAAAATTCAATTCAATACGTCATCGTTTTTCACCGATACCGTTCAGAGTTCCACCGTCAGCCTTGTCATATGAAAAATAAAATATTCATTCCCCCAAATACGGAGTCTGATAGTGGAACAGGTTTTTGTGTTAAAATCTCCCGGATATTTTAAATTTCCGACACTGACAGCTGGCGTGTGAAATTGTTTCGCGATACTCAATTGTTTTTTAATTGTGAGGAGTTCGAATATGAAATTTAAGTATTAGTGTATTTTTTCTTTGGTGTTAGGGCATCTATATTTTCACAAATCTTCCGATGCAAATGACTAAAAATGCCAATTACCATACGCAGATAACCAGATATGCATATTACCTAATTTCATTCTTCATAATTCCTGATTTCATAATCGAAAATGAAATGTTTTCTATTATTCTGTATGTAGTAGGTATTCAAAGAAGTCGTATTTTATTTGACAGCTAGGAAAATCAGATTTTGTCTTATTTTTAACCGACTTACCAAAAAAGGAGGAGGTTATATGTTTCGATGTAGGTATATATGTTTTTTTATGTATGTTCGCCGATTTCTTTTATCCTAATATATGCACTCAGGCTATTTAATTAGTATATTTTTCTGTACAAATTCTCTATTTCTAAAACTAAAAACTTCAATATGTTATGCTATCCTATATGATGAGATATCTTAAATCTGTATACCTAATATTCGGATGGCGACCAACTTAATACAGAATCTGGCTCGCGAGCAAAATATCGCAAATACCGTAGTAGAAATACTGGGATATCATAAAATAGTGGGAGTGACGCGATATGCTCGACTTACATATCAGCTCGTGGCTCACTGGCTGTGTTTTTAGTTGAATAGCTTCTCCCCAGCGGAACTAAGCCGTGTGACCAACTTTGCTCAGTTGCCTCTGTTGTTTCTGTTACTGTCAACATTTTTTACACGACTGACCAAAAAAGGAGTGTTATGTTTTCAGGTTTTATGTGCCGGAGCGTTTACATTAGTTAAATTAACTGTGGTTTATTTTGTTAGTTAATCAATGGTTTAAAACAGTTGTTCGACTCAACTCGACTGAAATGTGTCAAAGTGACACTGTCACTTGTGTCAAACCAACGTGCGATCGTTATGACATTATAGCGGGACAGTCTTATTTGTGGCGCGGTGCGGTGCGGACGTGTCGTCCGGTTGTGTTGAATTCTCTGTAGCTATGTAGTCAGTGATAAAATAGTGTTGGAGATCTTCGTTGTTGGACAGTTTTGATGGTTAAACTGTGTTTGGCTAGTTAGCACGGAAGACCATTCAGTAGAACTCAGTGGTTGAAATGGATAGATCCGTGAGTGGTGGGGCACGAATCCTTGCCGTGGGTAGGTTATGGTTGGACCCTAGCCGTGACACGTGGATCAAATGAGAGGTTAGTGCTAGATGATTTCCTTATCCGTTAATATCCGATGAATCCCTGGATGCTTTGGGCTGTAACTTGAAGTAGGAGTTGTCTACCCTGTCTGTTATAAGCTGTGCATGTTATTTTGGAATTACCCTCATCCTGGCAGTTAATTTGATCTGAACCCATTGTTGAAGTACCTGTACTGTGTTTACTGCTCTGGTCATCCATTTCTGATCTCGGCCCCCCTGAACCCATGATGATCTGATGATTCTGATGTTGTGATATGTATATCCGACATATGTAAGTTTCTTTATTCCTGTAAAAATAACACTCCTTTTTTCAGTCGTATAAAAATAGTGTTATTCTACAATCAATTACATGAAGCATAATATAGCCTGCGCTTGACACATGGAGCCCGGCAACTCCAAAGAGCAAGTTGCGAGTCAGTCACAGATTGTTTAGCTACAACTTGCCGACTGTACTTCCTAACTGTCGATGGCCAAATTACAGGAATTGATACGACCAATCGCGTAATATAGAAAAGTTGCTTATTTTTTGTTTATTATATCATTGTTGATTAGTTATTTTGATATCGATGGCCTCACAATAATAGAAACATTATTGGTGGAAAATCACTGTTAGGACAAAATAAAAAATAAACGGTGCATAAAATGTAGCACAGTACTTTTAATGACAGCAAGTTATGACGCCACAGCTTGCTATTATGTTCACAATCAGTATATATAGTAGTGAAATACATACAAAATTATACATTTACAAGTGACTTAATATACTTAACAGCTTTTGTAACCCTATTTATTGCAAATAAATGATTTGATTTCTCATACAGATACGAGAAAATGGAAAATTGAAATCTGTCGTCAGTCAAATAAAACCACAGAGATCGGACAGGAAATTAAAATAGGAGTGGCTGTATTGCAAAAGGATCAATTTCTTTTGCATACCTGCGCGAATCCGAACGCTAACGATTTTTTGCATTGGCGATTGTCTAAATGTTATTTTTTTTATAATCCTAATGCGAAAGTGAGTTTGTTTGTTTGTTTATGTGTTTCTTACACTCACATTTTTTCACATTTATACATAGTGAGAAGTACGGACAAGGACAGGGTACCTTTCATCCCAGGAAAAAGCACTGTTCCCGTGGGAAATTAACGCGGGCGAAGCCGCGAGAAAAAGTTAGTTTTAACTAATATTATAAATGCGAAAGTGAGTATGTTTGTTTGTTTCCTCTTCACGCTTTATGTACTAAACCAATCTTCCTGAAATTTCGCATACTCATAGTTAGAAGTACAAAGCAAGACATAGGGTACTTTTCATCTCGGGAAAAAGCACTGTTCCCGTGAAAAATTTTCGCGGGCAAAGCGAAAGCTAAGCATAAAACTTTTGACTTTTATATTTTTATGAAAGAAAAAAAAACCGGCCAAGTGCGAGTCAAACTCGCGCACCGAGGGTTCCGTACAAGCAAAGCATCTCACATTATAAGACCAACTGTTTTAAAAACAAACTTATCGATTCCTACGATTTATACTGAATCTAGCGCAAAAATAAGTTTGTAATACTTTTTATAATTTTCAGATTTATTCCAGTATAAGTACTATTAGACCTTGCTTTTTGCCAAATTTCATAATTTTAGGTCAACGGGAAGTACCCCATAGGTTTTTATTGCTGCCTGAAATCGCAAAATAATTCACCACATTTTCGGTAATATCTCTTGATCGCGTTGACATAATATAATTTTGATTATTTTTTTGCTGAAAGAGACTATGCATCCGAGTATTCGATATTAATTTCAATTTGACACATTTAAGCGATCCTAAAAAAAAAAGTTTGACAGACAGACGGACAACAAAGTGATCTTATAAGGGATCGGTTTTTGCCTTTTGAGGTACGGAACCCTAAAATTATACAATAATAAATTATAACAAACTATAAACTGAACTGTTATTCAGTATGCAGTTTTCTCACGAAGTTTTCCTTCTCCGGAAGCGTCGATGAAATCTAAATGTTATTGCTGCGCCTGAGATTCGCACATAGAAAAAATTCAATTAAAAAAAATTCTTCTAACTTTACGTTCGTACCTCGTTTTAGTTCATCAAGCAACCGATTGAGCTACTACTTCAAATATCTTGATAAACTCAATAGAGAGACACCAATCAGGTTAATTTGCTCCTTGAACTGAAACCCTCACTTTTTCCGAGCTTCCATTGAATCTTGAAACGGTAAACTGCTTCAAGATCTCTCGTAATTTAATAAGGTTATCTGTACCCGGAGAAAAAGAGAAGTTTATTTTCCTGTTAAATCCTCTATTTAAGCTGACAGGAGGTTTTTATTTCTTTAAATTGTTGCTTGGCATACCGTTTTCTCTACAAACAGGATGTAGTAGACTTAGAATGTGCAAGATTATATTTAACAAAGGTAGGTGCTCTCTCTACTTACTAGCCAAGTTACTTGTGCGTAGTCTTCTTCATAATAAAATAGGCTAGTTGCTTTCAATGATACTTTTATTCTCGGCTTAAATATTAAGAAATTCCATATTAAGAAAGATTTATTACTTTCATGATACAAATTTTTACTTTAGTACAGGGTAGAAATAAAGGCTCTTGAAATAAAACTTCCACGAGGTTTTACTGTTAGAACCAATAGTAGTTCCTCTTGCAACAAAGGCACAGAAGGAGTTTTTAAAATTTACATAAGTATTTTTGTTTATGACCCAGTAAGCAATTTCTGTGATAACAATTTATCGAGTAACTACTTGACTTTAAATACTCAGCAGTCGTTCCGAAATGCTAGTAGTTTGTAGCTTTGAAACATAATATAATATGATTAAATAATTAGTTTTTGATGTGATAAAGAGCCTTCTTCGAAGGCAGTTTCAACAAAAAAAATTGACTTTGACTTTGACTTGACTTGAATCAGCAACAAATAAACTTGTAAAAAAACGCTTGACCATTGTCGCTTGACCAATTTTAAAAAAGTTTTTGAGGTGAACAAGAACAAAAATAATGAATAACTCATACATAACTAAACAAAAAAATTGTTATCTAAGGCAAATGCAGGATTACCGCTTTTTCACAAGATTACTCGAAACTGCTTTGAAGTCCGATGGAAATTCATCTTGTTAAGTCACCCAGCCTGGCGGAGTAAGCAGGGGTTCAATTACGGAGATAAAAAGTTTAAGATTACAATGTGATTTGTTTCAAAAGACTGGAGCTTTTTTGGTTTATTGAAGAATTTTATACCGAAAGTTTTGTAGTCCATCTCATAAAATGAAAAATCGTATTATTTTACAACTACACAACTAAATCTCTATCTATAGAAAATTATACTCATATCTATTGAAAAAAATATAGAATTTATTTGAACAGATGATTATGATGTATATTTACATACATACTATATTATCACGTCTTTTCCCCGTGGATGTAGGCAGAGACTTCAATGAAAAATTCATTCTTCTGATATGATTATGCCCATAATACCTCGTCGTATAGGTTTAATATCAATATTTATTTCGAAAATACTCTTCAATCGCTAGTATTTCATTACGTGTGGTCACATGGTGAATATCCCGAATTTTATTGCCAACTGACTACTAATAAAGCGCCTTATGTTGCTTCTACGAAATTTAATAAAGGCCTAGACCACGCAAGGCCCGGTATATACTTTTCAATATTTCGACCAATCATGCTATTAGGTAAGCTATGTTTATCAATAACATAAAACTCAAAGACTTAAAGATGGTTACGACTTCAGTCGAGAAATTTAATGCAATTGAAGAGACTCTTTTCGAAAATAGTCCATTGAATAGTAAAACCTAAGAATTGGTTTCAAGTTAAAAAGGTTGGTATAAATAGTGCTCAAGCCATCAAAAGTTCAGAGGCTCTTAGCGGTACTGCCGACAGGGGAACAAAATGGAACAAAACGGAACTCTACTCCACTCGGTACATGTGGTCGTTACGCTTTATATGCAGACGGTACGCTTCCGAAAGGAATTTTCTAGAATTTTCTTCAAGTCTTACTTATTTATATAGTTTTAGTTTTCAAGAGTGTCTTCGTAAAGGTACTTTTGAAATGGGTTTTCATTTTACTGATCGAATATACAGTACACTTTGACTTTGTTAGTTCCGCAGACAAATAAACATTTAATACTTAAACTTGTGGTTAGGTAGGGTAGTGTTAGTATCAAATGTTTATTAGGTATTTTGTGTAAATAACTTGCACAAAAATCGAATACCTGCATCCTTAATTCGCATACAATTTCTATGCAACTTGTTCCTTTAGTATTGATATTTTTTAGAAATTAAATTATTCTGTTGTCGAGAAAACGCGTATTCTGAAACACATTCGAAACTTCCCAATATTTTGTTCAAATTTTGATTAAAAATGCATTTTATATCGAATGGTATAAACAAAGTTTGCGTTTGATCGCTCTCTTGAAATGCCGCATTGTTTCTGTTCGCTTTTGTGCTGAAGAATGGCGTTCATTTTGAGGACTCGAGATGGGAGCTATTGGGAAAGTTCAGTGACCTATTTCTCTAAAACCTATACTGAAGGCGATCTATAAAATTTTATGATTCACTAGTGCTTAGAGTTAGTATGCCTCGGTGTTCTGCTTCCGTGAATCTATAATCTTAACTAATATTATAATGCGAAAGAGAGTTTGTTTGTTACCTCTTCACGCTTTTTCTTTTGAACCAATCTTCCTAAAACTTCGCATGCATAGAGTTAGAAGTACTAAGAAAGACATACCTTTCGTCCCGAGAAAAAGCACTGCTGTTCCCGTGGGAAATTCACGCGGGCAAAAGCTAGTATTATTGTAAAGATGAAAGTGTGTTTGTTTCTTTGTCCTTCTTTCACGTCAAAACGAAACAGCGGATTAATGTGATTTGTAGTATGGAGATATTTGGACGGCTGGAGAGACATAGACTACTTTTTGCTAATACTGCTCTAAAATACCTTCGCAATGTAGTAACGATTTTCAGTCTGCTTTTATATCTTTGTTACCTATATTAATTAAAGTTTTAAAAAAATGTGTAAACGTGAGATATAGTTTATTGAGTATCGGTATACATTAAATTATCCAAATTATAAAAAAAAAAAATCTCATCATGAACTTATTTTCACACTTTTATAAAAAATAACTTTTCCTCCGACTATTATTCTATTCCTAGTAGAAATATTGTAAGTTAATTTACAGATTTCAGATAACCTATTTATAAAGTTTAAGAAAAACCCGACTCGTATGCATTTTCATTATCTTCTCCTTTCCCATTTTATTTCACATCGATTCACGCTTGACCGGTTTTGCGGAATCCTCGCCTAAGGCCTTATATTGGGCGTGCATTTAATGGTGTTGGGCGTTATTAAATCGCTCAAGGAATTACTATACGGCCCACTAAAATGTTCCGTGAATTTTGCAATATCAGGATATATGGAAGGAAAATTCGTGATGTGTCTTGATATTTTTTAAACTTTGATGTGAAGAAGTATGCTCAAATACAAATGTAGATGTATGAATATTTCATGTGTTTGTGAATATGTGTGGGTGATATATATAACCGGAAAGCTATTTCACTGAGTTTTTGATGAAAGTAGATACATATTGAAAGACAAATGCAATAGGTAGTTACTTTAATACCTATTCCGAAAGTTCCACTAAAAAAACAACGGATATCAGTAAGGGTTCTGTTTATGACTACACAGTCTCTACGAACAAAACGAAACGATAATAAGCGCTTTCGAACGTAAAACTATAAAAGATAGTACGGGACCCATCATAAAAAAGAACCTTTCGCCCATTCACCTAACCGCCTCATTTCTTTAGGAAGTCTTGAAGTTAAGCGCTTCTGTAATAGCTTACCTTCTTACCTCCAACGAATAAACACGAATTTTAGTGTAATTCACAAGTTTACACCTCGAGCAATATGTTAAGTAAGAGGTTTTATGAACTTTGCTTAGTAATTTTATATTTACGAAGCCTGAACCTGGTTATTTAAAAACTGTTAAGATTTTTCGCGATTTTTCTATTCATTTAAGTTTCCTTTTTAAGTAAATGAATTAGGTGCTTACCTTCATTTTGAAATACGATAAATCTGGTGATTAAAATTCAAATAAACAGTATAACTAGATAATTTATTTTGATCTTTTCATCCAGTGACCCAAGACCCTATCTTCCGAATGAGAATTCAAATGATACAAATATTTTTTTGTTATCTAGAGATTGAATGGATCATCTTGAAAAATTACTCCTCCTCCTCCTCCTCTCAGCCGAAAGACGTCCACTGCTGGACAAATGCCTCCCCCAAGGATTTCCACAACGACCGGTCCTGCGCTGCCCGCATCCATGCGCAACCGGCGACCTTCACCAGGTCGTCGGTCCACCGAGTGGGATGCCTGCCAACACTATATTTTCCGGTTCATGGTCGCCACTCGAGAACTTTTCTGCCCCAACGGCTATCTGTTCTGCGAGCTATGTGCCCCGCCCACTGCCACTTAAGAATTAAATTAAGAAAAATTACTATCATCTTAGAAATATTTTTCTGACACAATATTTCCAAATACAGGAAAATTTCCAAAAAATATTTTTCTCTGTAAAAATCCGTGTAATCTTGCGTGTAGGCACAAAAATATCTCCAAAAATTTCTTGTATCTGATGTGATGACAGGCTGACGGGGGTACAACACGTAATATCATATTTATTGACGAATGTTTACGTCAATTTTGTTATTGCAATCTGCGAAGGGGTAAAATATCGTACCTTTATCGAGAATCGCAGTACTATGACATTCTTACCCATTTTTGTAACATATATTTTTTTTTCTGTTTATTGCTACTCTTTAGTTAAACATAGGCTTCAAATAGTTCCACAACAAATTTCCCATGGTAAGATTTAAAAAAATAAAGTACAGTAGGGGGCAGATAAAACTGACCCCCTACCTCACTGAAGCTGGCTTCCGGTGAATACTAGGTTCCAACAGTATTTACAAATCAATTTATATAATATAAGTTGCATGTGCTATTCGTAGACGAAAATAAAAATAAAAATTGAATCCACGAACAGCACATGCCAAAAGTATTGATATGTGCTGTTCATGGACTAGGCCTTGTGCTGTTCGCGTTTGTGTTATTCGGATTAGTGCTCTAAGTGGACTACGTCAGGAAAACATCGTGAGGACACCTGCATTCTGGTTGATGATTATCACCTGGTGTGTGAAATGGAGAAGGCAATAGCAAACCGCTCCATTGAAATGCCAAGAGAGTCGTTGTGTGTGTTTCATTCCATATGATGACCACGACCCTCAGTCATGAGGAAATACGACTAAAGAGAGAGACCTCACTGAATCCTATCTCAAAGGAGTCAGACTGTACATTATCCTAATCCTAACTAATATTATAAAAGCGAATATGTGTTTGTTGGTTTGTTTATTTGTTTGTTGCCTCTTCACGCTTTATCTACTGAACCAATCTTCTTGAAATTTCGCATGCGCGCTCCGAGCGTAACGAACAAACTCCGTATAGCTCCATTAACATTAATAAATAAAAAATAGCAAAGTGCTAAAATAAAACTAATGCGCATCAAAAAACAATTATAGTGCATGTATCTACAAGTGTTAGTGTTTGTGACAATTTTAGACTAATATTAGTGCCAATTATAACAAAAAACCCAAAACAAGTGATATAATTTTTTTAAAATAGACTGGAACGACTTTTTGGAAATATTATTACAAAAAACATTGTAAAACAATATAAAGTGAAAAATAGTAAAAGAAAAACTAATAAGATACAGTGAATAGTGCATACTTTTAAATATTCATTTATAAAATACCGTTACGAACTGATACAACAGCTGATTCTCATGTTGACCTTTGGACTAGTAAATACACTTATACAAATACATAACAGACCTCGATTGCAAAGAATTCTTATAAAAAGCCAGCAATAATCTACAATTTTCGCCACTTGAGCTAACGGCGAGTTGGACGAACGGTTAAGCTGACTTCTTTTTACCAGCTTATTGCAAGTGCGCTGCGAAGAGACTCATGGTTCGAATCTCGGTCGCTATTCAACATAAATCTACATTTTAAAGTTACAAGTTAACAAAGCGCCATCTATGCTTTGAATCACACAATGCTATATAATATAATAATTAGACAATCGTGCTAAAAAATTCATATGCTTGCGCGAGAGCAGAAATAATTGGCAGATAATTGACGCTAGGTGGCAGCACCAGATACAAAACATTACATTATATTATAAAAACAAGACTGAAGATGGAGACAAGAGCAACCTGTAAAAAATGCCAACAAATAATAACAGAAAAAAGAGAATTCCTAAAATGTTCAGTATGTACCTCTTTTTATGACTTGAATTGTGCAAATGTCACAGAAAAGAGATTTAACAACACTATGTCCTCCACACACAAAACAAATTGGAAATGTGAACTATGTAAGATAAAAAAAAGGCCCAAAGCAAGGGACAACGAAAAATGCCGGAACACAGTTAATAGAAGGACCGAACACAAGAAAGAAAAAACAAATTTTCTGAGGAGGTCTTAGTACCATTCATCCCGGAAAAAACCACTGTTCCCATGGGTTTACGCGGGCGAAGCTGCGGGCAAAAGCTAGTATTGCATAAAAATAAAATATAAATCTATTCGCAAAATACTCTTCAAATGAATTGAACTGGTATCCTCTATTTAGTTCCTAGCTCTTTGGACCCTACCAACACAAAATCTTATACCGGGATTACCGTACTTGGCGTATCGCCAACTTTATAAAATGTTGTCTATAAATTATAGTCTCTGTTGCGCTGTGGAAAAATGCAATATGCTTGAATTTATCGGGTGTTGACAACGGACAATGTAAAATTCTATCGCGCAAAGTACGGTTAGGCACTTTAGTTGCAATTTTCTGATTTTTTTGATACTTGTCGAATAGTAGTCGAGCTTGTTGGTTGCCTGATGGGAAGCAATTACCGCAGTCCATGGACATCAGCGACCCTAAAAAGGTCATTGAAGCGTTGCCGACTTTTTGAGAAAGCGATAGGCTTTTTTCTTAATACCCACATATGTCGAACCAAATGAACAAAAGTTTTGTGTATACAAATAATATCCTTATTATCCAGAAGTATTCAGTTTTGTTACAAATTATGTGATATTTAAAATGCTTGTTTAAAAAAAACATACATACGAGTATATGACAAAGTAGTGAAAAGTTGTGATGATGTTTTTGACAAAATTTTCGTTTTTGTTACTTTTCATGTATTTGATTAATAGATTTATTTTTATTAATATAGTTGTTCGCCGCGAACGGCTGAACCGATTTTGTTGCGCAACGAACTTAAAAATTCTATAGATAGTTGTTACTACACGTATTCTTAATATCATCGAAATTAATTCAACGGTTCGAGAGTTATCGCGGAACAAACATACATACATACTTACATACATACATACATACAAACAATGTTGTTTTCGCCCCAACTTGAATTATAGCCCTCGCTCGCTTCGCTCGCTCGGTCAATAATGCATAGTAGTAGTACCGTAAACTGCTGCAACTTTGCACGGAATTTGACGTTTTTTGCGATTTTCTCGGAACCTATTCACAATTTTGACTCTCAATTGTTTTTAAATGGAAGACAAGCATATTGGCTTACTATTGAGACCCCAAATCTCATTAATTTCCACCAATTTTCTGAATTACAAGGGCTCAAAGTCGTAGGCAAAGTTGTATGTAAAAGACACAAGTTTGCCTAGAAAGATAATTCAAGACTTATTGTACTTATCGTTTCCGTTAATTTTTTTTCATGTGCATGAGACAGCCTACTTGTCCCTGCCAATTTAATCAGTGCAATATATTGTATATTTTTTTTATTACAGCTACTAGGCCAAGTTGTAGCAGGTTTTACAGACTTTCCATACAAAAATGTCGTTGACTATAGGGTTGTCCAAAAGAATACAGATTATTATTAATACTTTTTTATAAAAGAAAAAACCAAATAGCTACTTTCATTAAAAAATACAATTTTAATGCTTCTTGGTAATAATGTCTCATCATTTTAATCAACAATTATTATTACACTTAATTTTTGATTGTACTATAAAAGAAAAGTATACAAAGTGTTGAATCTCTTTTACAATTATTACTACAAAAAATATTTGAATATTGTTTTACAAATTTACAACGAGCACTTCTAACAACTAGAGGAAAAAAATCTAAAATATTTTTTAAGCATAATGTAAGCGAGATTCACACGAGTGAAGCTGCGAGTAAAAGCTAGTTAACAAAATTTGACAACCCTAGACCCAGGCAAAGTTATGTCACTCAAGTTTTCAAAACACTACACATGATTGCCTTCTAAGTTTTTTTTGATAAAAAACAATCTTTTGCGTAAAAAAATAAGTAATACTAGAAGAAGACAATATTATCCTACCTTAGGCAGTTAATCCTATGCGAAAACACAGCTTTTTAATAGTTAAAATTCAAAAGTTTTGGAGCGCAAAAAAAATGCTGCCTCACCCATCGATCTTTGTCGCACAACTGACAGAGTATTAATGAAGTTACAATTATAAAAATTGAAAAATATGTTGCCCAAATAATGAACAGTTACTACAGAATGGTAGAAAACGAGAATAAAGCAAGCGAATGCGATATATCGTAATTCAAATGAAATAGGCAAATTTGTGTGTAGTTTGATAAGTTGCAGCAGTTTACGGTAGTTGAAGTAAAAATGTCTTGCTTTAGTAAAAAAACTTACTTAATAGGGAAAAGATAACTGCATATCACATATATATATTCCCAGGCCATCACCGTCATACGTTATAAAGTGATACTTTTTGTCGTGTGGAAAACTCTTTATAATACTGAGGGTAGTCTAAACAATCCGTTAGCCGTTAAAAGAGAATATTTGCAGTAGCGTGAAAACAAGAGGTAGGCCGATCTCTTTCACATGCAAATAGGTATGTGTCCGAGGATAATAAAGCCTGTCCACCATAACATGAGCCATTGCTGACTCTATCTCGTACAGGGATAACGGTTGTTGGTTCATTACGAGAGGTCTTGGGAACTGGGCAGCTTAGTTGACTGAGCTGTGAAGCTAATTCCTACTGAACCTGGTTGGTTTTGCAGAGACTAATAAAATGAAATCATGTATAGACAATACCTACTAGGTATCTATAAAACTATAGTGAATATTCTTCGTTTTCCATGAACTTATCGCAAAGTTCACTAATTTAACTTATATAAATTTTAAGTTACAAAACGAATTAAATTAAAAAATCACAATGCACGTGCACTTAATACAATACTTTTTTTACCAGCTTTTGCCGGCGGCTTCGTCCGCGTGAAAGTCGGGGTGACTTTCACGCGGACGAACCTCACCTTTAGGGGTAGAACTTTCAAAATTCCTTCTTTAGTGCCGATTTGTGTCTGCAATATTTTTAGTTTGTACGTTTAGCAGTTTAGTCTCTCCTGTTATGAATTTAATAACAATCAGTTAGCATCCTCTATCATTAAGTATACCTACCAGTTCGTCGCGTGTATGTCTTTTACCCCCTTAGAGGTGGAATTTCCAAAATTTCTTTCTTAGCGCCCATGCTTCATAAAGCTCCACAAGAAAATTTACTTATACTATAAAAAAGGAAATTCAAAGGTCTAAAAGAGCTGAGATATAGTCAGCAATACATCACTGTGACGCGGTCCACTAGCGACCTCTATTGGCGAAGTCATTTATCATACCACACCGTCCCCGGGCGAAGAATTCTGCTGAGATTTTACATTCTGTAATAGTTTTTCAATTTGCAACTTCGCAATTTCACTTTATCTTCTCGCATTTTTCATTTCTTTGCTTCTAAGTGGTAACGTGACACTAATTACTTTCACTTCACATTGGAGATTTAAATGACCTTTCTAAGTAATCGATCAAGGTCGAATACTATGTGCAATTTTAGGTAAGTATTATTTTCCATCTTGTCTACATTATCTGATCGTGAAGTAGTAGTACCAAATTATAAGTTATCCAGACCTTTTATTTTTTATCCTACTTTATTAGTTAAATAAATAGATAGATAGATCAACACTTTATTGCACCATTTACAGAAAAGAAATACAAAGTAGTAACAAAAGTAAATACATATATAAATCTATAAATTCAACAACAAATTTAGCCCTCCCTTTATGTTAAATAAAAAGTAAAGATATACAAAACATTATTTTGTCTTTTTACAACAAAGTAATATAAGACCTCGGAACATTTCAAACAAAATACTTTTGTATAAAAATCACTCTGAAATCTTCAAGTGCAGCCCGTAAATTTGTAAGAGGGACAACCACGCGGCGGCGCCTCGACATTTTTAACAGATACGCCCAGAATAGAAGCAAGGAAGAGTGTTTTCTTCTTGCATCCTAAAGGGTCGCTTTATTTATTATTATACTAGCTGTTGAGTTTCGCTTAGATGAAAAATCTTTTTGTGTTCCAAACTGTAGTAACCTAAACTCCAGTACTCAAAATTTCAGCCATTTGGTTATCCCGTGTCGTGTCCCGCGGGAGTATATTAGGTACTCGTAGTACAGTCGCGGTGTTAAAATGAATCAAAAGTGATATTTCATTCAATAAACGATCTATTTCTGCTCGTTATCTACAATTTCCCGTGTACCACAACTCCCACTCGAAGTTCCTCTTTGTCCTATCCCGTGTCCTGTCTATTTATACGACAGTAGAAAATGCTCATCAGGTTTAACGACTTTTGCTAAGGCCCCATTTCCATTTATTTTGTAGAGTAGCTGGTCTCTTGGAGTTCTTCATCAGATGTTCCATAATCTTCAATTTTTATACGTCAGCAGAAAATGCTCATCAGGTTGAACGACTTTTGCTAAGGCGCTATTTCCATATATGTAATAGTGTAGCTGCATGGTCTCTTGGAATTCTTCATCAGATGCTTCTGATCTTCGATTTTTATACGTCAACAGAAAATGCTCGTCAGATTGATAAACTTTTGCAAAGGTACCATTTCCATATTTCTTATAGTTTAGCTGTTCTGTTGAGGATCTTCATCAGGTGTTCCAGCTTTCAAAATCAATTATAGCCTATATATTGCCCAGGCTTGATAGCTATACAACAAAAAAAGTTTCATTCAAATCCGTCCAGTAGTTTTTGCGTGAAACGCGTACATACAGACAGACAGACAGACAGAAAGACAGACAGACAAGAAATTCCAAAAAAATGATTTTGCTTTCTATTATTCTTTTTAAGTGTCCCTCTATCCATTTCAGTCAAAAATACTAAATGTACAGACAAAATATTTTTACTGTTTTATTATATGTATAGATAGATTATACTTTAATGCATGGATGTAATATATCCTACGTAATGTATTACGTAATATGTATATTACTTCCATAAATAAATGTTATATGTTAAAAGCGAGCGAGTACAACAATGACGAATATCACAACACTTCACCAAAAGAAAAATGGTAAATTTACCTTATAGTATCTGCATATATACAATCCAATTTGCACTTGACATAAACCATGGAAGAAATTAAGAACTTTGGGGTAAACTAGAACATTTAAGGGAAATATGAAAGTTATGTTGTCTACTTGTAAAAAATATATTTAGGGACTAAAAATTTTTCAGATGCTGATATTATTTTACTCAATAAATAGAGTGTATGCTTTTGCAGCGGCAAAGGGAATTAACTTGAGGAAATAGCTCATTTAAAATACAGCAGTGTAACCTAAGCAAGGAAACGCAGTGCCACGGGGAAGTCTCTCGCGCTTTTTACTGCCACTGGAATTCTCAGGGCATGTGGGGACTCGTACGTGGAATAAACATGAGACGCCGCGCCGCAGCCACAGGTAATATGTGTCAATTTACAGGAAAATGTACCTTATAGTCGTTGGTACCTTACCGTGGATTGACACAAATAATCCCACCAAAAACACCTTTGTATTTGTAACTATAGGTAATAAATGCAATAAAATTTATCGACCGAGCGAGCGCAGCGAGCGAAGCGTCTCAGTTTCCACTAGCCGAAAATTCTTTTGTCTGTCCGGATGTTATCGCCTACAGGTCGCATTTCTGAACCGATTCTTATGAAATTTTGTGAGCAGGTTCGGTAATTTTATAGAATTTTTTAGTCGAGCCAGTTTTTCGAAATTTTATAAAATGGCGATAATATATATAAAAAAACCTTATATCTCAGCTATTTAAAAAAAATTCAAAAATGTCATTAGACATTTTTGTTATCCTTATTAAGACGCAACTTTTTTGTATGAACAACATAGTGAAATTCAATAAAACCGCTATAAATCCATATATTAAATTCTTATACGATAGTTCACAAAAAAATCAATAGATGGCGCAGCAAAGCTTTTAATACTCGCAAATTCATAGTGACTTGATTTATTGATTAAAATGAGATTGTTTGAATTGCGTGTATTTTTTTAATGAGTGCGTTTGACCTCTATCTTGCCTGATGAGAAGCATAGATGAGATCTAGGGTGGTACACGCAAACTGAAAAAAAAAAAACTCAAGTATTTATTTGGTTAATGGTATTGTATTGTGGATTGCTTTGCTTGGTGGAATTATTTTGAACACTTGAAATAAATCTGATATCAAAAAACTTCATTGTATGATTAGAATCCTATTAAAAAAAAGTAATATATACGTATAAGTATATAATAGATTCGATTTCAAATTGAACTTTCATTTATAAACTTTAATTTTGTTGCGCAAATTACATAAATATACATACCTATAACCAGTAGGTCAAACCATGCATTTCTGACGACTGACGACCTCCGTGGCCTAACGGTCATCACGCCAGACGGCCACACCAGAGGTCCCGGGTTCGATCCCCGGTCGTGTCAAGATGGAAAATAATCTTTTTCAGATTGACGTGGGTTTTGGATATTTATTTATCTATATATGTATTTGTCATAAAATATAGTATCGTTGAGTTAGTATCCCATAACACAAGTCTCGAACTTACTTTGGGGCTAACTCAATCTGTGTGATTTGTCCGTATATATGTATTTATTATTATTATTTATATTATTTCGAGGCGGAAAAGGCAGGTCTCAGTCAATTTTTTAGTGGTATTGACCAACCACAAGAACTTTTTACTGTCTTTACAGCATTGGTAGGTTGGTTTCAAAACTCTTCTAAGCCAGGGACACGGTAAAATATCGTTATTTCGCGGAAGGGCTCGCGAGGTCTACTGTTCTCACAGAACCACTAGTATTATAATATTTAAAAAAAAATCATGTACAGTATTGCCAAGACGTACATACCATATGGTCTTCTCTTGGCACTGTCAAAAATTTATCAGATCTCATGTACCGCCAACCTTCTAATTCTAGTAGAATTAGAAGGTTATTATCCTAACTCTACATGCCCTATCTTCACAAACTCTACACCCTAGTCAAAATTTGGCTTGGCTGTTTCGCTACCGTCAAATGGGCGTAAGTTGAAAAATATATTTACAGTTCATTACTTTTCTGTTATAGAGGTACATTAGTTCTTGTGGTAATGAAACAGCCAACCCACATTATTTTGATTAAGGTGTAGAGTTTGTTCAAAAACCGATGAAGCGCTTCGAGAAAAGGAAGGTAGTGCTTCGCTTGGCTCCTCTTAGAGCACTACCGTGTCTCCATTTAGTAATATTATAATTATAATTAAATCATAAATAATCATAATATAATTATAATCATTATATAATTATATCAGATTTATAATTTCTCAACGTACAAGTGTAAGTTAGTGGTAAAAACTGTTTTGGGCTATGTACGACCTTGTATTTATTCGACTATATGTACTGGACTGTGCTTGTGGTTTTATTCAAATAAAATAAATAAAAATAAATATATTTTAGTTCCTCTGTGCTTTGGAAAGCACATTAAACCGTTGGTCTCGGCCACAGATAACCCTCATTAGATTCCGCTTGTATGGGCGTCCGCGATCACTGCTCTTATATGCTTTTGCACGTATAAATGAAATTGCTTCATTAGTTGCGACCAGAACTCAGACCTGTGAGTTTTTTTCGTGAAAATTTCCGAAAAAATCTATTATGTTCGTTGAGTGTGTAAAAATGGGTACATATTGCATAAAATGGTGCGGAAAATAATCAAGGATATCAAATCTCCAAAAGGATGGTATAACTTTTCACAGGTAAGTTTATTATTTATTAAATATAAATACGTGCAGATTTCACTTTATAATCACGGTCGGTCGGCGGTCGAACTATGTAAAACAGTGCGAACTAGAGTACCAAAATGGGATGACGATTATTTCTTTTGCGAGATATCTTTATTTCTCAAGTATCAAGTATATGTGTGTCCTTTTCTCGTTGACGTCAGCTACCGCTCCCGACCTCCGCGTACTTCCTCTAAGTTTGGTGACATTCGACGCGAACAGTCATTGAATGATACTCAATCTATTTTGGGTTATCTGTGGTCCCGTTGCGTGGTGGTTTACAGCCACTCCTCCTGTAATTGGCATCCTTTAGATCCTCCTACCTTTGTCCAGCTTTTCCCGTCGATCTTGATAATAACATGACGAATATTATTCTCCAGCTTATCGAGGGTTTGTGGATTGGATTGGTATACTAACTTTCTCAGTCTTTACTTTTTATTTGGTCTGTAAATCCTCGGACGGTAACTCATACAAATGTTTTATGTTATGACTGCAAATGTGGTATTCAAATTAAAATCGTGAACCGACTGTGCAACTTTTTTGGTATCTTCAAAGTTGACATTTACTTAGCTAATAAATACGGAAATACTAGCTATTATCATAAATTTCAACATGGATCCATATGATCATTTTTTTAAATAGGTTAAGAATTCCTCCACAAAATAGGTCAATTAGTGTTCCTGTCGTCCCCACCAGATGTCGCAGCATACGAGCAATAACGGGAAAGCACGTGCCATCTCAATCGCTAGTTTGCTCAGTCGCGTTGCACTTTTTGGCCATTCCCACACTAAGTAGTAAGACTGCGAAGACAAAATTAAAAATATATGGGAAACTAGCTTTTGCCTGCGGCTTCGCCCGCGTGAATTTCCCACGGGAACAGTGCTTTTTCCCGGGATAAAAAGTAGCCTATGTGCTATTCCAGGTCATTATCTACCTCTGTACCAAATTTCATCGAAATCCGTCCAGTAGATTTTGCGTGATTGAGTAACAAACATCCTCACAAACTCACAAACTCACAAATTCACAAACTCACAAATTCACAAACTCACAAATTCACAAACTCACAAACTCACATCCAAACTTTCGCATTTATAATATTAGTATGGATTCCCGGTACTTTTCTACCCGTGTACCTTTCATTAAGTGACAAACTCACATCCAAACTTTCGCATTTATATTATTAACAATAAGTAATATATAAGTAAGAAGTAGGATAAAAAAAAAAATTCTATATTTCAGTCAATATATTGACCTGTACTCAAATTATTTAAAGGTTTTTACTACGAATTAAAATTTATTACTACCTTCAACTGAACTTGATAAGAGCATTCCATTCCTTATGTCTAATTATTAATAAAAAACCCGTGCTCGCTCGTTTTTAATTAAATACCTGCCCTCAATAATAAAGCCGAACGTCCTAACTAAACTAACTTTGTATTAGCTAAGTTTTTCATCAATGTGCATCATCAGGAATTTTAATAAAAAAGCTAATTATTTAAAAATAAAAAAACACGTCTGACAACTTACATAACCTATGTCACTCGGAGGAATGCAACGAATCTAACAATACCTCTCACAACAAAATCTGTTAAGCCATTCAGGACTTATGGTGTAATAAAGAAACTTACATACAGAACCCTGAAACATAACACTCCTATTTTGGTCAGTCGTGTAAAAAAGCCGACACACAGCTGAGCTCCTCATAGATGTGCGTCCACTGCAAACTATTCCAGCTAAGATATTAGATATATATATCTAAGAGTCTCAGCTATGCGAACTAACTTAGCTTAGCTCGCGGTGGAGGTTTGCTTGCTCCCTCTATGGATGCGCCGCTTACAGCGCAGCGCAGAGCGTATACGGAAAATTAAGGAAAAATGCAATTGCACTAATGGATGCGACTCCAATTAAGGTTAACTGCATGATATGGGAATGTTTCACTATTTTAATGGTTTCCATTGATCGGGGATATCGTTTCTCAGTAAAGGAATAATAAAATAGTAATTGAAACGAAATTATAATTTTATTGTAGTATCATTGTCGGTACTTTAATATAATTAAATGCAGGCAAAATTACTACATTATTAATAGCAATTTAAAATCGTTTAAATAGTAATTAGTTCATGAAAATTCATTACAAACAATATGATTTCCAATTAAAAATAGGTACCTTGATATTGGTTATGAACACAGAATTACAGTTAAAAACATAGAAGTGTCAAATAATGTTATTACTTTGTTGCCACTCAAAATGTAAATCTGAGAGTTTTCAATAACATACTTCTATGATCTAAAGTTAAAAGTCTCATGTCGATTAATCCTACAACCACCAAGAGATCGCATTCGGTAGTGCGCCTATTGAAAAACATTTTTTTTCTAACATTGAAGTTAGGCGACCAAGACTGTTTCATGAGTTTCTTTCGGGTTTTTGTTCTCAGCAGTGGTCGTTCCGAAATGCTAGTAGTTTTCAGCTTTGAGAGATAATATACTATGATTATACATATAATTAGTTTTTGGCGTAAAAAAGAGCCTTCTTTGAAGTCCAAGTTTTAATAAAGGATTTCTGATTTCTGAAGGATTCATTGAGATTTCTGAGTGAATACTCTTCCTGACTTCTAAGTTACAACTTAACTTGTAGTCTGGAAAACAGCAAACCTTTGTTCGTCTCTTCTCCACTGCCAACTCCTAAGTGCATTCCCACAAATTTTGCACACAAAAGTGAAGATAACAATTGAAGTCAGGATGCTGGCTTCACGGAGCTCCTGAATATATTGCCTTCATCTCAAGTAGATGTACGGATAGACATGAGATTTAAATAACAAAGATACTAGGGGCTCTGAATATTTTCGCTTAGTTCGCTGCAACGCCCGATTTATAAGTGATTTTACTTAGAACTTGGCTTTTATTTATCCTATTCCTAAGAGAAAGGTTTGATTCAATTTCAATGTTTTCGTGTCAGTTTTTTCGAATTGCGTAATGACTCCTGATATTGCTTAATGACATTTGATGCGATAGGTGCCCATGCCAGTAGGTTGGGAATCCCTACCGCGATATTGAAGAAAACTTCGAAGTTAATTAGAGGACTGTATGTATTTAATAATAGGTATTGTGATAGCCCGGCAAATCGTCGCGGATCCGTTCGCTATCAGTGCAGAAGTGTTGTCCAGTCATTCCGTCGATGACAGGTGACCAGAGCGGTGGGGGCGCGCGGGGGTTATGCGCCCACGGCCCGTAGTCTGTGGTTGATGTGATGGAGTTGCCATTAACAACATTTAAAGGCGGTATAACCGGAAATAGTACATAAGGTAAATTCCCACGAGAACGAAGCTCCAGGATGCAGCTAGTTATATTATAACTAATTTTATTTCATCAACTGTCATGCTCTGTGACTCAAATAAAATAATCACTTCGACAAAGCGTTTTAAGCAAGCATCATTCTGGCAATTTTTTTTATACATTTATAAAAAGATTTAAAAAAGCATTAATATATCATGCAACTACATTTCCTTCAGCGCTAAAACTAGATTAAAGGATTTCGCGGTGAAAAATTAATAGGAACTAACTTTTGTTTCCCGTACAACTTCCGTTTCCGCTTTTAATCTTTTGAATTCAATTCTAAACTTTATTTTATCGAGATACGAACAAAAGCTTTTGTTCCAGAGAAGAAACTGTCAGAATTTAATCACTGACTCATACATTATATTAGAGAATGCTTGAAAGCGCCATTTCCCGAACTAGGTCGCAGATTTCACAATCGAACTATTCTGGCTTAAAGTTTAATTGTTCTGGAGTTGAAGGTAAATGTGTGGGGAATACAGGTTCGGCAACTCGTACGTTTTCGGAGTTGGCGAATTACCTGACGTGGAGAGTGGTCGAACAAATTTGCATGTGCTCTAAACAGAAGCAAACGTAATTGGCCAGGGATAGCATTGCTGGTACTTTTTCGACTGAAAAGGATTGAACTGAAATTGTCGTTTCAATGGTAGACGTGTAGAAATATATAGAAAATGAAAGACACGTGGTTTATTACTTACTACTGCGGCGCAGCGACCCGAAGTGGATCTTGGCCTCCGACACGAGATGACGCCATTTTTTGCGGTCTTGCACCAATTCTCGCCAGTTTTCCGCTCTGAGACTCTGTAGGTCTTTCAGAACCTCATCGCTCCAGCGGTACCTAGGGCGCCCGACTGGTCGACGTGGTTTATTATAACTACAAAAAGTTACAATCCGCGAAGGACCTGGTCAATTACTTTTTTTTTTACAAAATAGTAGGCAAACGAACTTGCGGGTCGATTTATGGTAAACAATCATCGTAGTCCATGGACACCAGTAACCCTATTCTTGAAGGCCCCAATATCGAACCTATTTGGGAACACCGCTGAGGGAAGTTTATTCTACAGTTTAGTGCAGCGCGGAAAAAAGTTGCGCAAAAAACGATCCGTTACGGTGGTTAGTTTAATTGTGTTCCATTTAATTGATAAACGTAGGAAGATATTAAAATACAATATAAAAATAAAACAATGTTTGTATTATGTACGACGCCACATAATCTTTTCTGAGATTTTCCGCGCGTCAAAGAAATTACAAATAAAATACAAATAACACTACGGGTAAGAAATCGTACCGTATCAAAGGCCGCAATCAGTACGCGCTAAATAGATAAATAACGGTATATCTCATATTATTATATTGCAAAACCTGTATGATGTTGGGTACTCCTGTTGTTGTGTGTTGGCAAATAAATATTTTTTTTTATTATTGCACAAATTTCCAAAAACTAGCACACCACTATTATTTACCTATATAGTTTACGAAAAAGTAAACTATGAAATCAATTTAAGGGTAACTATTCAGCTCGCGCGGTCACCCGTATTTCAAACCGCACAAAAGAACTGTTTACTCAAGTAAAGAGCTTTTGCATTTTTAACCCGTCAGACGCGACGGTGCACTGCGCGGCTTTTATGTGGGTACCTTTATCCCTGTTTTTTATTCCACAACTTTAATTAATTTTCTAGATTCCCTTTTTTAATTTAATGAGCGCCATTCGTGTTTTAATTTTGGAGTATTGTCCGTGTTAATGATTCCGTGGGCGTTTAAAAATATTTTCTTACCTTTGAATAGATACCCACATTAATAGTCGCCCCCCGAGGCTTCGCTCCAATGGGAATTTCAGGATAAAAAGTACCCTATTCCCGGTATTTTTCTACCCGTGTACCAAATTAAATCGAAATCCGTCTATCGATTTTGCGTGAAACTGTCGCATTTATAATATTAGTATTAGTATGTAGTAATATATACTTACTTACTACTGCGGCGCAGCGACCCGAAGTGGATCTTGGCCTCCGACACGAGATGACGCCATTTTTTGCGGTCTTGCACCAATTCAATTTGAAATGTAGTAATATATATTTTTTAAAAATTTTTAGCTCCAGATGAGCTCAGGAGAATAATTAGCGCATTAAATTATTTAAAAAAAATCAAAAGCTGTACATAAATTGTATATAAACTTATAACAACAGTAGTGGAATTTCTTATACTTAAATGAATTATTAAGGCGTTGATAAAATAATAAAACAACCAATAAATTTGCAAAAAGAAAACACATTCGCATTTATAATTTATATTTAGTATTTTTTCTACTAAATAAAACAGTTTAACCGAAAATTAGCTCTTCTGAGAATCAGATCAGTCTCTGATTCTCAGCTAATTTTCTGAGTAATAATAAAAGATGAGGCTTAAGAAAAAAAATATTTGCTACTTTACTTTGAAAATAATATTCTTAGAAGACTGTAAAAACTTACAAAAACTAATTTACCACATAATAAATATTACTAGATTCTTATCGTAATGACAAACTTTGTAACTCCGTAAATGCCGCCTTAAAATTGGAAGATCTATCATCCGACTAAATTTTCAGCTTCAGTGGAATTTCCATTAGGATTTTTTCATGGCATCAAAACGTCGGCGTCGATCAGGAGTAAATCGAGATGAGAAATTTATCAGGAAATCCCAATCAATCAATCTTGATTCACGGATGAGAGCCAGTTTTATTCCTTTACCTTTGACATTAAATAAACTTGATGCTATCAATCCATCGTTTTCATATTCTGATTTAGGATTTCAAATGACTTCAAATTAGAAGTAGGTTTTTATAGTTGAATACATTCATATTTTTTTCTGTTTTTTACTGTAATAAAATACCTATATTAGTATGATTAGCTGATTTATCACGAAATTGAACCAAATTGTGATAACCTCTCATCTGTGAGGCGACCGGATTCAGGTCGATAAAAAAATTGCCGTGTCTGTGGACCATCCGGAAAAAGGCGTCACATCGGCGCTAAAAGCGGCGGTAAAAGTTAAAACAAATTTTCATCTGGAGATATTCAGATTCTTAAATTTTTATTACATAGTTATGTAGCTCCATAATTTATAAATACAAAAGCGTATAAAAAAATCACAAAAAGAAAGCAAGCTCGGATCGCGTATTTTTGCTTAATAATCTTAATAACTACTTATCTAAATGCAAAACGGGGATATAACAAGCGAAATATTAAATTTATTATTTTTAAAGTATTTCCATTATTTTTTTCACTGCGTCTATTGAATTATAATTGATAACTTATTTTTAATTATAACCTACAAATTATGATTTAAGGTACGAGTATTTAACTGCATCTATTTACTTTAACTTCATTTTCAGAACGACGATCTCATGAAATAACAACAGCGAACTACCAAGAAGCTGCAGGAATCCAATTTGTTGCCCGTTCTCCTTTGTCTCCGGGAACTGCTAGACATTTTACTTCATAAATTTCATTTATGACGTAATTACAGACCTCGATTTAGTATTTAAGCAATTATTTCAATTATTTGGTTTACTAAAATGAAACGGGGTGTGAAAAATCATCTAATCTCCTGTTAAATTGATTTTTATAGCTGCCTCTCTCTCTACATAAAAAAAAATATGATATTTTCTTCTAGCTTGCATCTAGTTGTTTATTGTCCCTCTGAACCTTCGAGCAACAAAGACTTCCGCACACGACACGGAAGTAGTCCGTGTTGTTCTATGCTCTGAACCCTTGGTCCATCTCATAAGTCCACCTAGGTATATAAACGGAAATTTCTGCACTATTGTTTGGTATTTTTCATTTCTTCTATCTATTTATAAGCTACTAGCTGCACCCCGGGGCTTCGCTCCCGTTGAAATTTGTGTACCAAATTTCATCGAAATCCGTCCAGTAGATTTTGCGTGATTGAGTAACAAACATCGTCACAAACTCACATCCAAACTTTCGCATTTATAATAGTAGGAAGTAGGATGAGTATAAATTACATACTATTCTAAAACAAAACCATTATAATAATTAAATTTAATTATATAATATATAAATTATTATTGGAGGCTGATCTGCGTGAGCTGGGAGCGGATAACTGGCGAGCCACCGCGCAGAATAGAAGAAGATGGCGCTCTCTCGTTTTCCGAAACGAGAGAGCGCCATCTTCTTTCGCCAAGATCCACTTTGGGGTCACTGAGCCAGCGGAGTAGTAGTAGTAGTAGTAATATATAAATTATAAATATTATATAAATTATATAAAATAATTTCATAACAATAGTGTCACTCCGTCCACTTGTTAAGTCCTAACATTAATCAAACTTCACGAATGCAAACTACAACCATTCTCAAATTTGAAATTCACTACTATAATGAACAAAGTTTTCACAATGCACATCTGAAAGCAAGTCGGAACGCGTTTTACACCAGCTGACCACCCGTTATTATGCGAAGAGACCCAAATTATACTAGGAAATAGTATTCTGAATTTTTGAATGTAATCTTGTGTCACAAAAAAAAGGGTTTTGCATAGGTACCTACCAAATATTATTCGTTGACCTCTCACTTTATTTACTACTGGCTGGTACTTTTTTGTGCTACTACCTTTTTACTGTACCTTTTAAAGGCGGCAATATTCTAATTATATGTGTTTTTCAGTTTGGTTTTCATGTAGGTACATAATTGCCTATGTAAATGCCGATACAGAAGTAGGTATTCATTCATCATTAGAAAATGACTCTTGACTTTTGGCTCTTCCCACCCCGTAATGGAAGACTGTATTTATTGATACAAATATAGTCTTTATCCGTATCCAGTTATAAATAGATCAAAATAAATAGAAAGGTATTATGAAATGTATACAGAATAGTCCTTTCAGGTGGGGCTCCAACAATAATTGGTTTTTGGACCACAGCACAAAATTACTGATTGCTATGACCAAGCGGACGTGTTGCGTTTGAATTTAGAGTTCTACATATATGTTACTTTAGGCTTTAATAACTAACATTTATTATTACTGCTTTTAAAAACGAAGGTTATATGAGTACGAACCGTCGAAACAAGAATATACTTACCTCTACCAATATAACCCTTGTTATCCATCGTGAACTGACAATAAATATTGCCTCACATACCACATACTCTCACGTCAATCCTGAACTTAATATAGCACAAAAGTACAGTCTAATACCCTCTATGCGGTGGTAATAGTGGCGAATTAGTAAAATTGTGTAGGTTGATGAGCTACCGACCGTACCTTACTACGTGACCGAGCGAGTTTGCGTTTTCCTCTAAATATATTTTTCGTTCCTCTATTAGTTATGTTCAAGATCTAAAACTAATATATTTATTTACGGAGTGGTATTTCTATACCAGTGCAGTGGGATTTATGGAAAAATATTATCTCATATTAATAGTTTTTTTTTCTAACTTATAGGTGTTGTGTCCCACCGCTGGGCAAAGGCTCCCCCTTTATCTTCCACTCGTCTCTCTCTCTCTCTTGCAAGTTCTGGCCACTCAGGTTTTCCACTACCACTCAATTTGTCAATGTCGTCTCGCCATCTTCTGGGTCTACCTCGTCCTCTGCGTCCGTCCGGTAGCCAATTCCGCCCAACTTTCTTATCACTTATGACAACGTGACCCGCAAATGGGTATGACCTGGATATTAATTTAGGTCATACTCTCTACTTGTATACAGTACATACATATTCTCAAAAATCCGTTTAGTGGTTAAAGCAAGATTGAAGTAACAACATATATATTTTTTGCTTACACTCTAAAAGAAGAGGAAACATTTTTTTCTATACATATAAAAAAATATAAATAATATAATACAAGACACATATGAAAACCAATTCGATTCGTTGAACTGAACCAAAACATCTCTGATCGCTTCGGCTGACGGCCCGAAATCCATTTTACTAGAGTGACAGGCGATAATTCGATATGACGATGGAAAATAAAGGAAACAAACAATAGCATGAGCATTTTGGTAACTTTTTATATATTTTTTATTATTCAATACATGAAATGAAAGGCATTTTTGATGGTATCCATTTAGATAGCCTAAGTAGAGATTTAGGTAATGTATTCCTAGAATAAAACTAAGGTTGGGTTGCACCGAAATTGAAGGTTAGTGTCAAGGTTTACGTAACAGTTCACCTTTGTCCATGAAAAAAATAATGCTTTTCTCATACCATTGAACTGATTCAAAGTCATATTTGCCCTCCTGGCACGGTTAAATGTAACTTGGTGGACGGTGCAACCCTGGTGCGGTAAATATCATTGGTGCAACCCAACATAAGATTCATAACATTAATAGAAAATTACACTAGTTTACACAATTTGTGTACCCTCAAAGCTACTAGGTTTATTTGATAGATCTATATATGTGGAATATGTCTGATTATAAATTTCCATCATCACGTAGATTTGCAAAAAAAAATTTGTCAAAAATTCAAAAAAATATTTTTCTGTAATATTTTGAGACAGTATTATATTAAGTAGTTCTAAAATTTTCAACATGTTTTATAGCTGTAAATATTATAACACTCTTCAATAATATTTCACTCCGCAAAAAATATTTTGAAAGTTGTGTTATTTTCTCCATACAAGGACTATAACCATAAAATGTATGGAGAAATTAACACAACTTTCAAAAAATGTTTTTGCGGGAAATAAAAATTGAAAACTTTTGAATTGAATTGCTTAATTTATTGAAGAGTGTTATTATATTTACAGCAATAAAACATGTTAAAAATTTTAGAATTACTTATTTTAATACTGCAAAATATTAGCGAAAAATTAAATTTCGAATTTTTGACACATTTTATTTCACAAATCTTACGTGATGGCGGAAATTTATAATTAGACCTATATTCCACACATACAGATCTATCAAAAAACCTAGTAGCTTTGAGGGTATAAAAAAAATTAAAAAATTGTAAACTAGTGTTATTTGTCTGATGAAAAAAGGAAATGGTGTTTTTGTAAGGACTAAAGCTCAGCTGTGGTTAGCCAGAAAAATCTGAAAAAAATATATGTGTACTATCAACTCTTTAAGAACATTTATGAGAGTATTACAATATTGTTAGAAATAATCACAAGGAATAGGGATAACTGATTACCTAGTACTAGTAATATTAGGGATACAGTATTACGTTTTTATCCTTACGGGGTAGACAGAGGCAAGGGTAGACAGAGGCAAAAGTCGTGGAAGGTCACCCTTAGCTGAAGTGGTAATTTTGGTAGATGAAGATTGAGACACACAGGTTGCTAGCTCACCGCAAGATAATGAAGGAAATGGCCCCTGAGGCATTGATAGACTTTTACAATCTGCGCGCGAAGAGAACAGAAGAGAGCTGGCACCTATGTTTTTGTTTTTATGAATAAATGATGATGATGCAGCATGGAAGCGACTGATCAGGTACAGTCAGCTGCAAAGGAACCTGACCTTCCTTCATGTCTGAATAGGATTTGGTAAGTCAGGTCTGATTGTGCCTGTTCATCCTAAAGCATGAATGAATATACTTATGCATATATTTATATATTATACTAGCTTTTGCCCGCAGCTTCGCTCGCGTGAAATTCCCACGGGAACAGTGCTTTTTCCTTTATGAAAGGTATGTCCTTGTTCGTACTTCTAACTATGTGTATGCGAAATTTCAGGTAGATTGGTTCAGTTCTTTCACTTTTATAATATTAGTTAGGATTAGAAGAGTTAGGATTAGGATTTATTTATATGTATTCTATTAGAAGGGTAAAAGCTGATGAGAAACTAAAATTATCAAAAATATTTACAAAAATATTTATTTCAAATTAAATATTTCATGCAACCCAAGGTCAACTCCCTAGTGAAATAATTGGAATAATGGAAGTTGAGACTTTGCGAACTAACCCTTTCTTAATGGAGTACCGGCTACGCCCACATAATTCAATTATGGAGATAGAGTAAGACAGACATTCGTCTATCTTGCTTTGTCTCAACGGGTATTAACGTTGGTCTAATCCCTAACTGCCAATATTGCAAAAACATATTTGCTTCATGGCGATTAAACCATAATTAAAGTTGGTTCTTGGCAAAGTTTCGGGAGTAGCTAATCCGGGGTGACCTAACCCCCGTTTAATATTCGCTGTCACACTTGGGATTAAACTGCGATTCCAGCTCTAGATATATCTATATATCCTTCTTATTTGCTTGGAACGTTTGGAGGAGTATATTAAGTTTCTAAGGAGGATGCGGCTAGACTACTTAAACTATTTCCAGTAAGATATGTGCAATTGTGCATATATTTGAGACATAATACTGAAAGTTTAATTGCAGGATTTATTTTGTTAATTATAAGACTAACAACGAGGCATTATAAATTAGATGTTTTTATGAAATAAAGATTTCTGAATTAAGATAAAGAAATAATTAATACTAGTAATATAATTTCATAGAATCTATAATTATTATAAATGCTAAGAAAAAGAAATATGCCAACGTCTAACGCATAAGTAAATTGACCGTCGAAACCGTATTCTATACAATATTAAGATTTTCTCTCAGTATCTAACATTTTCCAAATCGAATTTCGAAAAATCATCTGAATACATAGATACAGCTATAAAGAAGAATCTAAAAATTGATGGCCCATTGGCTTTATGTCCATTTGAAAAGACGCCAAAGGCTTGCCAATCGAAGGCATGAGCCAAATTGAGACATTATTTTAGAAATGCATACCTATTATTTTAAAATATTTACGCTTCATATCGGCGCCAACAGTATTTAATCTCTGCTTTAGCATCATATCTCATCTTTTACTGGCCAAGAAATAAACTTTTTAACAAGGAATTATCAATGATTAAAACGATGAAAACAACTAAGGAATTACATAACGCTATCACATTTGAAACTCTTAAATAATAGTAAACCTCAAGGTAGGATAGTATTTAATAATAGAAGAATAAGACCTAAAACAAATTATTAAAATGATTAGAAAAGATAAGACACACTATAAATTTAAAACCACTTCCGAAACAAAACTTACCCTTATCCAAGGGTCTTATTGTTATTAGATATATTATTTAAAACAGCTCTATAACAACGACAACCTCTTCTTCTTCTTGTTTCTTTGTTTGTTTCTTGTTGTTCTTGTTCTTCTTTCTTTCTTGGAGGATAAGTGATTTATAGAATCTTGGTCAAGAATGACAACTAAAATGCAGAATCGAATATGAATGAATACAGTTTAAATTTATGACAGGTGAGATAAATATGAATGTGCCAGCGTACGCATAATGGATGCAAAGAGGATCAACGCGCTGCTACGTTACAACGCTATGGTATCTGTTGTGTCCTCATAAAATAGCACTCTACTGTTTAATTTCAGTTAGATAACTGCATCTATTTACTTTAACTTCATTTTCAGAACGACGATCTCATGAAATAACAACAGCGAACTACCAAGAAGCTGCAGGAATCCAATTTGTTGCCCGTTCTCCTTTGTCTCCGGGAACTGCTAGACATTTTACTTCATAAATTTCATTTATGACGTAATTACAGACCTCAATTTAGTATTTAAGCAATTATTTCAATTATTTGGTTTCGTAAAATGAAACGGGGTGTGAAAAATCATCTAATCTCCTGTTAAATTGATTTTTATAGCTGCCTCTCTCTCTACATAAAAAAAAATATGATATTTTCTTCTAGCTTGCATCTAGTTGTTTATTGTCCCTCTGAACCTTCGAGCAACAAAGACTTCCGCACACGACACGGAAGTAGTCCGTGTTGTTCTATGCTCTGAACCCTTGGTCCATCTCATAAGTCCACCTAGGTATATAAACGGAAATTTCTGCACTATTGTTTGGTATTTTTCATTTCTTCTATCTATTTATAAGCTACTAGCTGCACCCCGGGGCTTCGCTCCCGTTGAAATTTGTGTACCAAATTTCATCGAAATCCGTCCAGTAGATTTTGCGTGATTGAGTAACAAACATCGTCACAAACTCACATCCAAATTTTCGCATTTATAATAGTTGGAAGTAGGATGAGTATAAATTACATATTATACTAAAACTACCATTATAATAATTAAATTTAATTAAGTATTTCATAACAATAGTGTCACTCGGTCCACTTGTTAAGTCCTAACATTAATCAAACTTGACACGACTTAACACGAATGCAAACTACAACCATTCTCAAATTTGAAATTCACTACTATAATGAACAAAGTTTTCACAATGCACATCTGAAAGCAAGTCGGAACGCGTTTTACACCAGCTGACCACTCGTTATTATGCGAAGAGACCCAAATTATACTAGGAAATAGTATTCTGAATTTTTGAATTTAATCTTGTATTATGTACTAAAAAAATGTTTTAATAGTGTGCAAAAACGTCATAATAGTGTGCTCCAAATTCAAATGTCTTTACAGATTGTTCAAAAATTCTATTCAAAACACACCAAAAATGTCAAACTTGACAAAAATGAGCTTCGCAGAAGGTTGTCCTTCACCAACATAGGCAAAAACCATATCTGACATCCCGCTTCCTCAGCTGTCTGTGTCTCTAAGTAAAATTAAAAAAACCGGCCAAGTGCGTGTCGGACCACGCATAAAGTAGGGTTTCATAGTCATTTTTGGCACCGCGCTGTTTTGCATTTCTTGCATGAAAAAAGTATGTATATATATTTTTTTATTTATAATTTCAAAAGTATTCATCACAGGATACCCGAAACAATTTTGAATAAGAGTTTCCGCGCCTGTTTCTTTATGTGAGTGATTTGAAGTTTATGGGTCCAAGACTTTAGAAATTACAGGGGAGACACTGTGTAAACGACTTTGGCGGGCTATATCTAGCAAATGGTAAAGCTGATAAAAAGTGTTGTATAGAAACCCTACCTTATTTTCATAATCCTTTTCAACAATACCCCACACAAGGGGGTGCACTCAAAAAAATAATTCACCGTCCCCCTTTACATGTATGGGGAGGTACCCTCAAAAAGGGGTAATTTTATTTTTTTGTATTTTTAAAAACGAGATCCATATGTGAAGTATCCTCGAACCAAGTTACATGCAAATCAGTCCATAAACGTAGAAGATATTCTGCTGTGACAGACTAGGACGGACGGACTGAACGATCATATAAGGGTTCCTTGTCGGACTACGGAACCCTAAAAATGAAATTAATCTAGCTCTACGGTTGATCTACTCACATTGTTTACTACTGATACCTTTGTCATAAAGTAGAATAAAAAAAGTTTTTTTTAAAAGGTGGCAATATTAATTTTACTTACTTACTTAAATGTATTTCACTTTTCTAGTAGGTAATGCCGATGTAGAAACGCTCATTCATCATTAGAAAAGCAAAAGTCATGACTTTTGCTTTTCTCATGAGTTAACTCATGAGTTATCACTCTTTCTACCCCGTAAGAGATAAAGACTGTATTCGAATCAGTAACAGGTATTATGAAATGTACCCAGAATAGTCCTTTCAGGTGCCCCAACAATAATTGGTTTTTGGAACACGACACAAAATTACTGATTGCTATGACCAAGCGGACGTGCGCGTTTGAATTGAGAGTTCCTTGTTTCGAAGTTGAAGTTTAGGCTATTATATCTGGCACTTATATATAAGGTGGACACAAATTAACTACAAATATTTTTAGGGCTAATTACTGATATTATTTAGAAAGTATATCAATGGTTTTTTCAATTTTCTACACGCTAGTTTTCGAGAAAAATTAACGTTTATGTTTTTTGAAAACCGTAACATTATAACATCCTGTACACAGCTTTGCGTAAAATGACAATTAAAATGACACACACAAACAAAAGCCGCCCCGCCCACCGGTCGGTCGCTGTCATTTACGTATAATAAATCGCTTGACATCTCTGTCTTTCACGCACTTTTCATAAATAAAGAGGAATACAGCAAATCAATTTCATTCAACTATTAATTGGTGGGAGGAGCTTAAAGAGTACAGGAGTTTAACTACAGTATGATACTAAATGTCATCATTTAATAATATTTTTTTTGTTAGAAAAAACAAAAAAAAAACTAGCGTATCGATTTTTAAAATTGTATCTCCAATACGTTTATTTAGCCCCCTGGAGACAGCCCTGAAAATATTTGTAGTTAATTTGAGTCCACCTTATATATATATATATATACTAGCTTTCGCCTGCGGCTTTTCCCGCGTGAAGTTTCAACGGAAACAGTGCTTTTTCTCGGGATGAAAAGTACCCTTTGTCCTTCTCAGTACTTCTAACTATGTGTATGTGAAATTTCAGGAAGATTGGTTCAGTAGATAAAGAAGAGGTAACAAACAAACAAATTAATAAACAGACAAACTCACATTCACATTAATAATATTAGTTAGGATTAGGATTACCTAATGTTAAATATATAGGTAGGTATATAAGAAATATCTCTTCCCGAGTCCCAATATAACCCTTGTTATCCATCGTGTACTGACAATAAATATTGCCTCACATACCACATACTCTCACGTCAATCCTGAACTTAATATAGCACAAAAGTACAGTCTAATACCCTCTATGCGGTGGTAATAGTGGTGAATTAGTAAAATTGTGTAGGTTGATGAGCTACCGACCGTACCTAACTACGTGACCGAGCGTGTTTGTGTTTTCCTCTAAATATATTTTTCGTTCCTCTATTAGTTATGTTCAAGATCAAACACTAATATATTTATTTACGGAGTGGTATTGCTATACCAGTGCAGTGTAATTTAAGGACACAAATTATCTTACATTAATAATTTATTCTAACTTATAGGTGTTGTGTCCCACCGCTGGGCAAAGGCTTCCCCCTTTATCTTCCACTCGTCTCTCTCTCTCTTGCAAGTTCTGGCCACTCAGGTTTTCCACTACCAATCAATTTGTCAATGTCGTCTCGCCATCTGGGTCTACCTCGTCCTCTGCGTCCGTCCGGTAGCCAATTCCGCCCAACTTTCTTATCACTTATGACAACGTGACCCGCAAATGGGTATGACCTGGATATTAATTTAGGTCATACTCTCTACTTGTATACAGTACATACATATTCTCAAAAATCCGTTTAGTGGTTAAAGCAAGAATGAAGTCTCTTCTTCTTCTTCTTCTCTCAGCCAAAAGACGTCCACTGCTGGACAAAGGCCTCCCCAAGGATTTCCACAACGACCGGTCCTGCGCTGCCTGCATCCATGCGCATCCCGCGACCTTCACCAGGTCGTCGGTCCACCGAGTGGGAGGCCTGCCAACACTACGTTTTCCGGTTCGTGGTCGCCACTCGAGAACTTTTCTGCCCCAACGGCTATCTGTTCTGCGAGCTATGTGCCCCGCCCACTGCCACTTAAGTTTGGCGATTCTGCGGGCTATGTCGGTTACTTTAGTTCTCCTACGGATCTCCTCATTTCTGATTCGATCACGCAGGGAAACTCCGAGCATAGCGCGCTCCATTGCCCTTTGGGTGACCTTGAGCCTTCTTATGAGGCCCATAGTAAGCGACCACGTCTCTGTTCCGAATGTCATAACTGGCAACACACACTTGTCAAAGACCTTAGTCTTGAGACACTGCGGTATTGTGGACGAGAAGATATCGCGAAGCTTCCCGAACGCTGCCCAGCCGAGTTGGATTCGAGATTGAAGTAACAACTGTTGCGTGTATTATACACAACCGTGTTAAATTTCACATATACTGCACTTACGTTTGTTGATTCACACATTCATTACACATAATTGTTTGTTTAACTATTATTTTAACGCTTTTTAGTGTTAATTAATCGTCCTTACAAACACACCGGTCTGTTTGTTTATGTAAAGTCAACTTGTCATCTTGGATGTTTGACAGTGACGTTTGAGATGACGTTTGGAAATGGTCCCCGTACACAGGTGGTGTGTCGCGACGAACGGTTGCTAGAATGTTTTTTATTTACTTATATTTGTAAATAATATAGGTAATTGGTCAAAATTTATAGAATAATAATTTAAACAAGGATTTTATTAGATTAACTATATTTTTTTTCTTCGAGATGAATACCACATTTCTATGGTCTTGGCTCTGGTCGAAGTCTATGTTGTCTCTGATTTCGTGTCAACGCGAGGCTGACGTGGAGATTATCTCGTTCAAGATGATTGATCTTGGTTCCAAGGCGCTCCATGGCTGGACGCCTCGCTTTTTAAAACCTCCATAAGTGGAAAATAAGATGCAGCGGTCCGGTGAGTCCATCTCCTGACGTTCTGCCGGTCTTTTAGGTGAATATTGTAGACACGATGTTAATGGCATTCTCTTTTGTTTCAGAAGACGCCGCTGCTAAGCTTAGGTTTTAAGTTGTTAGTTTACGCTTTATTTTTCAATATTCCACGTTCCACGTGTTATACTTTGTTAGTTTACTCGTTTAAACTATTTTTCCCTCGGGCTTGGACCCGTAATTCGATGTCGTGACATGACTACTTCAGAATGAGTTCCCATTTATATTTTTCTTTCTTTTCGTTGTACATACTGGTTACAATGACCCTGACCCTAAGGGTAATCACCTTCTCTGGATAAATAACCCCTATTTATCCCAGAAAAACAATAACACTTCCTGTAAGCAAAGAGGATTGCCGACCACCATGTGATACAAGACCACATGGCCAGGTGTCTCCAAATCAACAAACCAGGACCCCCAGCTGTTCCTACATTACTGGGAGTGACGAGGTGATACAGTTTATTGGAAGAAAAGGAAAGGACCTGAATGGGATTTACCAAGTAACATCCATTTTATAATTAGAACTTAAACTTTAGAATTTATTTTAAGGCAGCGACTTTGCCTAATATGATTTGTTCCTAGTTTTATCACATAGAGAGGACGCTCTCAACCTTTGTTAAGAGGTAGGTCTCGTAACCAACTTTAAGAATAAGGACATTTTTCTATGTCATGTGTTTTCATAGGTTATGATAATTAGACTTTAGTCTTAACTAGTTTGTTTTAAGAAACATGTAAGAAAAGAAAGGATTTGTTAAAACATTCCTATAGAAAGAATTAGTAATAAGGAATAAGGATAAAGGATTTGTTAAAACATTCCTATAGAAAGAATTAGTAATAAGGAATAAGGATATTTAACTACTAAAAAGTGAGTTTACCAAATATGTATATTTTCCTGTAATATATTTAACTTGATATATAAACAATTAACTTGTTTAATTGATTCCAACTAATAGTTGGTGGCGCCCTTGGTTAGAATTGAAACACAACATACACCTGGTCTCTTTCTTCAAATGTAACATTCCACAGAGCGACAAGAACCCACCGACCCACTCCGGAGTCTCCTACATAACGCACCACTGAGCTGGCTGTGCGGTTGTCCACCGGTGGCAGGCCGTGTTTTACACGCCTGTCCTATAGTGGGTAATAGTTTTGGCGTACCCAACGTGTGGCCGAGTGATGTGACATCAGTTCTTCTGTCAACTCCATCGCTTGGTATTTTGAAGTTTGAGGTTAGTGTTGTTGTTATCTATATTTCAGAATTGATTTGAATATAATCCTTTAGAAATGGCTTCGTTAAGGATGAACTTTTATCATCTCCTCAGCGATGAGCTGAGATATGAACTTCTCATCCGAGGACACAAGAATATAAGAACAGTTGATGAGATGCGAGCCAAGCTTGCCTCGTTGACTAAATCGAATCGTCTAGCAGTGACAATTGATCCTGCTACATTAGAAATAGAATCAGAATTAGAAATTTGTGAGAATAAGATTAGTGACATCGTCCAACTTATTTCTTCAGAATCATTGACACCTACGGGTCATGATAGAATTATTTCACGATTAACCCATATACAGCATAGGGTATGTCGTTTAGTCTCAGAAGATGAGTCTATTTTAGGAAGAATTTCCCTCTTAAAACAAGAATTGGAGAACGCATTTAAACTTTTGAATGTTGATATTACAGGTGAAGTGGGATTTTGCTTCGATGATTTGCATAGTGGTACATCCAGCGGTGTGACTCCAGTCAGTCCTCCGGTTGTTAGCAACCCCTCTACTTCTTCACCAGCGGTGATAGCGGCTGCATCGGCAATACGGTCAGGTGAGCTGCAGGTTACCATTGATCCATCTCGTAATGTCTCAAAGTGGAATGTTAAGTTCTCAGGTAGAGATAGCAAATTAAATTTGCACGCTTTCTTAGAAAAACTAGAAGAGTTAAGAGTTACAAAGAACGTTTCAATTAATGAACTTTTTAGAGGTATTTCACAACTCTTGGAAGGTGAAGCCTCAGAATGGTATCGTTTCTACGGTAAAGAATGTAAAACATGGGAAGAATTTGTACAACTTCTCAAAGAAGAGTTTCTTCCTTCTTCTTATGATAGGAAGACACTCAAAGAAATTTATAATAGAACACAACACACGTCTGAAAGTGTCGTCACTTTTATATATACAATGATGAAATATTTCACACGACTTGACACTCCTTTATCAGAAACAGAAAAAGTAGGGATAATTAAGGATAACCTTGCCCCTTATTATAAATCGAAAATTTTCTGTGACACTTTTGCGACTGTAGCTGAACTCCGTACACGTTGTAAGTTATTGGAAGATATGAAATCTGAGTGTACCACACACATCAATCCAACACCAACACAGAGTTCATTACACCCGGATTTGTGTTACAAAACAAGAACATTTACACATAATATTAAGAAAGTTTCAGAAGTCAAAACTAGTGACACCTGTAAGAAGTGTAACCGTACCGGACACATAGAAAAGAATTGTAAATTTAACAGAATTATACACTGTTATGGCTGTGGGAAAGTTGGTGTGACGCGCCCTCAGTGCGACTCCTGCGGAGTGCCACGTAATTTAAACTCAGAGGGAGCCTCGCAAAACGAGAAAACTTAACCCCGGGTCAGGACAGCGGTGCCAGAACCAACACATTTAAGAATCACAATTTTAAGAAAGAAAGTTTTTACAAAAATAAAACATTTAGGAATATAAATTATAAGAAAGAAAAAATATTTAGAAATAGCAATATAAAGGTGGGGTGTGATCAGGTAACATTGATGGCGACAAATACAGCAAGCATTGATCAAGTGTATTTCAATCCGATGCCCGGTGATACCAGACCATACTTAACGGTTTCAATCCTTGGTAAGAAATGTAAGGGTCTTTTAGACTCTGGTGCGATGTGCAGTCTTCTTAATGGTGATGCTTTTCGATCCTTAGCTGCATACGGTGCCATGCTCGATAATTATGAGAAGCCACCTATTATTATCACAGCGAATGGTTCGCAAAGCACCGCCATTGGATACACACAGTTGCTAGTAGAATATAAGAACACTATTCAAAGAGTGAAATTTTTGGTGATTGAAGATGTAAGAACACCCTTAATTTTAGGTATTGAATTTTGGAAGAAATTTAACATTGGTACAGAAATATTAAAATTAATTGAAATAAATAGTTTAACCAATAAGAATTTTGTTGAGTCAGGTACTCTAAACACTAGAACAGATTTAACAACAGAGCAATTAGAACAACTTAATTTAAGAATAGAAAAATTCAAAGGTTTAACTTTGAAAAATACTTTAGAAAAAACTGACCTTGTGCAACATTTTATTAACACAGGCGATCACCCGCCAGTTAGACAGAAATGTCATCAGTTTTCACCTGCGATGCTACAAGTTGTTCATAAGGAAGTTGATCATATGTTAAAAATGGGAGTGATAGAACCATCTAACTCTCCATGGAATAGCCCGTTAGTGATAGTTAAGAAAGCGAACGGAGAACCTAGAGTTTGTCTAGACAATAGAAAGTTGAACTCCATCACTAAGTTTGACAGCTATCCATTACCTAATATTGATTTTATTCTTAATAGTTTGAGGGGAGCAAAATATATGACCTCCATTGATTTGAAATCAGCCTATTGGCAGATAGAATTAGAAAACTCGTCAAAAGAAAAAACCGCTTTCTCTGTTCCCGGAAAAGGTTTATTCCAATTTAAAAGAATGTGTTTCGGCCTCAGTACAGCGGCTCAAACATTACAAAGGTTGATGGACCGACTGTTCACTGCCGAGTTCCAGAACCCGGATTTAAGTCTATCAGTGTTTACATACCTGGATGACATAGTTTTGGTTACTCGTGGAGAATTTTCGGATCATCTACGCCTACTTGATCGCGTGTATGAGAAATTAAGAGACGCAAAATTGACGGTTAACATAGAAAAGTCACATTTTTGTAGGGATGAGCTTGACTATCTCGGCTACAAAGTTGATCGTGAAGGTTTAAGAACTAATCCTGAGAAAACTAGAGTGATAGTTAAGTTATCAGCACCTAAGTCAACCAAAGAAGTCAAGAGTTTCCTCGGTATGGTAGGTTGGTATCGCCGATTCATTCCAAACTTCTCGACTGTAGCAGCACCTTTAAATCGTTTAACGAGTAAGAAGCTGAAGAAGTTTGAATGGAACGACGATGCACAGGAAGCCTTTGACAAATTAAAAGAATGTCTCGTGACGTCACCAGTGCTTTCTTGCCCTGACTTCACGAAAGAATTTTACGTCCAATGTGACGCTAGCGATAATGGGATAGGTAGTGTACTAACTCAAGAAGTCAACGGCTCAGAAAAAGTTATAGCTTATGCGTCTAGAAGCCTGACCAAAGCTGAAAAGAATTATTCCGTGACAGAAAAAGAATGTTTAGCTGCCTTGTTCAGCGTAGAGAAATTTAGGTGTTATGTAGAAGGTCACCCTTTCACCATCATCACGGATCACGCATCGTTGCAGTGGCTCCTTAGCATTAAATCACCGAGCGGTAGGCTAGCGAGGTGGGCCATGCGACTCATGCAATATCAGTTTCAAGTCAGACATAGGAAAGGTCACTTACATGTAGTGCCAGACGCGCTCAGCAGGCTTAACGTTGATAACATTTCAGAAACCACTTACCCGTCCGATGATTCATGGTATGATGGTATTTATAAGAATTGTCTGGAAGCACCACACCGTTACCCGAAATTCAGAGTGATAGAAGGTAGACTTTATAAGTTAATTAAAACTAAATATGCTCTAGAACAAGAGACTTCGTGGAAACTGGTGGTGCCTTCGAACAAAAGAAAAGAAGTGATTTCAGAAAACCATGATCAGCCTACTGCAGGTCATTTTGGTATAAATAAAACAGCGAATAAACAAGAATAGCGCTTAGGTATTACTGGCCTAAACTCTTAAAAGAAGTCAAAGAATATGTAAGGAATTGTGACATTTGCTTGGCGAACAAATCAACAAATCGGGCCAGACCAGGTTTGATGGGTCAACCTAAAAAGGTACATAGGCCATTTCAGACCTTTTCAGTAGATATACACGGTCCTTTACCAACTTCTAAGAAACGCAACCAATATGTCCTCGTTGCTGCAGATTATTTTTCCAAGTATGTGTTTCTTTTCCCCATTAGAAAGGCAACTGCCTCGATTATTATTCAGAAATTAGAAGAATATGTTTTCTTAGTGCACGGTGTGCCTAAGACTGTAATATGTGACAATGGTTCAGTCTTCACTTGTAAAGAATTCAGAAGCTTTATAGAAAGATACCAGGTACCAAATTTGTTTTATACAGCGGTGTACACACCACAAGTAAACCCTGTAGAACGCGTAAACCGTGTGTTAGGTGACGCGATATCATCTTTCCTTAAAGGCAATCATAAAGAATGGGACGTACACTTGCCACATATTCAATCTGCCATGAACAACAGTGTGCATGAGGCCACAGGGTTCACTCCGTATTTTCTAGTTCATGGTAGAGAAATCATATTAGATACAGAACATTATAAACTGACGTCTACTGACGATCAGCAAGAACTTATTTTCCCAGAACGTAAAGAATATGCTGACTCTTTGAAAGAGCTGCAAACTATTTTCCTTAAAGTTAAAGAACACTTAAGAAACGCCTATGCGAAAGGCAAGAAGTCTTATGACAAAAGAAAAAGAAATCTAGGTCTTAAGGTAGGCCAAGTAGTTTGGAAAAGGGACTACGTCTTATCCAAGGCAAGTGATAACTTTGCTAGTAAGTTAGCCCCTAGGAACATTAAATGTGTGGTAGAGGAGAAAGTAGGTGATCTTACTTATCGCTTACGTGCCATAAATGGTAAAAAGATAGGTCTAACACACATAAAAGACATTATACATGTCAGTCCCTAAACATAGTTCATAAGTACCTAGCTATAGGGTAGGCATAGAATAGAAAGTGAGAACCGAGTGTAATAGAATGAGAGAGGGAGAGTGAGACGATGAATGTTAGACTATGGTATGATAGATAAGCCTGAAGGAGAATGTGAAAGGTAGTGAGTCTGTGAACTAAATTTTTGTTTGACCTGCAGGTAGATCATATCGTTTTGACTATTTATTTTATGTAAGTAATTGAGAAAGGAGATAAAGCACTCGCTGTCATTTTGTATTCTGTCCTACAATTAGTTAAGATTTAGTTTAGGATAATATCCTTTCAACACTCGAATGAGTTATAAACGTTTCTCACGTTATGTATTTCCATTAACAGTTATGTGTCGCACAAGCTGTAAGAAAAAGAGAATTTTCTGCAACTGCAGAAGGTACTGTAAGTGCCACCATGAGTTGTTACTGTTTGTAGTACGCTCACAGAATTTAAGAAGAGTTGTTATTTTAGGATACACTCACACGCTAGAATATAAGAGTTGTCACTGTAAAGTGCACTCACATACATATAAATGACACATTTTATAGGTCATTGAACACTGAAGAATCATAGTAGGTAGGAAGGATGGATATCCTTGTATCTCCTCTCCAGTGGCATTAAGCTGATCCCAAGATTTAGGTCATAGGGCTGAAGAGGGGAATAAAGAAAAGAAAACAGAATAGGCTAAGATACGTTTAATTGTAAACCACATTAGTTATGTAATAGAATTCCACTGAGACTCAGATGTCATTGGTAACTCTGTTGCTCATTGTTTAATTTTGCATGCTTTTATATCCATTAAGATATTAGAATAGAATTGTTTGCCGATGGGGTCGTTGTCATTCGTTGGTCGACCTTGTCTCGGAGTATTTTTGTTTTTGTTTCGCGAATAGTGCCTCGTACCTCACCCCTTCTTCGCTCTTGCCAAGGGGTATGTTGCGTGTATTATACACAACCGTGTTAAATTTCACATATACTGCACTTACGTCCGTTGATTCACACATTCATTACACATAATTGTTTGTTTAACTATTATTTTAACGCTTTTTAGTGTTAATTAATCGTCCTTACAAACACACCGGTTTGTTTGTTTATGTAAAGTCAACTTGTCATCTTGGATGTGTGACAGTGACGTTTGACAGTGACGTTTGAGATGACGTTTGGAAATGGTCCCCGTACACAGGTGGTGTGTCGCGACGAACGGTTGCTAGAATGTTTTTTATTTACTTATATTTGTAAATAATATAGGTAATTGGTCAAAATTTATAGAATAATAATTTAAACAAGGATTTTATTAGATTAACTATATTTTTTCTTCGAGATGAATACCACATTTCTATGGTCTTGGCTCTGGTCGAAGTCTATGTTGTCTCTGATTTCGTGTCAACGCGAGGCTGACGTGGAGATTATCTCGTTCAAGATGATTGATCTTGGTTCCAAGGCGCTCCATGGCTGGACGCCTCGTTTTTTAAAACCTCCATAAGTGGAAAATAAGATGCAGCGGTCCGGTGAGTCCATCTCCCTGACGTTCTGCCGGTCTTTTAGGTGAATATTGTAGACACGATGTTAATGGCATTCTCTTTTGTTTCAGAGGACGCCGCTGCTAAGCTTAGGTTTTAAGTTGTTAGTTTACGCTTTATTTTTCAATATTCCACGTTCCACGTGTTATACTTTGTTAGTTTACTCGTTTAAACTATTTTTCCCTCGGGCTTGGACCCGTAATTCGATGCCGTGACATGACTACTTCAGAATGAGTTCCCATTTATATTTTTCTTTCTTTTCGTTGTACATACTGGTTACAATGACCCTGACCCTAAGGGTAATCACCTTCTCTGGATAAATAACCCCTATTTATCCCAGAAAAACAATAACACTTCCTGTAAGCAAAGAGGATTGCCGACCACCATGTGATACAAGACCACATGGCCAGGTGTCTCCAAATCAACAAACCAGGACCCCCAGCTGTTCCTACATTACTGGGAGTGACGAGGTGATACAGTTTATTGGAAGAAAAGGAAAAGGACCTGAATGGGATTTACCAAGTAACATCCATTTTATAATTAGAACTTAAACTTTAGAATTTATTTTAAGGCAGCGACTTTGCCTAATATGATTTGTTCCTAGTTTTATCACATAGAGAGGACGCTCTCAACCTTTGTTAAGAGGTAGGTCTCGTAACCAACTTTAAGAATAAGGACATTTTTCTATGTCATGTGTTTTCATAGGTTATGATAATTAGACTTTAGTCTTAACTAGTTTGTTTTAAGAAACATGTAAGAAAAGAAAGGATTTGTTAAAACATTCCTATAGAAAGAATTAGTAATAAGGAATAAGGATAAAGGATTTGTTAAAACATTCCTATAGAAAGAATTAGTAATAAGGAATAAGGATATTTAACTACTAAAAAGTGAGTTTACCAAATATGTATATTTTCCTGTAATATATTTAACTTGATATATAAACAATTAACTTGTTTAATTGATTCCAACTAATAGTTGGTGGCGCCCTTGGTTAGAATTGAAACACAACATACACCTGGTCTCTTTCTTCAAATGTAACATTCCACAGAGCGACAAGAACCCACCGACCCACTCCGGAGTCTCCTACATAACGCACCACTGAGCTGGCTGTGCGGTTGTCCACCGGTGGCAGGCCGTGTTTTACACGCCTGTCCTATAGTGGGTAATACAACATATATTTTTTTGCTTACACTATAAAAGAAGAGGAAACAATTTTTTCTATACATATAAAAAAATATAAATAATATAATACAAGACACATATGAAAACCAATTCGATTCGTTGAACTGAACCAAAACATCTCTGATCGCTTCGGCTGACGGCCCGAAATCCATTTTACTAGAGTGACAGGCGATAATTCGATATGACGATGGAAAATAAAGGAAACAAACAATAGCATGAGCATTTTGGTAACTTTTTATAGATTTTTTATTATTTAATGTGTGAAATGGAAGTCTATTTTGATAGTATTCATTTACAAAATGATAAAATTAAACATGGAAGATATAATTTTTAAAGTCCAAGTAGGGATGTATGTAATGTAGGTAGTCCTAGAATAAAACTAATGTTGAGTCGCACCGAAATTTAAGTTTTTGTTAAGGTAAGTGTCAAGGTTTTTTGTCCATGGAAAAAATTAATGCTTTTGTCATACCAATTGTCAACTGATACAATTTTCCTACGCGGCACGGTTAAAAGTAACTGTTATAAGACGGTACAACCTAATCTAAGATTAAAGAGATCTTCATTACTAGAAAATTATTTGTCAATATAGCAGTGGCTTAAACTGGCGTTAAAGAATAAATTAAGGGCAGATAATATGAGAGTATTACAATATTGTTAGAAATAATCAAAAGGAATAGGGAGAACTGATTACCTAGTACTAGTTGTATTAGGGAAGCAGTATTACGTCTATATCCCTTACGGGGTAGACGGGGCAAGAATCGTGGAAGGCTACGCTTAGCTGAACAATGATTGTATTGGTGGATGAAGATTTAGAGATAGAGTGACAGGTTTCTAGCTCATCGCAAGATGCCTTTAAAGGAAATGGCTCCTGAGGCATCGATAGACTTTTACAATCTGCGCGCAAAGAGAACAGAAGAGAGCTGGCATCTATGTTTTTATTTTTATGAATAAATGATGATGAATGAATTTTATTCGCTTCCACACCAGCATAGAAGCAACTAATGAGGTACAGTCAGCTGCAAAGAAACCTGACATTCCTGCGATAGGATTCTGATTCTGCCTGTTCATCCTAAAGCATGAATGAATATACTTATGCATATATTTATATATTATACTAGCTTTTGCCCGCGGCTTCGCTCGCGTGAAATTCCCACGGGAACAGCGCTTTTTCACGCCTTTTTACTTCTAACTATGTGTATGCGAAATTTCAGGGAGATTGGTTCATGAGATAAAGCGTGAAGAGGTAACAAACAAACAAACTCACTTTCACTTTTATAATATTAGTTAGGATTAGAATAGTTAGGATTAGGATTTATTTATATTCTATTAGAGGGGTAAAAGCTGATGAGAAACTATACTTAATTATCAAAAATATTTACAAAAATATTTATTTCAAATTAAATATTTCATGCAACCCAAGGTCAACTCCCTAGTGAAATAATTGGAATAATGGAAGTTGAGACTTTGTAAACTAACCCTTTCTTAATGGAGTACCGGCTACGCCCACATAATTCAATTATGGAGATAGAATAAGACAGACATTTGTCTATCTTGCTTAGTCTCAACGGGTATTAACGTTGGTTTAATCCCTAACTGCCAATATTGCAAAAACATATTTGCTTTATAGCGATTAAACCATAATTAAAGTTGGTTCTTGGCAAAGTTTCGGGAGTAGCTAATCCGGGGTGACCTAACCCCCGTTTAATATTCGCTGTCACACTTGGGATTAAACTGCGATTCCAGCTCTAGATATATCTATATATCCTTCTTATTTGCTTGGAACGTTTGGAGGAGTATATTAAGTTTCTAAGGAGGATGCGGCTAGACTACTTAAACTATTTCCAGTAAGATATGTGCAATTGTGCATATATTTGAGATATATTAATACTGAAAGTTTAATTGCAGGATTTATTTTGTTAATTATAATACTAACAACGAGGCATTATAAATTAGATGTTTTTATGAAATAAAAATTTCTGAATTAAGATAAAGAAATAATTAATACTAGTAATATAATTTCATAGAATCTATAATTATTATAAATGCTAAGAAAAAGAAATATGCCAACGTCTAACGCATAAGTAAATTGACCGTCGAAACCGTATTCTATACAATATTAAGATTTTCTCTCAGTATCTAACATTTTCCAAATCGAATTTCGAAAAATCATCTGAATACATAGATACAGCTATAAAGAAGAATCTAAAAATTGATGGCCCATTGGCTTTATGTCCATTTGAAAAGACGCCAAAGGCTTGCCAATCGAAGGCATGAGCCAAATTGAGACATTATTTTAGAAATGCATACCTATTATTTTAAAATATTTACGCTTCATATCGGCGCCAACAGTATTTTATCTCTGCTTTAGCATCATATCTCATCTTTTACTGGCCAAGAAATAAACTTTGCAACAAGGAATTATCAATGGTTAACGATGAAAACAACTAAGGAATTACATAACGCTATCACATTTGAAACTCTTAAATAATAGTAAACCTCAAGGTAGGATAGTATTTAATAATAGAAGTATAAGACCTAAAACAAATTATTAAAATGATTAGAAAAGATAAGACACACTATAAATTTAAAACCACTTCCGAAACAAAACTTACCCTTATCCAAGGGTCTTATTGTTATTAGATATATTATTTAAAACAGCTCTATAACAACGACAACCTCTTCTTCTTCTTGTTTCCTTCTTCTTTTTTCTTTGTTCGTCTCTTGTTGTTCTTGTTCTTCTTTCTTTCTTGTTTCTTTACAACGATTAGAGGTTAAATGATTTCTAGAATCTTGGTCAAGAATGACAACTAAAATGCAGAATCGAATATGAATGAATACAGTTTAAATTTATGACAGGTGAGATAAATATGAATGTAGTGCCAGCGCACGCATAATGGATCCAAAGAGGATCAACGCGCTGCCACGTTACAACGCTATGGTATCTGTTGTGTCCTCATAAAATAGCAGTGCCTCTTAGGCACTACAGTATTAACAGCTGCTGGGTGTATATTAACGTTTGTAAGAAGTCTAAAAATACAACCATGTCGGCTCAAGCATAGATCTTCTACAAAATCGAATGGAATCACAAAATCTCCATCAGTTGTCCCGCTTCGCACTGCTTGCACATTGTGTTGATCCGTAATATGAGTTGTGATTAAATTTCGAGTCTACATTTAGTTGCAGCAAATCTATACTAATATTATAAATGCGAAAGTTTGGATGTGAGTATGTGAGTTTGTGAGGATGTTTGTTACTCAATCACGCAAAATCTACTGGACGGATTTCGATGAAATTTGGTACAGAAATAGATAATGACCTGGAATAGCACATAGGCTACTTTTTATCCCGGGAAAAAGCACTGTTCCCGTGGGAAATTCACGCGGGCGAAGCCGCGGGCATTAGCTAGTACTATATAAACGTTGCACCGACTTACTTTGACAGTAACAGTAACCTTAACCGAACCATAACCATACCGGTTAGGCAAAATAGACGTGCACCAGTTGCCAAATAGTTTGTCAAAAGAAAACGTATCTTTACAAAAACTTCAATTTCTATGATGATACCTACTACCTACTAATGTTTCAGAAAAAAAAAGTTAATAATTTATTTATTTCAGACACAGTGATCCAGATAAAAAATTAGTAACAATTTGACCTTATAAACTAGTGATTTTTTTTGAATTTTGTTTTTAATTTTTTTTTTTAGTTTAGTGTTAGTAAAATACACAAAAACAGAATAACAGATTATGACAGCTGCCTACGGATGCAAGGATGATGAGATGAATCCATGCGTCTTTTTCCAGCGAGCCAGCATCGGCGAGCCCCACCTGTCTGCCAACGCGCTCAGTGGGCCTGAAACTGACTGACTCTAAGAAAAAGCCTCTCAGAAATCAACATTTTATTTTTTATAACATAGGGCGGAAAACGAGCAAGCGGTCACCTGATGGTAAGTAATCACCGCTGCCCATGGACAACCACAACACCAGGGGTATCGCAGAAGTGTTGCCGGCCTTTTAAAAAGACGTAGACTCGTTTTTTGAAGGTTCCTATGTCGTATCTGTTCGCGAACACCGCCGCAGAAAGCTGATTCCACAGTTTGGTCGTACGTGGTTGACTGCCAGTCATCCAGGTGGTTTGGTTTGTGATCATGTGATCTAAAAACTCAAACGCAATAACAAATACTACAGTTCTCAGTGCACTGTTTATACCGCGCGCTTGACGTGAATCAACCGCCATTGTCCGGGACAATAGCGTTGGAATAACTTTCCGGAAGCGAGTTTTCTTCAGGAAATTACTCCACACAAAGTAATGTGGGTGTTTCGAGAACCAGATTTCTCTATGACAACTTGTTTGGATTAGGTTTGTTTATTTTTGTAATCAGTGTTTACAGAATATTACAGGAAAATAAAAAGTTAATTCAAAACAAAAACGAAATGTTCGAGAAGCTCAATGACAAGGAAAATAATACCAAAAAAATAATCTTATTTCTTAAACCAAACTGCTACATCATACCTAATCACTAATTTACTTTATTCTATTCCATGCGTTATACAAATATTTGATTTTGACGTATATTATAATGTGGGTATTAAAAAACCGTAGATTTTATTTTCGAGCCATAAGTGTTTCACTATTTCGGCAAAGGTCTCCTTCATTTTTTGTATTTTATTCTTTCCTCTTTTGTGTAAAAAATAAAACTATCAAATTTGTCCAAATCGCACTTCCGGTCCCGATACCTAGTTTTCGGCTTATCATGGTTTTCATTTGCTAGCTGAAAATCTCTGACCAGTATTAGGCGGGGCATTTAAATTTTTTTTACCGACAAATTCCTACAACCATGATTCTTATACTTAACATTATTTTGATGTTTTTAGACATCCTTATATAAAAAAAAAAAGAATTTTGATGATCCGATATGAAATGGGAGGGGTAAATAAACTATACTGAATTGCTCGTAAACAAAAAAGTTTACAATAGAGATTACTGTTCACAATTAATTAATAAGACTTCATTTACCTGTAAATAAAAGTTGGCCGGTTTATAATAAGGCTTTCTAGTCATAAAATGTATTTTTAACGTTATAAATGTCAATATAGTTTTTATTTAATTACAGGAAATCGGGTTCAAAAACATGAGTCGTTTTTTAAAATTAAGATTGAATAATTCACATTACGTACGAATATACAATTTTCTCGACTGTAGAATTAAAAAAAAAATTAAAAGTTAATAAAAAAAAAAAACTGTAGTCACCCTTATAAAAATTGAGGATATGGTTCATTACAATAGTATACGAATAATATATAAAAGTCACCATTGCTGGATTTTTTGTTTTTGTACAGGATGTTTTTAAAGTATAAAAATTACAACTCATAAAAAAATCCATTTCGATTTGTTATTTATTGGTGATTTTTTACATCAAGCTTTTATTATTCGTAAGGAAACATGTAACAAAAAATCACCCTGGTAGGATTTTTTGTTTGAGAGTTAAAACAATATGAGTCTTATAATAGCGTTTAAAAAAAAAACGGCGGTGGTGATTTTTTTTTACACTTAAATTTGCAGTTGTAATATCATAATCTATGTAGTTTATAAAAATCACCATCGTAGGATTTAATGTGACCACCTCCATACAACTGAAAATTCACAGCCCCGACTATATTATTACTGAAAACTTCAAATATAGAAAAATATATATCTATTGAAAATCTTTCTTCCTTTGTTTATGTCGTAAACTAAACACTTATATTAATTCTGTGACTGAACATAACTCGAGCGTCAGATGATTAATGACGTCCTCATTTGACTGCGAATGGCAACAAAGTGAACTAAGTGACGTCATTATATTCCGAAACATTTGAGCCGCATCTGTTTGAGATTTGAGATTATGTAGATGTGTGGTTTTGTTTGTTTCTTGTAATCTTTCATAATACTTTGCTTGCATTTTATCAAAAATCTTTCCGCTATTTTTTTTGCTCTTTAAGTGGTCGAGATTTGGATTTTTTTACCCCTGATTTTATTACATTTTCAAGGTAGGTGTTATATCGTCTTTCTATGAATACTTTAACTGAACTTAGTTTGTCTCATATGTAGTGGTAATAATAATGTAAGTATACAAATGATTTCATAGATAGACTTTATTGCACCATTTATATAAAAAAATTATATAAGATACATACATACATAGAATCACGTCTTTATCCCTTACGGGGTAGACAGAGCCAAGAGTCGTGTGACTCGAAGGCCACGCTTAGCTAAATAGTGGGCTCTCTGATGGAATGGAGATTCAGGTATAGTGACAGGTTGCTAGCCCATCGCCTATGAGTGGAGGAATCCCTAGTTTAAACCCCTTTCCCTCGATTGACTTTTACAATCTGCGCGGGAAGAGAAGCAGCTGGCACATTCTATGTTTTTTCTTTGCTCCCAGACTAGCATGGAAGCAATATAATCCTATATAAGATACAAAGACATAATTGGCGGTTATCGTCACGTCAGAGAATTTCATTAAACTTTGATTGTATCATGCGTAAAATAATTTTAAATGGCACGAATATTTCAGACGAAATATTATTTAGGTACAGAAGTGACAAAGCCGTTTATATAAAAAAAACATCAACCTTGTCCTTATATATTTTGTGAAAATCAACATGCCATTATAAAAGAAATTTACTTGCCCTAGAGTCAATAAATAACACATTATCCGACCTTTAACAACTTCACTTTATTCAAAGTTCTCCAGATTACTTGCTTTCAATTAAAAGCGCTAATGGAAAGAACTAGAATCCTTACAATGGAGATCATTAAGCTTCCCCAAGTAAAAGTTTCCTTGATTCATTTACTTTCCATTTTATTTCAGCATTAAGTGTAAGACTTATTATGGTAATTAGCAGTTCTCTTTGGAATCAATATCTTTGTTATAATATAATATATTAAGACAAAATATGCGATAGAAAATATACTTTATGACCAATCCATTTTGAAGTCAAAACTGTTGAAAAGTAATGCCATATATGCCTGGTCATCTCTATATCCAACACGTGTTAAATACTGTTTAAAAATCATTATTTTATACTTAAAAAAAGTAAGTTTTTTGACCCCAATTACAAACAATTAACAAAACAGAAACAACTTTAGAAAATTATCTCCTTATAATTATAAAATTTAATTTCTCTTGTAAATGTTTAAAGTTTTAACCAATCCTTAGACTTTTTAACCAAATTACTCATCTGTCTTTGGCTATCCGAAAAAAGATCCGGAGGTCTACCCCATCTTAATTAAATGCCGGTACATAAACCTTACCCTTTAAAAAACTTCATTAGTCGCATGACTTACCAAATTTCAAATACAGCTAAGAATTAAATTTCAAGCGATTTAAAACTCTAATGCTTTAGCATAAAACCTTGATGAATAAAATAGTTACAGAAAAAAATAAGCGACGACAAAAAATGGTTTGCACAGAATTTACTTTACAAAGGTATCTATGAAGTAAAGGCACAGGTGGATAAACACAAATTGAAGTACAGTCAATCAAAAAATATGTTACGTTTTTATTATTAATCCCAAAAAATTACTCATACCACATTTTTTACCGCACGTTCACGTGGGGCTGGCACGGCAAGTCGACCTTTATTGCTTAGTTTTAATTTCACTTAATTTTTTTAATTCATTAGCTCCATCACTTAGCCAATCGATGATTTTCACTCACTTTTGGCTACAAAATAGAATAGGGGTGCAGAATAATTATATAAGAAACGTGTTTAACTTTGAATTATAAATGGATGTATAAAAAGTTAATGAGCCTAGCATGCAAGTGGGTTACAGCCATTTTCGGAATATTTGATTAATTTCATTTTGTGACATCATTTTAGTTAAAAAATATATATATTCACAATTAATTCACAGTAGATACGTACAATTTTTGTGCACAATATATTATTGACAATTACTCAGACCTACATAACAAAACTACATTTTTAAATCAATATTAACATTGACTTTACTGGAAGGAAAAGTCAGACAAGAAAATACCTATAATCGGGCCGAAACCTAAACTCCCGTATGACGTATGTCAGTTTGACAATAATAGTGATGTACCTAAACACATGTCGCTACGATTATTTGATTTTACGTAAAAAAAAAAGATCCAAATAAAATAATTATTTTTATTAATCAGAAGTCTGAAACATCAAAGTAGATGTCATAATCACTAACATAGATAATAAATTCATTGTGAATAATATTATCTACTTTGATGTCACGATTCGATACGATTGCGCGAATTCTTGTCCCTCTTTCTATTTTTTTTGTAATGCTTTATTGTTATTATTTTTAAATTCTAAAGTGCAATAATTGTTATATTCAGCATTTAAACATCAATAACAAACGTTATTAAATAAATCGAAAAATTAAACGATGTATCGCGTTTTTTTATATTTTCACGATCGATTTATTGTAGCCGGATGAAATGGAACTCTCTAAACGGGCAAGCCGGAAGTTCAAATACTACATTTCCGCGCATAGATTTAAGAATCAAAAAATTCCGAACTTCATGGGCTTGACCCTCTCTTGATAATACCTCTCATACGGGAGTTTAAGTTTCGGCCCGATTATAAGTAAATTGATTTTTGACGAATCATAAGAGACTTGACAGTTCTTTCGTCTACGGTTTTAAATATTTTTATAAAATGGATCGTTGTACTTTTTCTAAAGTATTCAAAGTAGAAACCCTTAATTTTAGTTTATTTTTCTATTAATTTAATGTATCTAAATATTATGCTTTTCAATTTCCATGTTCACATTACAACATTTTCCGTTCCATTTGATAGCGACTCTAAAATAAACATCCAAACTACATATTAATCCAACGAAGTAAAACAGTATAAAGTTACAAAGTAATTATTCGCTCGAACGGTTCACTCCGATACAAATACTAAAACTTGAATAACCTCAAATTATAACTACTACTAAACAAACACAACATAGTGACACAACACTATCAAACTCCACTGTGTAGGTATGTTCCATTGTTGTGTTGTGCAAACCTTTATTTGGACTATAGGTGGGAAACTTCTGTTCGTGTTTATTGACAAAACTATTCCATATTCGAGACACGTTTTATGATCGTATTTTTATAGTTCCGTGGCTGAATGTTATTTTTTAACTTTATATATTTTTAGGTATAACAATGTCTATGTTTATGAGAGTAAATAATAAGACTGTAAAGAATAGGTTCTTAAAAAATGAAAAACAACAGATTAGCGTGAACAAACAAACTCTCCAACTTTATATTATTTATATTTTCATAAGGGTTTCGGGACTGGAGCTCTGCATAAAACCGGAGGTTGGGACCTAAGGAGTACATATAGATCTAAAGCTACTCTCTTTCTCTGGTCGGTCCTTCTTGTCTGAAGGTCGTGGTCATGATGGGATGAAAGTCTGAAACGGACGAACAGTTCAACGGCTCCTATCAGCTGCGATGTTAGCGACATTATAGAATTTTGGTGTGTCTGGATTCTTTTTTGGTCAGACCATCTAGTTGGTGAGCGGGCCTCTGGGTCTTTTTCACTTTGCGTTTGCAAAGATAATCAACTTTTCGAGGCTGTCGCCTCTGCGTCTCGTTATCTGCCCAAAGTAAGTAAGCACACGCTGATAGTATACCGTCGAAAGATGCATTTCGAATACGTGAATCCTCTGCCTTTCTCATAATTAAATTGTCCATGTGTCGATGCCGTAGGTAAATATTGGGAAGATCAAAGCCCTTACTTGGCACATTTTGTCTAAAGCTACGAAACCCTTAACTAGGTATTATATGGTCACTATTATATTATTATGGTCCGGACGCGTTTCGCGCGTCGACCACTTTTTGTAAACAAGCAAATTAGTAGAGTTTAGCGCTCTTTCCAAAATAAAAATAAAATGCCTCCTATTATTTCTTTGGTATAGTTGCAATAGGGTATTTGACTGTTTTTGAAAACCTATCTAAAATTGTTCATTACGTTATCAGAAAACTAACGACATATATATTTTTGATTATTTTTCAGTATTTACATTTAAAATCGATGAAAAAGTTCAAAATAATGGTATTACCGCTTAAAAGCTCAATACGTTACAATGAGAACCCCGTGACGTATTATGGGCAATCGTCACTAAAAGCCGTTCTGTTTTACGTATACTAATATACTTCCTTGTTATCAAAACAAGATTTTCAATAGAATACGATGAATTAAAATATTAAAGTGAGCGACAAAACTAATTAACAATGTAAGTTGCTAATGACATTAGCGTAAAGGGCCCAGATATATTCTCACATTTTTTCTAAAATAACGGTGCGACATTTACAGTGCGAAACGGAACATGGAATTGACACTTGACTGATTTGACCAACTCAATTACGTCATTGAAAATGGCGGAGCGTTTCATATCACGTGGTCAAGGGCTTGAAATAAATTATTTTAAAATTAGTTTATTAACATAATCGTTGCTTCTTTTGACTTGTTAAAATATCCAAAAATTATAGAAAAATATTGTCTTTAAGGATATTTATAGAATTACTCATATTTTTAATCTAGTCAAATACCCTATTGGTATTGCTGTCCTGTCAATAATAAGTACATTATTTACGGCTTGTTTACGGCAATGTGCTGCTATAAGTCTTTGTTGACATGCAAAAATCGATTCTCAATCAAGGCCCATTACTAGTGATGTTTATCAATACTTTCGATTTGACGAAACGCTACCTGTTCAGTATATTCTGCAATGCAAAAACCTTTAGTCGACTTCACTTATTTAAAATTTTATCATGATCAAAAAAGTTTTGAAAGCTCTTGGGTTATTTTTCATAATGTGGTTCGTGTCAATGTTGACTATAGAAAGTAATTTTAAATATAAACATACGTTTGTACACCACAAAGTGAATCATATTTACAAAAATATCAAGAGCAATTGGTCCACTGAATCAGCATTCAAAGGTAATTGGATTCACTAATATTATAAATTCGATAGTTTGAATGTGTGTGTTACATACACATACATTGTTTGTTACTCAATCACACAGAATTAACTAGAGGGACTTTGATCAAATTTTGTAATGGGTCGAATATATCCTGGAATATTACTGATTAAAAGCATTTGACAGATTGCTTGTGGTTCCAAAATTTCCAGGTGAGTAAAGCCATGCGATCCAGGTGAGCAAAGCCATGCGATCCAGCTAGCAAAGTATATTATTACTACATAAAACTACCTACTGACCAAATTGGCGACTTAAATTAAAAAACATATACATATACATCTTTTGTTATTTTTTGAGGCAAAATTAATTTAAATCCTCCAATCATTCCAAACAAAAAACTTATTTATTGAGTCATTCATAAACCGAATATCGGTCAATTTTTTATTCCATCAAGGGGTTTTTCATCCTATTTTTATATTTATATCCAATCATGACTTATTATTGAAAATATATCAACTTAGATTTCTCATGCAGTTTGATAAAATATCTATTGGAGCAGCTTGTAGCAGCAGTAAAATCGTCTCAAATGCCGTAACAGAAAATGGCATGATGCGTCGTGCCACAATGTTCAATTGTTTTACATCTGTCGGATGTTCCGTGATAGCAATTTTTTTTTTCAGTATGGAGATCAATCAAACCAGCAAAATTAGCTTTATCTAGTGATGAAAAAATCGATTCACTCAAAGTGTCAACACTTCTCCCACCAGGTAATTTTTATGTGTTATCTTCTTGTCGCATTTCTCTTTTAATCTATGGAAGTGATGTCGTAAAATGCAACGGAAATGTGTAACAATCAGCTAAGGAAGCGCGCGTTATTTCATTTACATATCTTACAAGATCAAATTTGACTACAATTATTCGCATTTTGCAATAATAAAAATATTCTCAAAATTATGAACCTATTATGAGTTATGGACGCGGAGGAACAGAGAAACATTTTTAAAGAATTATCAAGTAAAAATCCAAATCTTTCTATCTCCCTCCATACGTAGAAACAAAAAAACCATAGAAAAGACATAAAGTCGATTGTTAAGCAAGGGTCGAAAGGAATCAATTCCATACCAGGTATTTAAACCTCAAATTATGTTGTCGATTGTATGTGTCGATGAATTGATGAGTTTCCAAAAGTGACATGTAACGACCAAGGATCAAAGAAATCCAAAAAAGGGTCGCGAATCGCAGCCAACTTGGTTGTGACCCATAACTTGACCTTTCTGGGACTTTGTTTGGGGACTAACTGATCCTATCAACAAACAAACTCGCAAAGTCAATTACTAAGGTATGGAAAAAGTTTCTTGCTATGAGAAAATAAATTTCCGACTTTGAAATTAGTTTTATGTTTATTACATTCCGCTTACCTATATCTTTACATACTCATACGAGTATGTAAAGATATAGGATTAGATATAGGATCAGGTATACACCTAAGGAACAATACTGCGCTGTTATCACGCCAATAGGTAGAACTAGATTAAAATTATAATCCATAGACATAGAAAAAAATTGTCGGCCGAGTACCCAGCCATTTAAGTTTTTTTGAAGGTATAATCGATGGAAGTATACATTCGTACAACTGATTTCATTAAATCCATGGTATAATCAGAATATTTTGACATTGACTGTAACATGTCTCAAATCAACTTGGGCACCATGGTAACGGAACGGATGGTTTATTCATGGAAGAAATAAGCAAATACTTACGTAAGTACTTATTACTTCCATGGATTTGTTTCAAAGGTTTGTTTACTGTATGTGATGATGATGGCCTCTGACACGAGCATTACGTATTTTTTATTACGTTGCTCAGAAATTAAAAAGGCGAAAAAATATTTATAACAATATAATTGTCCTTAAATGGGTTGTTATTTTATTTTATTTCAGGTGAAAATGGTACCCCAGTATTTTTGGAAGATATCAGTAATTTAAAACATTATGTAAGAATGCTAGTAAATAAAGGCTGGCGCGAACATGCCTTTAACCAGTATGTTAGTGACATGATATCTTTAAAACGAAGTTTGCCTGATGTTAGAGATGTTTGGTAAGTAGAGTAGACTATCCTAGATTTCGTCGGCCTACTACTACGCTTACATAAAGTTGATGGAAACAACTCTATGAGTCCTAAATGGGACTCTTACATGATGAATTCAAAAACATTGGCAAAATTTCTACTGGTGAAAGTATTCATGAAAATAAGCAAATTTCGTCATTCCAATTACATCTTTTTAGTAGATATAGTCATACAGGTCTTCAGTGTGCAGGTAGTAGGGAACACTGGGCAAGATAATATATCTGCCATGGTTTAGGGGGAAGTACCGCGCTGGCAAGCGGATTCTGAGCGTATTCCATTTAGTTGGAGCATTTTTAGAAAGTCTCTATTATCCTACTCTCTCAGTTTGATCAGAAATCGTTAGTATTATGTTCCCTTTACAATATCTTACCTGTAATTTATCTAACGTTATGTATGAAATCACAAAATAACATTATTATTTATTCTTAGGTGCAAGAAAGTGAATTATTCCCAACATTTACCTACTGCGTCGATTATCATATGTTTCCACAACGAGGCTTGGTCTACATTACTCAGGACTCTGCACTCGGTACTAAACAGGAGTCCACTTAGACTTATTAATGAAATCATTCTGTTTGATGATTTTTCTACAATGGGTATGTATTTTGTTTCAATATGGCATTTTTACCATGCAAGTACAGGAAATCGTTGAGTCTTCAAAGATTTACCTAATTTTAACTATTATATCTAGCTATCTAGCTTATAATCATTTAATAACACAAAAGCATGCCACGATACAAATTTTTAACTTTTTTTCTTGATATTTGGAAATCTGTGAAGAAAATACTAAAATAACATTAAAAGTGAAAATCTGGTGGTAGAGGTCTAGATATATTTAGGTTGCAGAGCCATCAGAGTAAGTACTAATGAAGCAATTCATATTTTTCAGAACATCTCCGGTCAAACCTAGAGGAATACGTCAGAAAGTGGCCTAAAGTAATATTAGTGAAGAGTGCCAAACGAGAGGGTCTGATCAGGGCGAGAATGAAGGCTATGAAATATACCACCGGCTCAGTTTTAGTTTACCTTGATAGTCATTGCGAATGCAACAAAGGTATAACATATTTTACTTTTATTTGTTAACACGAGACTCAAAATTTTCAACCTGTAATGTAATAAGAACCCGGGCGGGATATAGTAGCGCGCAGAACCGATGGCCGTTGGAGCTGAAGGATTCTTTAAGGAAGGCTGTCTTACATTATCGTCGCAGAAAGACGATGAAGTGTACAAAAGTCTATGAAAGAGGCCTATGTCCAACAGTGATCTTCGACTGAGATAATAATGATAAGTATGAGTATGAGATGATAGTGATATTGTTCAAACAAGCTAATTATTAAATAATTGGTAAAGTGCGTTTCGAGCCACGCGTAATGTAAGATTCCGAAGGTACCTATCCAGTAAAAAATGCGGACACATGAACCTATATTTACTTCTAGTTTTATGTAACTAATGAAAATAACCTAAGCATATAACATAATAAGAATAAAAATTGTTCCTACGAATATTTTTCATACTAAAATCAATTTTGTAAGTTTATCATCTATTACTCGTTAACGTGTTAAGTCTACATAACCGTGATGATTTTCCTTTTAAATTCATTATATTTGCTAGTTATTATATTTTTTTCATGTATCCACCGACCTATCAAATGATACCCCACACGATGATATAATCGAGAGAATTTTTTTTGTAATTTTATTCATCAGTTACCTCCGCGTAATAAATATGTATATCTCTACCAAATTACAGTTTTCTAGCAATAGTAGTCTCTGAGATAAATTGCGGACAGATGGACAGACATGACGAAACTATAAGGGTTTCTTGTTTACTTCGGAACCCTAAAAATAAAAAACACGACAGACAACTAACATAGCCTATGTCATACGGAGGAATGCCGGAATCTAAAATATCTCTCACATCAAAATCTACAAGAACGCTGAAAACATAACACTCCTTTTTTGGTCAGTCGTGTAGAAAATAGCATATGTTTAAAGAAATTACCTTTACAGGATGGCTTGAACCTCTCCTTGACCGCATAGCCAAAGATCCACAAACAGTAGTCAGTCCAGCTGTGGATCTTATAAACGAAAATACTTTCAAATACACTACTCAAGACACATTCAATTTACGCATTGGAGGATTTACCTGGGATCTAAAATTTATATGGATGCTTGTACCACATCAAATGCAATTAGAACGACCTAATCCAGCTGCTCCAATAAAAACCCCAACGATATCTGGCGGTCTATTTGCTATTGATAAAGTATTCTTCAAAAAAATAGGATTCTATGATAAAGAATTGGATACGTGGGGCGGAGAAAATCTAGAATTGTCTTTCAAAACGTGGATGTGTGGCGGAACTCTAGAAATTGTACCATGTTCTCACGTGGGCCATGTCTTTCGGAAGAGGATACCTTATAAAAAAGAAGATTCAGCATCATTGAATAAGAATCTTTTGCGCGTGGCAGAGGTAAGTTCTTGCATGTATTATAAAAAAATTCTTATTATAGCTAATGAAATATTTTATATCCCACATTCCGCTCATTCATATAATGAAATAAGAAAACGATTCAGAAAATGTAATGTAAAAGTTGCACTTTCATCAATACAAGCCTCGTTCCGGGGCTTCGCTCCCGTGGGAATTTAGGGATAAAAAGTGTGCTATTTCCGGTATTTTATTACCCGTATACCAAATTTCATCGAAATCCGTCCAGTAGATTTTGCGTTATAGAGTAACAAACATCCTCACAATTAATTCACAAAATCATAATATTAGTAGGATAATATCTCTGAACTTAGGTAGGTACCTAAATACATTTTAAATATTATTAAAAGATGTAGTTTTAGTAAGGTCAGTCCTTTTCATTTGAATTATACTGATAACTGAATTATGATTACGTGCTTGTCATTTGATAATGAGATTCTCTCGCAAGAATCAAACTTACCACCAATACTAGTAAAACTAATACTATTAATTAATTTATTTTTTGGGGGTCTTACAGCTAAATAACAACTATGAATTGAGTACCATTACATTAAAAATATGCTGACAACAAGACTCCACCTATTAAATTATAGGTTCTTTACTTACAGGTATGGATGGATGATTACAAAAAATACTTCCTCGAAAGAATAGGCAACACCAAAATATATCTTAAGGATATTAACACTCGCAAAAAGCTGCGTGATAATTTAAACTGCAAATCTTTTGAATGGTACTTGAAAAATGTTTTTCCGCAGTTAGAAGTACCAGATAAATATGCTGCTAGTGGTGTTGTAAGTACCAACTCTTGACATATTTTCTTTAATGCGATATCTGGTGTTACTGATATAGAAAATAGTTATAAAATAAGTAGTTTATTAAATGTTAAATTCAATAAAGAAGCTCACTGTCAAATAGTGAAATTTTATGAATCATGAAATAATATATGTATAACTACTGAAAGAACTTTCAAAGATAAAATGACGTTGTATCGTCGGGGGGCAGATAAACCTGCTCCTCTAATATCTTAGAGATACATACATATATACATACATACCCCCCTGAAAGTGTTATTTGAGTGTGTCTGATCCTTCCTCACTGAACTGAATGCGATAGCATTCAGTTCAGTCAGGAAGGGGATCAGTTTTATCTGCACCCAGCTGTACTTAACAAACCTCCGATGGTTTAATATTTTTCAAGGGTTTACTGGTTTTCAGATTCACAACCTAGGATACAAGTTATGTTTAGATCTGTCATTAGTTGAAAGTTATACAAATATAGTTGTAAAATTACTGCCTTGCCATAACAGCGGTGGCAATCAAGTAAGTATAATTTGAATATCCAGAGTGCGAGTTAAATATACTACATTATCGATATTATGTGGCTGCATACATATTTAAATGTCATTAAAAGAGGTCTAGAATATGAGTAATTTCGTAAGTATCTTTGCAGTTTTGGGTGTACACGAGGCATGGTCAAATAAAACGAGATGAATACTGTTTGGAATATACAGGAATAGTGTTACAAATGTATTTTTGTGGCGAAGATTTGAAATATCAACAATGGCTTTACAACAACATGGTTAGTAGTTACTGATGAAGAATATTTACCTACGTCAAGAATTTTGAAAGTAAATATTAGTTAAGTTGATATTTATTACACTATTCCACTAAAGTCAAAGTTTTTTACAAGTTTATTAACTAATGTGCCACATATCGAATGTTTAATATTTAGGTAGCTATTATATTATGATTAAATAATTAGTTTTCGACGTGAAAAAGAGCCTTATTTGAAGGCCAAGTTTCAACAAAAAAAAAAATTACTGACTTGACTTGAATCAGCAACACAATTTGTTGCTGATTCAAGTCAAGTCAGTCATTTTTAATATTCGAGGATGTGTTTTAACATGTTTGTTTAATCAATCACTTAAAATCCACTGGAAGGATTCCGAAATTTGATACACCACAAGGAATAGTACATAATGTAACGTCACCGTTACATTTTGCAACGGTGCAAAATCGCACACGCAGGCTACTGCAGGCAGTAGCCCTTGCACCGCGGACCATATAGGTCTTATAATAAGTGTCCTCAATTTTAATATTATGTTGTAATATCGAGCATTTGTGAAACTAAATACCTAAATTGTGACTTTTATCTGACTTTCTTATACAGGGTTATTTGTAATAAACGCAAAACCGTCCTAGGGGTGAAAGTACTCATAAATATGAACATCTTTTTGTATGGGACCAACTCTGAAATCTCAAAAAAAAAATCAGCTGTTCCATACAATTTGCAATACCTACTCGCCCAAAATGTATGGAACAGCTGATTTTTTTTTTTTGAGATTTCAGAGTCGGTCCCATACAAAAAGATGTTCATATTTATGAGTACTTTCACCCCTAGGAAGCTTTTGCGTTTAATACAAATAACCCTGTATATCTCCTATACACTCCCTCGCGACCAACAAGGGGGGCTACTCAACAATAGGATACTTTTTGTCCCAAACATTTTCACGGGAGCTTATAAGCTTTACAAATTATCAATTCTATTATTTTTTAATTACAGACCCGTCTTATCAAGCACATACAATCCAAAAAATGTCTACAAATAACGAAATCTCCCAAAGGAGACTTGGACTTTGGTTATACACTATCGGTTGATAAATGTGTGTCTCCTGCATTATCAGCGCAACAATGGTTGATGCAGAAATTTATCTTTGAGAGATTAGATCCTAGTTTGTATACTCATTGATTTTGTTATGATTTTTGTATTGGTTACATAGTCTTGCCATCTTGGTATGATACCTACTTTTTGTTTTATATTGAATCGAACATTTTTTAAAAGCTTTTATTTTACTTACAATGTATGTATGTTCGTTTGGGTGAAATCTTAGAACTCGATTTTGTAGATATCTTCAACCGATTGAGCTGAAATTTTGTACATACGTTTAGTTTGGATCACAATGCATGATATGGTATGTGACATCATTATAAATCCAATATGGCGATCCATCTAGTTATTTGTAATGCATTCTACAATATGGGTATCAATGATAGGGTTTGTTGAGAGTAGGTAACTCGAAAAATAAAAGTTTCTTTTAAAAAGTTTTTCTACTATTTATTCATTGTATAGTAAATTTCTCGTCATCTTACATGAAACTCTATGCGAACCTAATAGCTGCGAATTTCATTACTTTCAGAATTTTTATCTTTGAGGTGACAAATGTACACTCAGGTGAAACCGAAGGCAAAAACTAATAAAAATAGACGACTAAAACGTAAAGTCCGAACATTCCAGGTTGTTATACCAACATATACTCGTACATAAAAAGCTGCAGTTACATTTGTCGTTTCTACTTTGCCCGACCACAGAGACCGCGTCGTTTGACTAACATCATTGTGGTTTGAAGGGAAAAGCCAGGGTATTTGCTTTACTTTGTTTAGTGCGGGAATTTCAACATCCATGTAATGCAGGGTTTGGACAATTTAGTTTTGTATTTGGTTTTGTTAAAAAAGTTAAGTCTTTTTTTCAAGTAAGTCACGAACTAAGTACTATGAAATGCTTTATTTAATAAAATGTTAATTGGAAGTAGGATTTTTTTAATATTTCTAGATTGTTTTATATGTAAAATTGTTTAAATTTATGTAATATACTATACGACACTTCATTTTTAATAATTTAAATGTATTATTTATTAAGTTGAAAGAAATATAAATATCTACTTTTTTGTAAGTTGTTTTTCTGCCACATTGTCGTTCTTATTTGCTGACGCTATCGCAGGGCAAGTAAACAGTAAACTCATTTTAATTATATTAAAACGCATCACAATAATGCAACATTTATCTTGCCATCGCCGCTAACAAAACAAAGACAAAATAAACTCATTTACAAAATTAATGGCAACAAAATATGACGTAAATTCCATTGTAAATAGCTATCTATCGTGCAAATCACAGAATTGCGAATAAAAATACAATAGAAGTATCATTGACGCAAGGACGCAACTTCGTGGACTTAACAGAATACGGATCCGAGTGTTGGACATTGATAAAGGCGCATGAAAACCAGTTACACACCAAGGAGGTTAAGATGTTGAGATGGGCCGGGGGAGTGACGCGTATGGACAGAATACACAACGAGTACATAGGTATGTCTACAAAGTAGTCCAAGTAGACCAAAAACTTAAAGAAGGTCATCTGCGCTGGTATGGGCATGTTATGAGGCACAATGAAAATAACCCTATAAAGCAGGTCCTCAATTTCCCTGAAAAACCCAAGGATTTAGGCAGACTACCAGCGACATGGTTAGACAACATAGAGAAGGAGATCCAAAAGGCAAAGCTTGACCCCCAGAAAACCTCTGGAAACTCTGGAGTAGACACCTCTGGCACAGATGTATGAGGAGACCCAATCCCAAATAAAATGGGAGAAGGGGTGGAAGAAGAAGATCATAGACGCGTTATTTCGTTGCCACCTGACACCAATTTGCATAGGATTCTGAAGCTCTTCACACACTCAATCGAATTAAATTTCCGTACTAATTTGAATTACCAATTACGCATTGCTGCGTACACTTGTTTTTCGGCGAGCTTCATATTTTCAGATAAAAGACAGAAGCAGATTTCACTTCTTTTCGCCTTGTTATTTCAAATTCTGTGGTGCAAATAGAAATTAATTTTGCTCAACGCCATAATCTCTTTGTTATAATGATAAATATGGACATTAAGGTAAGCATGATTCATATCAGAATAAAGTTGAAATAAAAAGGGATGCGGTTCTTTCTTTGAATTATGATTAAACACCATTTATAAAGATCATTAACTAATTAATATAGGTATAGTATACAAGCATAATTCAGCACCTTGAACCACGCGAATATTAAGTAGGTATTTTTCCACGTTAGTAGGTATTTGTCCGGCAACAGAATGCTCCAGAAAAGCTGCCAACAGAAATAATTTAAGAGCCATCGCAAGCCATCGCACTCCGACTAGATGCGGACCTCCTTAAAAAGAGAGATATTAGGAGCACCCATCACCGGAGAGCATGTATGAAGAAAGTGATGAGTGTAGAGGAAGCAAGAGAGATCTGTAAAGATCGTAGCAAATGGAAATCGCTAGTCTCTGCCTCTGCCTACCCCCACGGGAAAAAGGCATGATAATATGTATGTATCGCAAGAGCAGCGGCCAAGTCCGAGAAGACCGATCCATAATCACGACCATTCGGTCAATAGTGAACGACTAAGAAGGAGAGATTTTTCCACAATAAACGTCTCTCTAATTCCTTCTTAGTCGTTCACTATTGACAGAGTGGTCGTGAATATATAGAAATTACTGTAGTCTTACGGTACAGTAATTTCTATAGAAATGACTGTAGTCTTACGGTACAGTAATTTCTATATATTTCGAATGCCATCTAAAAAAATATAATGGCCTATAATGGAGTCGTCAATTGCCCAAGGGCAATACATTAGATAAGGTTTGAACATCTTAAACATCGGGCATAACCATAAAAAGGCCGTAAAACCTTCGTACAGACTCAAAGGGGAAATGTCAACGCAATAATATTATCGACATCGTTATTTAATGGGGTATATTTTATGGCAAATATAATTTTGGGAAATAATCTTTGTGGATGATTGAGCTACATGGTATTCAATGACGAAACGATCATAAAACGTAGGTAATTTTATTTCATGAATAGCACCCTTTTTACACGACTGATCAAAAAAGGAGTGTTATGTTTTCAGGGTTCATGTATGTATGTATGTATGTTATTTCTTTATTCCACCATAAGTCCTGAACGGCTTAACAGATTTTGATGTGAGAGGTATTGTTAGATTCCTTGCATAAGCCCGAATGACATAGGCTATGTAAGTTGTCAGTCGTGTTTTTTATTTTTAAATAATTAGCTTGTTTAAAACCCTTTTTAAACATTCATTATTTTCTCCGTCATTCTGTGTTTCTGTTCCGGATTCTGTGTTACTTTAATTATTCACCGGTGAATTAATTCCAAGGTGAACAAAAGTGACCAAATATATTGAATCAATTTACCTGGGTCAAGGAAAACCTGGTGATATCACCTAGGAAAAAAAATTAAGAGAATACATAAATATAGGTAGAAGAGAAGAGAAAACTATAAAGATACTACTACTATGTACATACCAACTTTCATTATGATGACATTCGGACGATTTCGTACGAAAAGTCGAGCATCTAGAGCCACCAAAACATAATTGTATCGTTGGAATCTTTTATCGGTGATAGTTTAATTTTGTCTCTTCATATTAACGGGATAAAAAATAGTATAAGATGCTATTACATGATTGGAACTATCAAATCTGCAAACCCATGATATCGGTTAAGCTGAACGGGTATTTATTATGCGATGCTGATCATAAACCAGACTCCCTCATTTCCCATAAACCAGGACCGAGGATTTACGACCAGGGAGACGTACCAATCTCCCGGACTATAAGATGCAACACTGTGGGTTGCGTAAAAATAGTTTTTATAGTGCTATGCTGCTCTCCGCCTGCAAATTTCGTTAAGGTGATTCCTCTCCCAATCAACGATAAAAAAAACCTGAAGACCATCACTAAAACTATGCTGAAATAATTTCATTACGAACATCTATGTTTTAATCAATCAGAATTTCAATAGATTTTTTTTTAATTTTTGGTGTATATGCCGAAAAGTCTATCTATGAGGTGTGGACTGTACTTTGAGATACTTTGCCGATCTGACTGAGTAAGGCGCTGGTGGAGTTGGAATAAAATACTTGATGAGCTTCAAAGACTAGCATCTGGCTGCGTGCTTGACCATAGTGGAGACTTCTTGGTAACTTGGAGGAGATAACTGACTGGGAACGCTAAACTTCCCGTATTATATGATCTAATTGTATGTCTCACTACGTATAGCTATGGCCGAGCAGACGTGAAATGTAGTCATATAATTGGTTAATAATTTTCACATAACATTATAATTTTACATATGTGCGATATTAAGCTTTTACATAACATATTTTGGAGTGAAAGGTACATATTTTGTCTCATTCGACATTTAACGGTTATTACCGTGTTGCGCTATTGTGCGCTTACATGTATTGAACATAAGGTTTATATTTTATTAACAATAAGATTATTTCGTATACATAGCAAAATGTAGGATATGATTATACATTATTAACTATGGATATATGATAGTGTGTACATAACTAATGTAGGATATTATAACTTTACAAACAAAATGACTATACAAACTGATTAACTAGCCTAAGTATATTATTAAAATTAATCCTACATGCGACAGTCTCCCCACGTGCGCTAGCACTACTTAACAGAGGAGCATATAACTATTAAACGTGTACTGGGACGCCGAATGGAGCCTGCGACGGTGTCGATGTCTGCTATTTGTACTCGTCCATCCGGGCCGGGGTATGTCTTCCGTCTTCCTTGAGGCCAGGTCCCTCGTGGCATCGTGTTGTCTGCCATTCCAAAATTTGTCAGCTAGTAATTGACAGACTTTCCATGAACTGAGAGATAGTTTATGGTCATTAAAGAAACCAAAAAGGGATATGGCATTGTACCAACCAATCAGGAGATGACTGGGGGCCAGGGCTTTTATGCCCAAATAGGGGTTGACGGGAGTGAGAGGGCGCGAGTTGATGATATACTCGGCCTCTAGAAGCAAGGTGTGGAGAACCTCTTCATGTGGTGATCCTCTGCATGTACGCCACCTCTTGCGTTTTTTGGAGATATATCGTAGTACTCCCCTTGGGCCAACGATGTAGAATCTCTGCTTGAATTCGTTTATTATAGTTGCGTGGTTGCCATGGTTCATTTTCTCATGGCAGTGTTGTAGAAAACTCTTTCTTTGCGTGTAAATCAGGGATGAACGCCTTGTTTCTGTAATTGTCCCATTTTTATCGCGTACAACAGCGACCATATACAACTGAGATTTCTTATGTAATCGTTTATCAGCCTGTAGGTCTTCCATTTCTTCGTGAAATAATACATTTTGACTTCGTCTAATAAGTAAGAGCTCGGTGAGCCTAATATGCCCCAGATTCATTTCTGTTTCTGTATTCTTTATTAGCAAATAGGCCTTGAATGCCTCGGCCGCAACCAGGACGCAAACCGTAGCCCTAACAAGCCAAATGTATTTACAAAACCTACTTACTAAAAGGAGATAATCGAATTGATTAAGATTTTTATTTCTAACTTCACAAATTAATTTAATAATCAAAGGAGTTGTGCGAGCCGTAACGAGAGTGGCCGTTTCCCCCCACTCTTCGCTCTCGCTCGCCGTGAGGAAGTATACGGTTGCGGCGTAAATATTTTCACTCGCATCGCAAAACACGTGTACTTTCCTGTTTTCCGCGGTTTTAGGGTAATCGATCGCGTGAAATTCTACGTTTTTCTTTTTAACATATGGCGCAGTTGTGGGTGACGACGCGGCCCCGAAAATGAAACGGGTCATACGAGACTCCGCAGGCGGCGTATTTCGGTCTTTCCCCCTCCATAAAAAACGTAGACTATCACGGTGTGAATCGATTACTTCAACTTGCAAAAACATTTCGCGGATATTGACTATTAATGCATTTTTATCGAATCGTATCTCGAGATTATAGAGGCGACGGAGAGCATGGTCCTTATTGTGGGGCAACGTTTCGTCTTCGTTGCGCCACAAGAGGCCAGCTTGGTACCTATTGACGTCGGGTAGTTTTTTACACGTTTTGTCGAGAATGTCTAACGCGCGTTGTTCTGGGTCTGCCCTGGGTACCTTTTGTTCAACCCCTAAAGACTCGATGTTGCAATGAGCCTTCGTTAATTCCAGATTTTCAGATTTTGAACTCACTGGGGTCATATGATTAACGAAAGCTGTGATGGATTTAGATAAAAAATACCGGCCATGCAATACCCAACCGAGGCGAGTTAGTGAGGCGACGGGTTGATTCTGATTTCCACTCAGAATTTGTCGCGACACAATTAAATGCCAGTTATCTTGGCCTATTAATACAGTTGGTATGGCTTGTTCATATGAAATCTCATCGATTATTTCTTGAAGATGGACGCATTTTGCTCTTATGTCCCGCGGCACCTCTTGAGGAGAGATATTGAGCCGCGAGATGGTGCATGCTCTCATCTTTTCGTAATTGCGACTGCAATGACCGCGAACAGAAACTTGTATATGACACGAGTCGTAGTCTTTCATCATGTTACCACCTATGCCTGTGATAGTTAACGGCTCACCACTTTCCCTCGGGGCTATTAAATCTGCCGTTTCTCTTTCTACGAGACTCATAGTAGAGCCCTCGTCTAACAAGGCGAAAGTACAAACGGTACCCAGGGGACCAGACATTTCGATAGGTACGACTTTAAGAAACGTGTTGACTGAATTTAAGTGATTGACATTTGTCACGTTAGCGCGCGTAATATTTACTGTTTGTTGCGTGAGCCCATGTAACAGTTTGTGGTGGCCAGCCTCACACTGGTTTACACCACAAGGTACATACTTACACTTAAAGGGCCTTTTATGGGACGCGGCTAAACACCTAAAACACAGTTTGTTATTTTTCGCGATCTCCCAACGCTTACTTACTGAGGATTTCAAAAATTCGTTACACTTCGCTAATAAATGGGTATTGCCACATAATATGCATTTATTATCTTGCGCTAAAGGCGCTGACTGCTTCTTATTATTATGAGACGTGCCCGATTTCCTGAAATCCTTAGTTTTACTGACTTTTAGGAGTGTTCGCAACGGCTATATTTTGCCGACGCGTTATATCGTTATGCTATTTTTTTATAATCTAATATTTTTTAAGCTATAATATATTAGTTAGCTTATAATATTTTTTATATCAAAATTTCGTCGAGCGTTCTTTGCGATAATCGTTGACTCGTTACGTTACGGTTTAAGCTACTGCTAAGTGTTGACTAATATTAATATTTTTTATATTAAAATTTCGTCGAGCGTTAGTTGCGATATAATCGTTGACTCGTTTCGTTACGGTGTACGCTACTGAGTTTTGACTAATATAACTTAATTATATTAATACGATACGATGAGTTTCGAACAGTTTGTTATTTTTTTAATAAAATTTATAGAATGCCATGCCAAATGAAACATTCTTTATTTTGCCAAATTAAATAAACTCATTGAACTTTCCTTCGTACTTACTTAACTTACTATAGTACAGGCTTAGGACTTAAGCTTAGGGCTTAGGCTTAATTTTCAACGAATCGGTAACATTATGTAAATTTTTTATAATTATCATCTTTTTATATTCCGAAAGTGCACGAAACAAAACGAAACAATAACAATTTTTCAAATTGAAAAAATAACACTCACGCATCGTAACGAACGAATTGTTTGTTTGAATATGAAAAATATTACTAATAGAAATAGTAAGACAAGGACGCCGTTATAATATATTATCACTTTGTCTTGCTCTAGACGTGAAAAGCACTTCATAGACGCCTGCAAGTTCAGTTAATAACCGCCATTAAAAAAATAGTTACTAGTTTACGCAAGAAATGATAGATGGCGCTGTTCTCATTTATATTCAAATAATTTTTAGATACTAATATAATAGTATGTCTGATTATTTGTATATATTCGAATATATTAATAAAAATTAATATTAGTAATATTTATTCTGCTACCTAATATAACGAACACCCCTACTGACTTTAGCGTTGGCTTGAAACGAGGAATGTTGCGGCGTCGTATCGCACTCGTAGTCCGAGCTACTACTACTGACGTCGCGTGGTGGGGGTGGCCGGTGATCTAGTGATCGCATAGACGACCGCTCGTTATGTGCGACGTTAATATGAGCTCTCCCTTTGCGATGTTGTGATTTACGCGCATAACTACTTATTTCATTTAAAAAGTTGGCCATGGCTACTAAGCCAGGCACACTGGAGTTCGCTGCTTTATACTTACTCCACTCGTAGCGAACAATTAAATTTAATTTGTCCACTATTTTATTCACTAACTCGGGTGAATGTAAATAATTTTCCTGGCGCAGCGACTTAATGGTTGCCACCACATTGGCAACATGGCTCGCGAATGACACAATATTGCTATTGTCTTCAGATAATCGCGGCATACGTTTTGCGTTATGAATTTCAGTGAGGACTATTTCCTCAGGATCCCCGAAGTGCCTCTCTAAGGCTTCCATTATTTCGAAAGGATCTTGGACCGTGTACATAATGGATTTCACGGCCGTGCGAGCTTCTCCTCTTAAGGCCTTACGGATTCGACTTACATTAATGACAGGGCTGAAAAATGGCGCGCTGTCTTCGAACTCGGCCCGGAACGCTATCCACTCTGTAATATTGCCATCGAAGTGAGGCAGTTCGGGGATCGACCTGTGAATTACAGGCGTCGCGACGTCGTTAGTGTATGTGCGGGCGTTACGATCGCGCCTACCACTAGGACGCGGGTCCTCGTTGGTGTGTCTAATGGCTGGTCTCGAAACCTGCTGATTAGTGACCCAGTTAGAAACACGCGACTCTTCTATAATACCGTGCTGCGCATCGCCGTTGGAAGACCGCGCGGCGTCAATGCGCGCGATCTCCAACCTACATTTGGCGGCTGCGGCAGCCCGTTGAGCCTCTTCCAACTTTGCCTGCTGCATTTCGAGCTCAGCCATCATAACACTGAGGTTACTACTTACCGGGGGTGTGCGGAACGTCTACAACAGTGCCCGTTGCACTTCTATTATTTAACGCGTCTTCATATAACCCGTCTCGCGACACAGGTCGCGGAGGCGGATTCGCGACTTCCTTACTACCTACATTTTGGCTATGGGTTGCGTCCGTGGTTGGACTGGTGCCTTTGCTCCACGTGTTGGTTTCACCAGGACTGGTGTCACCTGAGGGCGGTGTATTTTCTCCGACCAGATGGTCCGGAGAGGGCAGAGGGCCCTTAGAGCGTAATGACCTGTCTGTCATTTTTAAGCGCACGTGGGGGTCCCTAACCAATTTACCTTAATACTACCTAACCCTAAATTTATCACTGCACTACAAAAGTCTTTTTACTCAATTGGTGTACTCGGCGAAGGGATGCTAAGCTTTCGCTCCAACAATCCCCTGTGGCTCGTGGAAGGGTTGCCGTGAGGCGATTTTGTAGGCGGGTTGCCTATACCACGAGTAGCAAGCGTTAGCTCAAACTGACTCGGGCCAGATACCACGGAGAACGAGCGTGTGTTGCTCAACTTTCTCCGGGCCTTATACCACGAATAGCGAACAGCTGTTCAAGCTATTTGAGGCTAGATACCACAGGGTAGCGAGCTTAGCGTGCTCAAGCTGCCCTGGGCCGAATACCGACGTAATACAGCTAAAGCTGTCGGCCAGGGTTTTAAACCTGGCGTTTTTCTTGATTATCCGGTGCTCGTAGGACAATATGAGGTGTGGACTGTACTTTGAGATACTTTGCCGATCTGACTGAGTAAGGCGCTGGTGGAGTTGGAATAAAATACTTGATGAGCTTCAAAGACTAGCATCTGGCTGCGTGCTTGACCATAGTGGAGACTTCTTGGTAACTTGGAGGAGATAACTGACTGGGAACGCTAAACTTCCCGTATTATATGATCTAATTGTATGTCTCACTACGTATAGCTATGGCCGAGCAGACGTGAAATGTAGTCATATAATTGGTTAATAATTTTCACATAACATTATAATTTTACATATGTGCGATATTAAGCTTTTACATAACATATTTTGGAGTGAAAGGTACATATTTTTGTCTCATTCGACATTTAACGGTTATTACCGTGTTGCGCTATTGTGCGCTTACATGTATTGAGCATAAGGTTTATATTTTATTAACAATAAGATTATTTCGTATACATAGCAAAATGTAGGATATGATTATACATTATTAACTATGGATATATGATAGTGTGTACATAACTAATGTAGGATATTATAACTTTACAAACAAAATGACTATACAAACTGATTAACTAGCCTAAGTATATTATTAAAATAAATCCTACATGCGACACTATCTCAATCATCTAAATACAAACACAACTACTACAACTAGTACATAATATGATCTCAGTATTGTAAAATCATAATAATATAATGAATATCTATGTCTTAAAAAACGTTATAAGCAAAGTCTATACAAAGTGCTAGTATACTCATAAATTCAACGCACCCCTAACATATTTGTTAACCTTCTTCCAATTCTCACTGCGATCAGTTTTGAGGGCAAGAAAAAGAGTGCAATTTTGAACTTTATTTTATGGCAATAAGATGCTCATGGAGAATCCATGTAAATTAAAGGTTCTAGTTTTCAGGACGCAACTCCGAAGCAATTTTTCTTCATCCCTCCCTTCAATATGTTGCAGTTACTTCTAAAAGGCGCCATATATCTTATATGGTCGGCTATTATGCAAATCACTTTGGTCCGGACTGAACCGGTAAATACCGGTTTTTCTATTAGAGAGTATATGTAACGTTCATTACCTATGTGTTATAATTAAAGAAAAATCGGAGAAAACACTGGCAGGTCTTATCTATACATATAATAAAACAATAAAAATATTTTGTCTGTACATTTAGTATTTTTGACTAAAATGGATAGAGGGACACTTAAAAAGAATAATAGAAAGCAAAAAAATTTTTTTGGAATTTCTTGTCTGTCTGTCCGTCTGTCTGTCTGTCTGTATGTATGTACGCGTTTCACGCAAAAACTACTGGACGGATTTGAATGAAACTTTTTTTGTTGTATAGCTATTAAGCCTGGGCAACATATACTTACTTACTTACTTACTTACTTACTTCGATGGCTCGACGACCCAAAGAGGATCTTGGGCAACATATAGGCTATAATTTATTATGAAAACTGGAACACCTGATGAAGAACCTTAACAGAACAGCTAAACTATAAGAAATATGGAAATGGTGCCTTAACAAAAGTCGTTCAACCTGATGAGCATTTTCTGATGACGTACAAAAATTGAAGATCTGGAACATCTGATGAAGAACTGCAAGAGACCAGCTACACTATAACATATATGGAAATGGCGTCTTATTAAAAGTCGTTCTACCTGACGAGCATTTTCTGCTCACGTATAAAAATTGAAGATCTGGAACATCTGATGAAAAACTCCAAGTGTGATTTTTCATCTAAGCGAAACTCATGCGGGCGAAGCCGCAGGCGACAGCTAGTAATTAATAACAAAATAATTCCCCATTTATTTATGCACAAGCTGTTCCCCTCGGTTTTTGCTCCCAAAGGAATTTCGGGATTCTGGATATGGGATCTTGTGAATAATAAATAAAAAAATTTTTTGTAACCGAACCGACAGTGACAGAGATTAGTGCAAATAATAAAAAAAATAAAGTCTAGTTTTATTACATTATTATACATTTGTTTGCTAATGAATTGAAAGTCCTGCGTCATCTAATAACAAATATATCTTTCAGGCAAAGAAAATTTTGATTTGAGTATATTTATTCCCTTCCGAAATTACCTTAAAACTCCAACTGAGTACGTAAATACGTTTTGTAAGATCAAAAATATTTGTGAAAGAACGAAGTTTTCTTCCACAATACACTCCCAAAAGTTTAGGGACTCTTAATAATTTTAACAAACTCCAATTTCTTTCCTCAAAAGTTTGTTTGGATTCGACACAAACATTTTTATTGTATTCACACCTCATTAAAAAGACTTAAGTTTATTAGAATAGAATAAAAAAATACTATAAACACATGGCTGAAAATCTTAAAAGTTTGTTTATAAGAATTCAAATTTAAAAATATTTTGTTAATTATTGGTTTTTCTTCTAAGCTACTATTTATATACCTACATATTTAAAACTTTATGGTACACACATACAAAAGTACAGTACAAAAGGTGGACTTTACGCTAAAAGCATTGTCTGACAGCCTAACCTTAGCTGTTATCGTACAGACAGATCGCATTACTCAATATTAGTAGAACTAAAATTGATTTGATTAGTTTGACTTAGATATTTCGCAAGATTCTGGGACTGACGGCAAATGGAGAATTCGAAGCAATGCCGAGGTAGAAAATCTCATCGGCGAGCCTAACGTAATGGGCGAGACCAAGGCACAGCATCTTCGCTGTCTCGGCCATGTTATTCATTCATTCATTCATTTATTCACTGTACAATATTTACAATTAATCATTATACAATGTTACAGAAACCAGTATTGGTTTTTCCGAACATTGGAATCGCCTGTTATTTTTATGTATTAACTACGTACGACACATTAATCATAAGCAGGTAGATACGAGTATGACACAATGCATCGCTCGGTCGCATGACGACAGCAGGCCGTAGAACACTTTGACTGAGGCACTCAGGACCGGTTTGGAAGCTACTCGCTAGCTTGTTGTGAGAATGGAGGGTGATTGAGCCGTGAAGAGAGCCTATCTGGGCCGGCCAATCGATCGCCGCCCCCTATTTTTGAAAGTGTGACATACCGCCGAAAACGCATAGACTATTATGTCGCACTCGTCCTACTATATCACTAAAAACATAAAAGCCGTATTTTTGAAATCACTCGTCTAGCAATGTTGCCAGCGATATGAAAATAATGCGAGAAATAATTTCTGCTCCATTTTACGCAACGAAAACCGAATCGGTAACGGATCGTAAAAACAATGTTAATGTAAAAAATGTAGGCGTTAAACAGAACGCAAAAATGAAAATTATATTAGACTCCATCTATATCCGGTTGTCTATGTCATTCATGATTTTGACGTAAAAAACGTTCGACTGCAATCATACGAAAAAGAGTGCTCTAGACCATTCGTTCCGAATTATTCGACATAGACAATTCAAAAATACGGAATAATGGATGTCGAATGAAAAATCATTCGGCTCACGCTTTTTAGGTGAGTCACACTTTCGAAAATAGGGCCCCAGGTACCTCTGGAGCGATGTGGTGGAAGCTGACCTACGCGAGCTGCAAGTTGGCGACGACTGGCGGGAGCTTGCGAGGGACCGGAGACGCTGGCGGCGGCGGCGTGCTCTTGTGTTGGAGGCCTAGACTCATTTTGGGTCACTCGGATAGTAGTATTATTTATATGTGAAAACAAAGGCTGCGGTCGTCAGCTGGAAAAAACCGTTAATCAACCAACCAAGTCCACTATTTGCCTATATAATGGGAACAAAACATGTTATCAAAAAATTATTGAGAACTGCCACACTACTATGAAAACCATTGCAATTTATGAAAAAAATAAGGGCTACACTTGCTTCCATAAGATGATGGCTTTTCCTCTTTCCTGATTCCATTACTCAAAGTAATGGTGATAGGATGTAAAAACCGGGGAAACTGTAAACACAAATTATTTTTTTTACAAATGGGGGCATGGACATAAGGGCTATTACTATGATATTTTGCAAGAATAACCTATAATAATAATATTAGCATCGCTATTTTGTTGCTTGGGAATATTGTGAGAAAAACTATGACATATCTTTATTCAAGTATTCAGATCCATATTGTATGCACGTGATATCATGTATGCACATGGTATCACAGTACGAATAACTCCTTCAGGAAAAAAACATGGTCAGCATATACATCAAGGGGCAATAGTAGATTTTACAACAAGTGCACAAAACGAGGGCTGATAGTAATGTCGAGGATAAAAATCGTTTTGTGGACGAGTTATAAACTCTGCTTTTCACTTCGATTGCGAGGAAATAAAACAGTAAACGCACGAAAAAACAAGAGCTGTTTCCCGCCGCTTCATTTTTTTTACATCTTACGACATTGATATTAGGCTTCGGCTGCAGACCTATACAGCCTCCTATTAAATTAATTTTGCAATAATAATTTTCTTATATTAATTAAATAATTTTAATATTATTTATGTCTTAAAAAACACATAAGGCAAATAAATTAAAGTAAATATTATAAAATAACAAATTCTATCTATGAACTTCTTATTATGTTTGGCTGTATGGCTCATTATCTTTGCCCTAATATAGATACATTTATGAGTAGATACATTACTGCCCTTGTGCACAAAATTCGATTTTGTGCAGCCTATATCCTGCACAAATAAGCACTTTCTGAGCATGAGAAGTGAAAAATAAATTATTATCACTATTTTATTTTTTATAGAAACAAAATCCTAACTAATATTATAAATACGAAAGTGAGTTTGTTTGTTTGTTTGTTGGTTTGTTTGTTACCTCTTCACGCTTTATCCACTGAACCAATCCTCCTAAAATTTCGCATACATATAGCTGGAAGTACGGAGAAGGACATAGGGTACTTTTCATCCAGGGAAAAAGTACTGTTCCCGTAGAAAATTCACGCGGGCGAAGCCGCGGGCGAAAGCTAGTTTTATATAATTTTAAACAGAAACATATTTTTTACTTCTAATTCGTAACCTATAATGTTAAAAGTGACTATTTTAATTAACCTTACATAATTTCTCTATGACCACACTGTAAATCACTAAACCTTGGTCGCAGGGTCTGACCACAAGCAGGTTTAGGATTCATTTACATAGCAAACCACCACTTATGTTTACAGGCGTGGTTTTATTTCAAAGGAAGACCGTACTCCACAATGTATCCATACTAATATTATAAATGCGAAAGTTTGGATGTGAGTTTGTGAGTTTGTGAGTTTGTGAGTTTGTGAGTTTGTGAATTTGTGAGTTTGTGAGGATGTTTGTTACTCAATCGGCGAAATAGGAAATTGGCGAAGTTTATCGACAAATAGTGCCTAAAGTTGACATCTGTGTTACCGGTACATAACTATTTACCGGTGTTATTTTACAACTTTTACAAGGTAATTCTTTTTATTCACACTCTTAGGCACATGCTTTAGACACTATTCTCTTGTTTTTTGCCACACACTTGATAACACTTTTCAAAATTAGTATTTTTTTATTTTTTTTAACAAAAAGTAGGTAGGTAGATCGTCGTTGGTTAGGCCAACTGGTTTTGCTCGCCCTAAATTTGATATCAATTGTTCATTCTTTTCCTTGCAATACCTCCATCATTTGCCTTTTATCTCTTTGTTAAAATGTCCACCTCGAGCCGTGCTGTGACTGCTCGTCAGATTGATATCCAGCTGAAGGCAGCCCTACTCAAACAACAGGCTGAGAAGCATGAGAAAGACCAACTACTTTTGGAAAGGGAACAGAATGAACACGAATTCCTATTATTACTAAATAGAAATACTCAGCTGACACATGAACTGTCAGAAAGTAAAATTATCGGAGACCAGATGAAGGAGCAGCTTGACCAGCAACAGTTAGAGATAGGATCTTTCCGCCAATGCAGTGAGACGTATGAGGACATCCTCACACGGAACACCATGTTAGAAAAGGAGCTAGGAGAGGCACGGAGGCAAATTGAGAGTTACGAGCAGGTTGCTCAGTCATATCAGTCTTCTGAGATCAATGACCCACATAACATAATCACTGTGGTTGCATCCGCTCCTCTCTTACCTACTTCCCATGAAATTGACCTTACAAGTAAATCTGCCTGTAATATTTGCAAAAATAATAAATGCTTATCGGATTACAAATTGAGCCACAAAAAATGTAAAAAACTTTATAGATTAAATAAAATTATCAAGAAAAATTGCATTCAAACAAAAATTAATAAGAAAAAATCTTGTTTATTAAAAACTGGTGTGGCTAAATTGACTCGATAAATAGCACTTGTACACTGTCAATCACCACATTGGATCGAATGCTGGGAGCATTCGCCGTTAATATGCGTTACAGACGATTTAGACAATAGAAACAATGCACAAACCACTTACCACGTAGGCAGGCTTCTAGCACGATTCCTCACGAATAGTTCTTCCTTTAGACACCTGGCCGGCCAGCCACACACGATTATAAAGTTCCAAAAACACTGTTGAGCACTTGAAGTTTGATTAGGATAATTGAGTAAAAAAGATGTAATGTTTGGTGCGCGCGCGCGTTCGATTCAACGTCCAGACTCAGAATCGTTTACTGGTTCTGCCACCAGCCTATGGCGCTGTATTCCAAGACGCCGGTAGGATAGTACATGCGCCGGCGGTAATCCGGGCGCTCCATTGGCTAAATCGCCTGCAGCACGACGAATCATGATGATTGACAAGTGCGTCGATAACGCGCGCGAAATTCGAATTGAAAAGTAAACGAAGTTTACGTTGAAAACGGAACATTCCGCCCACCAAAATACCAATGGGATTTTCCCAGAGTAAGAATAAGAAACGGTAATTAACGATAAATATGTTTAAGTTACTATCCTAAACTTAAAAGCTAAGAAATGCTAAGTTATAACGATTATACGGATGGTAGAGGACATAGTTTGACCAAAGGTCTCTTAAGCGAGTGATCTCTGGCTGTTCTAATGGTTGCGACTCTAACTACCCCATCAGGGCCAGGATGCAAAGAAACAACTCGTCCTAATGCCCATTGAAGAGGAGGCCGATTGTCCTCTTTTATAAGTACGATTGAGTTTACAGTTAACGGTGTTGAGTCCGTGGTCCATCTTGCTCGCTGAGTTAACCCATGTAAATATTCATTTTTCCAGCGTTTCCAAAATAGTTGTTGAAAAGATTGGATAAGTTGCCATCGATTCAGTCGATTGATTTTTACGTCCTTGTAGTCGAAATCAGGAACTGCTGTAAGAGGTTCTAGCGTTAAAAAATGACCGGGCGTAAGAACGTTCAAATCGTTAGGATCCGAGCTCAATGGACACAAAGGCCGCGAATTTAAAATTGATTCGATCTGAGCGAAGAGTGTGGTAAGCTCTTCAAACGTTAAGACCTGATCGCCAACAATACGGTACAAATGACTCTTTGCGGCTTTGATTTGGATTTCCCACACCCCTCCGAAGTGGGGAGCAGAAGGTACGTTACGTTTAAAATCTATTTTTTCCGCATGAGAGGCTTGTTCGATACATGATGCTAGTTGTGAACTTGCACCAACGAAATTCGTACCGCAGTCAGAGTGAATAACATTGCAGCGGCCACGACGAGAAACGAAGCGACGCAATGCCGCGATGAAGCCGTCAGTCGATAAAGTAGAAACCACCTCAAGGTGCACTGCTTTTGTACTCAAGCATACGAATAAACACAAGTACGCTTTATCGATTTTAGCACCACGATGAAGCCCGAGCTTAATTCGAAAAGGCCCTCCTAGATCGACACCTACGACAGAGAAAGGTTTTGCCTGATTGACACGAAAGGCCGGAAGGTCGCTCATAAAAGGTTGCAAAGGTTTCGGTTTAAGACGGTAGCATCTTATGCATCTTGAAAGATGATGACGTACAGCATGCTTTGCCGCAAGTATCCAAAACTGTTGTAAGATCAGATAGTTGGTTGTGTTCAGACCGGGATGAAAATTGTTTCGATGAATAGATTCGATTACAGCGGATGTAAGAACACTCTTTTTGGGCAATAATGCGGGATACTTCTGTTCGAAGTCAAGATCGGAGTGCGCTAGGCGCCCGCCTACTCTGAGTATACCCTGCTCGTCCAAAAACGGGTTTAGTTTACGAAAACTACGAGGTAACTGTATCTTTGATTGTAATTTGGATATGACATCCGAAAAACAACGTTGTTGGAAATGTTTCACGATAATTAGTAACGCACGATGACGCTCAGCGTCCGTTACGAAAAGATTATCTGATCGCGGAACAGTGTTACGCATGTTATTACAAAACCTGCGAACGTAAGCGATAATGCGACAGATTTTATCTAAAGAAGAATATTTTTCGAATAGTCGATCAATTATAGAAGTTTGGTTTACGCTTTCGATTTGATCCGAAACGAGAACTGTGGTGCGACGCTGCTCAGAGAGCACCGCATTGTCATCGTTTGAGCGATTTTTCGATGTATCGATCGGCCACTCAGACTGTGGTTGAGACAACCATTCTGGGCCCGCCCACCATAGGGCATTGTTTAGCAAATCGTGAGGCAATTGCCCACGCGAACAAACATCTGCAGGATTTGTGACAGATGGTACGTGCCTCCAGCACTCGGTCGGCACGATATCTTGAATGTGACTTACGCGGTTTGCAACGAATGTCACCCAGCGAGAAGAAGGAGCTCGCAACCAGGACAAGGTAACGGTGGAGTCACACCACACATAAGTGTCATGAACAGGAATCCGCAGCGTGCCCTTGACAAATTTGATAAGGTCTGCGAGCAAAAGTGCACCACACAGCTCTAGGCGAGGTAACGATTGACGTTTCAAAGGAGCTACACGAGCCTTAGCACAAACGAGAAAGACGCGAACGGAGCCGTCAGACTCGGTAACGCGCAGGTATATAACGGCGCCATATGCTGCTTCGGAGCTGTCACAAAATCCATGCAGTTGATGTGATTGAGCGCTATCGGTAGCGTATTTACGTGGAATCTTAAGATTCCTAACTTGAGGAAGCTGTTCGGAGAACTTTTCCCATAGAGAGATAATTTCCGGTGGGGGCTTATCGTCCCATGAAAGACCTAGAATCCAAAGCTTTTGAATAAAGCATTTAGCTTGAATTGTTAAAGGAGATAGAAAACCCAGAGGATCGAAAATTCTGGCAACCTCACTCAAAATCGTTCGCTTGGTGCATGGTTGATTAGATGGATTAACGGTAAAGACGAACGAATCCGAAGCAGGCTCCCACTTAAGGCCCAGAACCTTGATAGTTGTGTCTTCAGTTTCGGTAAAAGTGATTGCTTCTGAAAGACACGCCTCCGCGGGAAGATCGCTAAGTAGCTCGGGTCGGTTACTCACCCATTTTCGGAGCTCAAACGAGCCAAGACCGAAAAGAGCGATGAGTTGAGTTTTGATTTCTCTGGCGTCCTTCAGCGATGAGCTTCCGGATATGACGTCATCAACGTATATGTCGGAAGTTAAAACGGTTTTGGCCTTTGGGTACTTGTGACCCTCATCGTTGGCCAGTTGCTGAATAGAGCGGCACGCCAGGAATGGAGCGGAAGACACTCCGTACGTTACGGTATTTAATACGTACTCTTGAAGAGGCTCATCTGGGTGAGCTCGCCAGAGAATACGTTGATAATCACGATGTTGAGGAGCTAGGTTGATTTGACGGTACATTTGGCGCACGTCTGCCATGAAGACAATTGCGTGCTCACGGAAATGAAGAAGGATCTCTACGATATTTGATTGTAGCTTCGGTCCCGTCAGCAGCGAGTCGTTTAGCGATTTGGAAGTTGCATCTTTAGCCGAGGCGTCGAATACAACGCGAAGCTTCGTTGTAGCGCTGTCGGGACGTAGCACACAATGGTGCGGTATATAATACTTGCCTTGACCCATTTGCTTGGCAGGTACCAGAGTCATGTGACCACTGTCGATATAGTCAGTCATGAACTCCACGTATTGTTGGTTTAAATTGTGATCGCGATACAGACGCCTTTCAATGGCATGAAAGCGTCGTAAGGCTATCTCTCGAGAACCTTCAAAGACTGGCTCCTCGTCGTCCTTGAAGGGGAGACAAACTACATATCTACCTGTCTCGTCACGGTAGTGATTACTGAGAAAACTATTTTCACAGCGTTGCTCTTCTGGGGTCAATCGGGAAGATTGTGGAACGTTATCGATTTCCCAGAAACGTTGAACAATTTTGTTTAAACTATCGTCTACGGTAGAAGGGGCTACTCCTAGTAGACTGGACGATGCGAGTCTGGACTTCCCAAGAAGAAGCCAGCCGAAGACTGAGTTGAAAGCTCGCGGTTGAGAGGCGTTACCCTTCAGACGTTGTTCGAGAAGTGACTCAGCAAAGACGTCGGCACCTAACAAGACGTCGATTGGACCAGGGATGTCAAAACCAGGATCAGCTAGCGGTAGTGTTTTGACCTCCTCCCATCCTTTCGTATTTAGCCTTGCTATCGGTTGATCTCCGCAAATGCTCGGTATGACGAGCATTCCCAGACGAAACTTTACGTTACAGTTGGTGCCAATGTCGCATGTAACAAAGCCACTGACTGAGGCAGGGCTGCCCCCTAACCCATAAACGTTGATATTACCAGTTATAGGTTTTAGATTTAATCGTTGAGCGGCGTGAGCCGTGAGAAAATTGTTTTGACTGCCGGTGTCAAATAACGCGCGAAATGTATGAAATTCACCAGAAGCATCACGAATCTGGACTAGAGCTGTTGCCAGTAACACGGTTGTGGTTACGGTTGGATCAGACTGAGTCAACGAATCCTTAGCCACTAAGGTCGCCGAGCTTGCCGCCGACTCCTTATGTAGCAAAGTGTGGTGTTTACGTCTACATTGTCGACATGAAAACATTGATGTGCACTCTCGCACTGAATGGGATGCGTTAAGACAATTGTAGCACCATTTCTTTTCAGTGGCCACAGCCATGCGCTCATCTATTGATTTTGCCAAAAAATCATTACAGGCCGAGATGTGATGTTCATTGCGACAGTAGGCACATTTACGAATCGGAGTGCTCGAATTGTGAGCAGGTTTCGCTTGTTGTTTATCACCAACATTTTTATGAGTAGTGACGGTGGGAGCGACAAGCGAATGCGTGACGTTATGTCGCTTGAACTTCTGAGAAGTTCCCGGTGTGTCCTTTGAAACGTTAGCGGGTTTATTGGTAACATTCGAAAAGTGCGTGTCGCGAATTAATGCTTCACCTTTAGAGTGTAAGAATGCCCTTAAATGGTTATACTGTGGAAGCTCAATATCGGTATGTTTTTCCTCAAACTCGCGTCTTAATTTGGTATCGAGTTTGGCCAGAACATTATAACAAAGAACAAAATCCCATTTATCGGTAGGTAATTTTAAAGTTTTTAAAATTGTTAAGTTCTCATCGATCGTGTCCAAGGCGCGTCGAAAATCTTGAGCGTTCGAAGTCTTTAAACTAACGTCCAAGATATCACGCCAGCACGTAAACGCTAATTCGCGTTTATCTTCATAACGGGACTTGAGAGCCTCGTACGCACTTAAATAATGTTCACTTGCAACAGGAAAAGTTCTAATGAACGATAAAGCATCACCACTTAAAACTGACACGAGATAGTGAAATTTCTCAATATTACATAAGGAGGTAGAATCATGTATCAACGCGTTATAAGTTGCAATGAACTCAGGCCATTCCTTGATAGCACCGGAAAAAGTTGGCAACGAAATTTTTGGTAACCGCATATTTCCACTGTGCGAACCGGTCAATGAATTATGTTTCGAAGTGTCAGCTTGTTGAGATGAACGTTGTTCAAATTTTCGTTGAATTGCCAACACTTGAAAATACAATTCGTCAAATCGATCCTGAAGTTCATCGTCCTCCTCATCGGCATCATCCTTAAGAAGGTCCAAAATAATAAAATGGGAGTCATGAAAACTATCAGCAATCGTTTTTATTTCATGACAATATGAAAGAAATAACCCTACTTGTGATTCATCGGTATTGGCTAAGGTACCTACTTCCAAAGCCTTCGTTAAGCGATTATATGCTATAGTTCGTTTACGTCGCAAACTGGGCAAATTATTAATAGTGTACGTATTTTCGATACCCTTTTTAATAGTAGGTTTAGATTTACGCCTTGATAGTAAAGACATAATTAATATCAAAACAATAAAACCTGATAGCAACAAATATTCGGATTCGATAAAAAAGTTTAGTTGCGAACGTCTTCAGCGAGACCGCGTTCACAAGAATCGACGAGAATCACTGGGGCGGTATTACACGACAACAGGTAATATTGTCACCTCGATCACCTGAGTTTTAAATTGAAATAAGTTAAATTGATAAGGATGAATTAAATGAGCGTTAGGAACACTAAAAACGGTTTGCGATATTCGTTAATGTACGGTAAATAAAAAAATAAAAATCAGTTTTTTTTTTTGTAAAAACAAAAAAACTATGATTTTTAACCTAAAACGGTAATAATGAAAATGTGAACGCACCAAAATTCGTTGAAAATATGATACGATAAACGATACAACGTCACGATAAAAAATATTTCGTAATTTGAAACGAAATAAATTTTCGATAAATAAATATCAAGAGGAAACGTTGAACGGTTGGAAAAAAGTAGTCGAGTTATAACGAACTATCAACATAAAATTATGAGAAGGTGGATTTGCAATATTGTATTATTGCGAACGGTAAAACGGTAGATAATTTTATGCTAATAAGTATAGAACGACAAAAGAATTGATTTTCAACAAATATTCTAGAAACTGATGGAAGCCATCTTAAATCGATAAACGGTAGGTAAGGTACTCAACAAAACAAAATGGAACAAAGACTTGTTTTCCGATTAGTAATTGAAACAAAATGTTATGTTTATTCGTTTTAGCTGTACTAGTAAGTATAATAAGCGTGGAATACGGTAAATGAAGTAGCAATTACTAAATCGAATTGGTATTTGGCGGCAGACTGAAGGTAGGTATCCAAAGTTCCCGGGTTTCGGCACCAAAAAATGTGGCTAAATTGACTCGATAAATAGCACTTGTACACTGTCAATCACCACATTGGATCGAATGCTGGGAGCATTCGCCGTTAATATGCGTTACAGACGATTTAGACAATAGAAACAATGCACAAACCACTTACCACGTAGGCAGGCTTCTAGCACGATTCCTCACGAATAGTTCTTCCTTTAGACACCTGGCCGGCCAGCCACACACGATTATAAAGTTCCAAAAACACTGTTGAGCACTTGAAGTTTGATTAGGATAATTGAGTAAAAAAGATGTAATGTTTGGTGCGCGCGCGCGTTCGATTCAACGTCCAGACTCAGAATCGTTTACTGGTTCTGCCACCAGCCTATGGCGCTGTATTCCAAGACGCCGGTAGGATAGTACATGCGCCGGCGGTAATCCGGGCGCTCCATTGGCTAAATCGCCTGCAGCACGACGAATCATGATGATTGACAAGTGCGTCGATAACGCGCGCGAAATTCGAATTGAAAAGTAAACGAAGTTTACGTTGAAAACGGAACAACTGGAACCATAATATATAAAAATGTTTGCTCTAAATTAGATTTAACTGAAAAGAAATTGGCGGAGAGTCAGGAGTTGTATAGTGCCGACATAGACAGACTTAAATCCAGCATCTGTAAACTTGAAGGGCGATGCTCTGAGCTCATGAAAACAATTGATTCATGTCTAAACGAAGTCTCCGAACATGTGGTGGCTATGGAGTCACTGATTGAAGATAAAAGGTGCATAGAAGAGAAACTGAACTCTGCAACCAAGTTATGTACCTGTGGGGTGATTAACAAACCCGTTATCAGTGACTCCCTACCAACTCTCTCTCCATGTGACGGTGACTTGCATACATCCTCAACCACCCAGTTTGACTGTGCCGGTGCTGATAACTCACATAGTACTTTGATATTTTCTGACAGTGTAGGTCGCAATATGGGTTACTTGTTCAGCCAGCACCTAGAGAACATCACAAATTATTGCCTACCTGATGCAACCTACACCCAAATAATAGACAGTATCAAAACTACTAATATAAACAGCAACTCAACTATTGTATTACTTATTGGTAACTGTAATAAATTGTTAAAAAAGGATATTATTCGCGGTTTAGAATCTCTGAATGATTTGAATGTATATAAAGTAATAATATGTGCTTTCCCATATCTCAGTTGCCAGCCTCCAACAAAAAATAAAAGCATTCACTATTTTAATACATTAATTCATACTATGACATGTAGTCATCATAATAGTAAATTAGTCTTTTTTGATACTAATAGTTTTATTGGTGAATGTTCACTGACTAAAGATAATATATATCTTTCCAAGTTTTCTAGACGTAAAGTTGCTACTTTAGTAGCTTATACTATAAATTTCTGGACGAGTTTACATTGTAAACAAAAAATTAGTCATAAGACAACATCTACAGAAGTGCCAAATGCCTGTAATGGTAATTCTGTAGACATGCCCATTAATTTAAACTGCATGTTAAGACAAAGGGAAAGCCACATGAACTAACATTAGTTCACCAAAATCTAGAAGGGCTTCCCGGCAAGGAATTAATTATTGAATTATTTTTAGAAGAATATAATGTGGATATTTTATGTTTGACTGAACATTGGATTTTAGAGGGTGAGACAGTGGTCAGTCCAAACAATTATAATACTGTTAGCTGCTATAAGAGAGGGTCTACGAGTAGAGGCGGATCTGCAATATATATCAAAAATGGTCTACGCAGCAAGGAGCGTCATGACATAGTAAGACTCTCTCTTGAGCGGTGTGTTGAGGTATCCTGTGCCGAGCTTGATGGCCATATCATTATCTGTGTATACAGTCCACCCAGTAGTGTTTTCAAAGATTTCTTAGCAGTAATGGATGAAGTTCTTAGAGTAGCTTCGAATAGTAACAAAAAGTTAATTGTTTGTGGTGACTTTAATGTTGATTTATTAGTTCATTCTACTGTAAGCACCCAGTTTCAAAATCTTTTCAAGAGCTACAATCTAGATAATGTATTTTTAGAGCCTACTCGCACCACTGCCACATCTGCTACATGTATTGATAATGTCTTTAGTGAACAGGACCCACAAAATAAATCAGTTTTCAGAAAATTACCATCAGACCATTGCGGCCAATTAGTTACATTTAATATAACACCTAGCTTGAGTGAGGAAAATCATGTGTAGACCAATCACTGCTCAAAAAATTATTAAATTCAAAAATACGTTGGAAAATAAAATGTGCTCGGTGACATACACTGGTAGTGATCCAAATGCCCATTATAACAACTTATTTAGTACTGTTTCTGATGCTTTTTCCAAAACATTTACATTGAAGCAACGTAAGTTTAATAATAAATTACAATTTAACGAATGGGCTACTACAGGTATATATATAAGTAGACAAAAATTATTTGACTTGTATGCCCAGAAACAATATAGATTTGATAGTACTTTTGTTGATTATGTTAGAAATTATTCAAAAACTTTTAAAAGAGCTTGCAGACAGGCTAAGGCTAATTGTATTAAAAGGAAGATCAGTAACGCTCCTAATAAGATGAAAGAAACCTGGAGCATTATAAATAAAGAGACAGGCAAATTTAAATTGAAAGAAAATATTAAGGAAATTAAACATAATGACAAAAAAATTACTTCTACACAAGAAATAGTAAATGTTTTTGAAAATTACTTTACAAACATACCTTTAGAATTAACCTCTAGCATAAATTCATGCCCTCAAAATGCCGAATCCCTACTTAAAAGTAATGTCACCACTTGCACCTCTAAATTTAAATTCTCGCATATTGACCCTAGTGATATAATTAAAACTTTTAAAGAACTAAACATTAAGAAGTCTGAGGATCACTGGGGTATGTCTGTTAGCATAATTTTCCATATAATAAATATCATAGCTGTCGACTTAGCTTATATATTTAATGAATGTGTTGACCAAGGCATTTTTCCAAATTTAATGAAACTTAGCAAATTAATTCCACTGTTTAAAAAAGGTGAAAAATCAGAGCCTGGCAACTATAGGCCTATATCTATTTTGCCAGTCTTGAGTAAAGTATTTGAAAAGATTATGCTTAGTCAAATGCAACAGTACTTTAATATCCACAATCTATTTCACGGCCAACAATTTGGATTTACTAGTGGTAAATGCACAACTGATGCGGGAGTGGCTTTGGTTACTCATATCTTCAATGCATGGGAAGATTCACAGGATGCAATTGGAGCGTTTTGTGATTTATCTAAGGCGTTTGACTGTGTTGACCATGAGACTCTCTTGCTCAAGCTCTCTCAGTACGGTTTTGACACTAAATCATTAGAACTAATAAAATCTTATTTAAGTGATAGGCTGCAGACTGTAGACCTAAATAACGTAAAATCTAAAGGATCAAAAGTTATGATTGGCGTACCTCAAGGTTCAATTTTAGGACCTTTCCTTTTTTTAGTCTATGTCAACGACCTGCCTTATATGGTTGAGAAGCAGGCTGGTATAGTGTTGTTTGCTGATGACACGTCTTTAATTTTTAAGACTGACCGCCATAGCGAAAATGTGGATGCTGTGAACAGCACTTTGTCTGCCATATCAGACTGGTTTTCTGCTAATAACCTGATGCTTAATGCAAGTAAGACCCATTGCATTAAATTTACGCTTCCTAATGTTAGGCAGGCCCATGTTGATATCAATATAAATAGTAATAAGTTAGAGTTCATTGAAAGTACCACATTTTTAGGAATAACATTAGATTCTAAATTACAATGGGGTGCTCACATTTCTAATTTGTCTAAAAAACTGAGCTCCGCGGCTTATGCTGTAAGACGAATCAGACAACTGACGGATGTGGCAACTGCTAGGTTGGTTTATTTTAGTTATTTCCATAGCCTAATGTCGTATGGCCTATTACTTTGGGGAGCAGCTGCCGACATACAAACAATTTTTATACTTCAAAAAAGAGCTATTCGTTTTATTTACAGATTAAGAAAAAGAGATTCACTCAGAGATTTCTTCAAAGATATAGATATTTTAACCTTACCATCCCAATATATTTTTGATAACATTATGCATGTGTCGTGTATAAAAAATAAAAAAAAATAAAAAGTGTATGTTGTTGGGCGGTGTGCGCAGGGGTCTCCAACTATTTGAAGCGAAGACGGGCAATATCCCTGCGCAGTGCGATTATACACGAACAATTACTTTAGAGAGAGAGCCGGATGTAATGCTCAGGATAGAGCCTCGCACTTTTGAAGTACAAGGACCTCTTGTCTAGTAAGCCTTAGGTCCTGGGAGTCATGGGCAGGGTGATATCATTAATACAATATGGTTGGGATAGAATATAGCATTTTATTCCATAAACACACTAGCCGCTGAGGGCGGGCACATGTTATACTAATACCAAAATCTGATAAGTCTTTGCCGCAATTAAAAGTTAAAATTAACATAAACCAAATATAAGGTACCTGGCCAGGTCCGTACACAAACGTCTGTGCGCACTTAGAACGTTGTCCCGTTCACCGTTTTGTGATCCATTGGGTTCGAGCACTGGTACTGGTCGCGTCCTCAAAGCGACGCGGCGCTCCTGCACGCTCCGTTGTATGCGAGATAGTAGACGCTGGCTGGACCCTCCGAGGTTTGCGCTGAGCCACTACCGGGACCTCGGATCGGAGGCGGCGACGCGGCCTTTGGAAATAAGGTTAGGATCCGTGTGTCGCACCTTGGGGTCGCCGACGACGGGGCCTGCGCCGTGGCATGCGGTCCACGGTCCGGGAGAACCGCACCCTCTGGTGATGGGAGGACACTCCAGGAAGCGCCAATTCATACGGCCGGGCGGGCACGTGGATATCAACAGCTCATCCTCCTGACAACTTCGTGGCGGCAAATATCCCCTGTGTCCTTGCGCGTATCGCGGATTTTAAAGCTAAAGGTTAAACTATAGTCCCATGACGGGGTGCCGAGGGCGGCGAAAGTGAAAAAACCCCAAAAAATTAATAATTGCTCAAGCCATGTTACGTGTCTCGTGGCGGCCTATCTAGGAAGAGAGCGAATCGACTCCACTCGATTTGACATTTCATCTTGTCACGCTCCTTTTCGCTTAATTCGGACGCACGTCAAACCAACCTTTAATATTCTTTAAAAGAACTAACGTTTAAATAAGGTATTTATTCGTTGAATATTATAATAATCTAAGTCGACGATATTAAAGGAGAATAATTAAAATTCTACAACAATCCTACCATGATTTCTTATTTTTTTATGATAAGAAGGGTTTGTTAGGACCCTGAGACGGAACGTGTGTCACCAGCTGTCAATGTCAGACGTCCAACTCTGCAGATTTTGTTGACAGTCTAATTTAATCATAGAATGTTTTGTTATGAATGTTTAGTTTTTGATATAATTCCGTAAGTACACAAAATCGCGTCGAGTTATTGCTACCAATGGTTTCGGCGTGACTCAAAGAACGTTTTGATGTGCGGGTCTCCCTGTTTTCTTAATAAGTATTGTAAAAACAACATATGAAATTTGTGTACTGGTGTGTCACTTTCCCATTCAATTTGTCTGGAGACTAATGGATTTGAATGCCTGCTATTGTAGTGAGTCGAGAGCCTATCATGCAGGTAATACGCCACAGGAATAGTATCCCAATATATCAACTATTTCACCTAAAATATGACATGCAAAGTTGACCAGTTAGAAGTTCAAAATAATTCTGTAGTTATCACTACAATATATCCCTGAGAAACAAACATAACTTGTACGTTTCAGGGCACAGACTGGCTAGGGTTAGGAAATCATTTGTGGGAAACTGTATACGCTATTATAATAAAATACCAAAATCTGTCCTTGATATGCCTGACAAGAAATTTAAACATTATATTAAGGAGACACTTTGTAAGAAGGCATATTATACGACGGATGATTATGTAAATGACAAAAATGCGTGGCCCGAGTCTGGTACAGTGACCTCCTAAGACTGTCATATTACTCTCTAGGTACATTGTGTACTTTTACTTTTACAATGACATTTTATTAATTTATAATTTTTATTAATTTATAAATTTGACATTTAATATATAAGGTGGACTCAAATTAACTACAAATATTTTTAGGGCTGATTACTGATATTATTTAGAAAGGATATCAGTGGTTTTTTCAATTTTCTACACGCTAGTTTTCGAGAAAAATTAACTTTTTGTTTTTTGAAAACCGTAACATTATAACATCCTGTATCCTATAACATGAAACACGAGAGACGATGTTTCAGTCCTTACCTCATTGGCTAATTATTTTAACCAATTAAAATGAAACTACCTACACGCGGCCACAAACAAAAACCGCCGCCCACCGGCGCGCGCGTGAGTCCGTGTTGCTCTATGGTGCCGCTCTATCATAGAGTAACTATGGAATGGAGCAATCAATCATAGGTCTTTTTTATAGGTTTTTTTAATATTATTATTATTGGATTATTCTATTATTGGGAAGGTCTCTTGTCTTGACAAACAGAAAATAAAGATATCTGAAAACTTTTCATTTTTCCTTTCCAAATCAAATCAACAACCGGCCAAGTACGAGTCGAACTCGTGCACGAAGGGTTCCGTAGCATTCTAAAAATCACGTTTGGTGTATGGGAGCCCCCTTAAATAATTGTTTTAATTTAATTATTCGTATTATTAAGATGTGTTAGTAATAGGGTCCCGTTCGAACACTAAAAAGTGAATGTAATTCGTCCAGTACCAGCGTCTACGGATCGAAGGGCGAAAATAAAGTTTGGCTTTTATTTATGTTTTAGTGAGAGCAAATATGTTGAACCTTTTGATAGATCTACTAGTTGGTATGGCCTCATTCGCACTTGACTTTCTTTTATCATCTATGTATTTAATTGTTTTTCCGACCTAAAACTATTGCACAATAGTAACGACCATGTTCTACGAGCTATGTGCCCCGCCCACTGCCACTTAAGTTTCACGATTCTGCGGGCTATGTCGGTTACTTTAGTTCTCCTACGGATCTCCTCATTTCTGATTCGATCACGCAGGGAAACTCCGAGCATAGCGCGCTCCATCGCCCTTTGGGTGACCTTGAGCCTTCTTATGAGGCCCATAGTAAGCGTCCACGTCTCTGTTCCGTATGTCATTACTGGCAACACACACTGGTCAAAGACCTTAGTCTTGAGACACTGCGGTATTTTGGACGAGAAGATATCGCGAAGCTTCCCGAACGCTGCCCAGCCGAGTTGGATTCGACGGTTGACCTCTTTCTCAAAGTTGGACTTACCTAACTGAACTGTTTGTCCCAGGTATACATAATTGTCAACAACTTCGAGTGTAGAGTCTCCAACCTTCAGAGGAGTGGGTGCGACAAGAATATTAAAAATAATTTTCGTCTTGTCCATGTTCATTTTTAGACCCACTTGTTGAGAGGCTCTACATAGCTCGTAGAACAGATAGCCGTTGGGGCAGAAAAGTTCTCAAGTGGCGACCACGAACCGGAAAACGTTGTGTTGGCAGGCCTCCCACTCGGTTGACCGACGACCTGGTAAAGGTCGCGGGATGCGCATGGATGCGGGCAGCGCAGGACCGGTCGTTGTGGAAATCCTTGGGGGAGGCCTTTGTCCAGCAGTGGACGTCTTTCGGCTGAGAGAGAACGACCATGTTTATTTAATAAAGATGTTAAAATCCTTCCTTATCCTTGACATGAGACAAAACATTACATACTTTGTCGACTCTGCCGATAGATACTCTGTGTATTCCCGAACCGGAAAATTTAGGTGCGCTAGGGATCTCCAGTTTCACAACTCGAATCTCCTTATCAAACTCCTTCATCTGAAACCATAACTCCACAACCGCAACTCCGTCGTAGCCTCAGGCAGAGGCAAGCACCTCGTCGATTAATCGAAGAAATGATTTAAGTTAATTTGGGAGGAATGTTACAACCTCATTTTGATATACTCTGTGCACATACCAGAGATATACCATAGACGTTGTCTTGGAGATTGGTCTAATAAAAAGCTATGACATGAAGTTGTATGTTGTAAAAAATGCCTTACCGATATTCAAACCAGGACTACCTGAATATGACAATCTGCTACCATGATGCAAATGAAATTTGTACTCGGGCGTGCGAGATTTTTTCGAGAGGTATGGTCTGCGGATCAACCCAAGAACTATTCTTGGTGCCGTGCAGCGTCACCGCGAGACCGGCAGTTTCCGACCCAGGCCTGATGCAGGCCGACCGCGGTATCCTGTACGGCTGGAAGAAGATGTGTTGGACTTTTTTTAAGACACCCGGTGGCCAGCGCTGAAGACGCCGCACGTGTCTTCTTTGTGTCGAAATCATACATTTTAAAAGTGTTGCATAGCGAGGGATTTCATCCCTATCATATTCTGAGGGTTCAGGAGATGCTCCCGACGGACTATGAAGACAGAGTGGAGTTTTCGCAGTGGTTGTGTAGGAACCGAAATAATAACATTTTGTGGACAGATGAGTGCACGTTTACCCGGGTAGGCCTGTTCAACATTCACAATGAACATTATTGGACGGTTGAAAATCCTCGGATGGTTCGCCCCGATCATTTTCAACACAGATTCAGTGTGAATGTTTGGGCAGGTTTCCTTAAGGGAGAATTACTCGGGCCCGTATTTCTAGATAGACTGAACGCGGACACTTATTTAGACTTCCTACAAAATACCCTTCCGGTTTTGCTGGAAGATGTGCCTGTGTGCTACCGGAGGTGGATGTATTATCAACACGATGGCGCACCGGCGCATTTCAGTGTGCGCGTGAGGGACTACCTCACTGAGCAGTTCCAGGGACGCTGGATTGGACGTGGTGGAGTATCGGCTCGGCGGTTCGAGAACAGGTCTGGACCAGGCATCGCGTAGCCTCCACGTTCGCCAGACCTCACGCCACTGGACTTCCATGTGTGGGGTAGGGCCAAAGACCTTGTTTACGGACACGACGGCCACACCATTAGCTCAATCGACGAGCTGAAGTCGCGGATAGTGAGAGCCTTTGAACTAATGCGGAGTGACACACATGTGCTCCAAAAAGTGACAAGACACTGTGTTGATAGAGCCATGATGTGTATTCTCGAAAGAGGGGGGTATGTGCAGCAAATCTTTAATTAATTTAGGTTGTGATTTAGGGTGTACATAAACTTGTAAATAGACTTTTAAACACGCCGAATTAATGCAAATTCGAATAATCTACCTATTGACATGTCAGATTATTTTTTAATTCCTATGTATTTTCGTTAGCTACATAGATAGGTACTTACAATTATTAATGCACTTAAACAACTAATTTGCATTAATTTGTCAGTCCACAGCCTGAAAAAGTGTGATGGGAAGTCATTATTTTATTGTAAATTGTAAACTTATTAATAAATTTGATAAACCAAATTCACGTGTTTGCTCTCCTAGTCGCCTTAAACCCCAAAACTTACACTTAAATTATCATCTTATTAGTTATTAGGCTATATTAGGTTATTTGTGTGTGTGTGTGTGTTAATCCACACAAATAAATAAAACGGAACGAAATACACAATCATGTAGGTTTACATTGATACGTTTAAGTTTAATAAATCGCTTGTCATCTCTGTCTTCCACGCACTTTTGATAAAAAAGAGGAAGACGGCAAATCAATTTCATTCTACTATTATTTGGTGGGTGGAGCTTTCTTCTATTATTTGGTGGGTGGAGCATATAGATGAATGAATTGTCTAACATGTATCTACAGTATGTCATCATTTTATAATATCTTTTTTGTTAGAAAAAATAAAATAAAAACTAGCGTATCGATTTTTAAAATTTTATCTCCAATACGTTTATTTAGCCTCCTGGAGCCAGTCCTGAAAATATTTGTAGTTAATTTGAGTCCACCTTATATATATATATATATATATATATATTCAATGTATATTCGTCCACATATACAGTTATTTAATTGTAAGACATATGTTGTAAAGTGACGTCTTTGGAGAAAATGCAGCAGTGGAGTTTGTTGCGCCGCCTCTTCTCCACTTGCGCTTTGGAGGCGGTGGTAAACTTAGCTTTAAGTAATTTTTTTGACGTCAACTAACTAAAAAACAAGAAAGTGACGATTTATAAGTGCTATTTTTAAGCCAACATGAATAAAAATATTTGACTTTGACTTTTGACTTTGACTTTGAATCACGCAAAATCTACTGGACGGATTTTGATGAAATTTGGTACAGAGGTAGATAATGACCTGGAATAGCACATAGGCTACTTTTTATCCCGGGAAAAAGCACTGTTCCCGTGGGACATTCACGCGGGCGAAGCCGCGGGCAAAAGCTAGTAGCTTAATATTTACAAGAGCTTTAAATCCTAACCAATATTATAAATTGCGAAAGGGAGTTTGTTTGTTTGTTACCTCTTCACGCTTTATCTATTAAACCTAATCTTCCTGAAATTTCGAATGTATAATCAGAAGTAATGAGAGAACATAGGGTACCATCATCTCGGGATAAAACACTGTTCCCATAGGAAATTCACGCGAGAACCTCGGAAAAAAGACTAGTATTAATAGTAGTATTTATTAGTATAAGTATTTATTAGGAGTGTGCTTTCACCGAATAACAGTTATTCGAACGACTACGCTCTGCGGAAGAAATAAATGATATTAATTAGGTAGTACGTAAAAGAACCATATCATAGATAGTATCGGAGGCTAAGATCCTCTTTGGGTCGTCAAGCCAATGAAGTAGGTAAGTAAGTAAAAAGAACCATAGCATAGAATATAATAAATAGGACAACTAGAGAATCTTCTTTTGATAATGTCGATCGCTCTGAAGCTTACTAAAAAGGTGGGTGTATACTGTAATACAGAAATTCGATTAGATTGAAAGTGTGTGACAGTCCTAATGGCCGGTGGTGAAAAATTATGCGTTTCGTACTTTTTTTAGAACATCAGTATTTTTATTTTATTCGAACTAAAACTAATGAAATAAGTCGAAATGACATTTATAACATTCGAAATCCGGTATCAAAGCGGAAAACTTGTTTTATCTCGAAATATTCAATCAAAGTTTGTCCTTACCTGTACAAAACTTTTCACTTGTAGACATATAAACATGAAGTTATAAAAAATATATATAATTCAGAAACTTGTGAAAGTTCTTGTTTATTTTTAAAGTTTTTAAAGTTCCAAAAAATATGCGAATTTTATCTGTGTAATATTCTATGGTTATGTAAAAATATGTTATACTAGCTTTCGCCCGCGGCTCCGCCCGCGTGAATTTCCCACGGAAACAGTGCTTTTTCCCGTTATGAAAGGTACCCTTTGTCCATCTCTGTACTTCTAATTATGTGTATGCAAAATTTCAGAAAGATTGGTTCAGTAGATGGAGCGTGAAGAGGTAACAAACAAACAAACTCACTTTCGCATTTATAATATTAGTTAGGATTAGGATAGGATTAGTATAAATATACAATCTAAGAAATATATAATATATATATAAGAAAGAAATATATTTACCCAATCAGTATCAACAAATCCTAATCCTATCCTAATCCTAACTAATATTATAAATGCGAAAGTGAGTTTGTTTGTTTGTTACCTCTTCACGCAAAAAAGAAAACACGCAGAAATCTACTAAATAGTAGATTTCTGAGGTTAGGTCATAATATGTACATTACTCTTCCATGAATTATATCCAAGGGACTGTTTGTTTAGCATCAAGTATGTACTAGTATTCACAGAACAGTTTGTTAGCCATTTGATCATTCTCCCGAGCCTCATCATGTCTGGTCTGATTGACGTATGTTGAACTTTGGAACACCACTGAGGGACCTTTGTCAAGTATAGTCAGCAGCATATCACCCTACCCAAGTTTATTGCAAATTAGACGCTATTACTGTTGAAAAGAGGTGTAAGCAAGGTAACATGACATGCTTTGGTTATTTGTGATGATTGAACGAATTGAATGAAGTCATCAACTAAGATCTAAATGCAACGTCATTGAAACGAGCCGCAACAAAAAATAAAAGGTTTCAGATAACTCCCAAGTTTGTGTTTAAACAAAGATTTTAAATAAATAAATACCCCCGAATTTTTTTCTACTGAACAAAAATAACAGTGTTAGAAATTTGTATAAAAAAGTGAATCACCACATCCTTTTTTTTTTATTGTTTGCGAATCTTCGTAAAGTTTTACCGAAGTAAGTTCAAACTTCCGGCAAGATTGGGTTTTGGTAGAAGCAAATTTGACGACTGTAGATGGAATGATTCGTAAAATAAATTGCTATGTATTTCTATTACGTAATATTTTTTTTTGTTTTATCGCCATAGTAATAAATAAGGAACGAATTCATTTGGATAAAAATTAAAAATGTGGGAGATAGCCATCTAGAAAAGTAAAATATGATCAAGAATAAATATATTTTTTCTTTTTTTGTAAATGATAAACAATAATGAGTTACGATAGATCTTACTTTTACCTTTCTTTCTAAAATTCTTTAAAACTGTAACTCGGTTTGACTCACTAAAAAAACTAATCGTTTTTCGTCCCAGTCGTTTTGGCCTTAATTACTGCCACACTCAACTGAAACTGGCCATTTGGGACAAAAAAGAAACAAGTTTCTTAAAAGAATTTCCTCATAAATAGTCTAATTAGCCCGTTCTGAGACGGGCCTGTCATTTACATTTGAATTCATTTAGCCATTGATGGCATTGTAAAACAAATTGGACAGATTGAACGTAGTAATCAAAGGGAGAGTAATAAAGCCAGAGTTTATGTATTTTCTACTAAGTAGATAAACTCAAAGGTCTAAAGTCTCTAATGGTCTAAAGATAGATAGATTGGAACCATGTCCTATTCTAGTGGTTCTCTCTCTCTCTCAGCCGAAAGACGTCCACTGCTGGATAAAGGCCTCCGCCAAGGATTTCCACAACGACCTGCGCTGCGACTGCGCTGCCTGCATCCATGCGCATCACCAACCTTCACCTTCACCAAGTCGTCGGTCCGCCGAGTGGGAGGCCTGCCAACACTACGTTTTCCGGTTCGTGGTCGCCACTCGAGAACTTTTCTGCTCCAATAGAACAGATCTGTTCTATGAGCTGTGTGCCCCGCCCACTGCCACTTAAGTTTTGCAATTCTGCGGGCTATGTCGGTTACTTTAGTTCTTCTACGGATCTCCTCATTTCTGATTCGATCACGCAGGGAAACTCCGAGCATAGCGCGCTCCATCGCCCTTTGGGTGACCTTGAGCCTTTTTATGAGGCCCATAGTAAGCGACCACGTCTCTGTTCCGTATGTCATTACTGGCAACACACCAAAGACCTTAGTCTTGAGACACTGCGCTATTTTGGATGAGAAGATATCGCGAAGCTTCCCTAACGCTGCCCAGCCGAGTTGGATTTGACGGTTGACCTCTTTTTAAAAGTTGGACTTCAACTGGTTACAGTCGATCAGTTTAACCCCATTCATGTTTTGGCTGATTGAAACCATTATCTTCTTCTTTTTTATGAACCTATTTATTACTGAATGTTGGCAGTCAGCTCTTTAAATTTAGCTTTGTTCAGAGCCAGTCTGAACAGTAGTTCTACTGTTTGATATTCCCGTCCACTCTCTGATGTACCTGAGCCAAGACGTCTTCCGTCCTCTCACTATATGCTTTCCAGCAATTTTTCCCATCATGATGGTTTGAAGGAGATGGTATACTGTGTTTACCATTTAAAGGCACATGGTTCCAAACGCCCAATTCAAAAGGAGTCTTGCCATTTACACCGTGGTGCCAATCCATCGTGGCCTAATGATACATTGGAACCATGTCCTATTCTAGTGGCTATAATCGACCAATTTGACCCCATTCATATTTTGGCTGATTGGAACCATTATATTATAAAGGGACGTGGTTCCAAACGCCCAACACTTCTGTGGTCATTAGTTTTTATAGTAAAAAAAAACATTGGTCTTGTAAATCAAAATTAAGTAGTAACTTTAAAAACTTCAAAGAAAAAGACTTTTCTTTATCAATAATTTGTCTGGGGGTATGAGGTACGATTTTACCCTGAAAAATAGGGTGTTGTTATTTTAGGTCCATATACATACCTCCTATCACCTCCATACAAATGAATATGAAACGTACGAAAATGACGTGCTTTGAACCCCATTTTCTAGGCTGTCAACTCCAAAACTTATCTAAGACCATAACGCCCTCACTTCGGGAAACTTCGTAACCTTTCGGTAGCCCGACTTGTTAGGGTTGCCCCAAATGGGTTTTCTATTAAAATTTGAATTAGTTTCCTGAGCGACGCCGATGGCGTACTTGGTTATTAAAGTTTGCGAATCACGGGATAATAAGTTTCCTAGAGGTTAGCTTTCATATGAATGATTGATGTGTATCTTTGCTAATAATATAATCGACCAATAGTTATTGCGGCAAAAAAAAATAATAGAGAAAGAGTCTTTCAACTGTGGTAAAACGCCACCTTGGAATTTAATAATTATTTCCACTGGTATATGTTAGGACCACGAAAAAAGACTCCCTACTCAATTTTTCCTAGATTTTGTAAGTCATACTAGTAAATTTATATGATTGTCACTGTTAACTTTGATAACAGTTTTAAACTAAAATTTTTCATGCCCCAAAACTAACACTCATATTTGAAATTAATTTAAGTATTTACTTTTCATTACTACTATTATTTATTCTTCGTAATTTCATTACATCGACATAGACTCTTCGATGGACAGATTGAAAGCAGCCTACGTCCAGCGTATCCGACTTTGATAATATCGTCAGATCCATAAAGTTAGAAGAAAAAAAAATTCCTATGGTCAGACCACATAAATGTCTATTAGGCTTTACTGGCACATCAGCATTTAGCTTATTTTTAGATTTAAAAAAAAACTATTATTTTCGAGTAAAAAATGAACAACACCGGCGCGGCCGCCTCGCGCCATACGTCAGTTCGACGCGTCGTTTTTCACTGTTCGCGTACGTCGATCGGGTCACTGACACGGCTAATTTATCATGTAACAACTGTTACAGTATTTCTAAAACAATGTCACACTGAGCTCTGAAATATTTTACAGAATTTATAAAAAATATCACGAAAACGATATAAATAAACTGAAAATAAATCCAAATATACACTGAGCTCTGATATCATTTAGAAAATCTAACAAAAAATATCGTAAATAAATTCACAATAATGCCAAATATTGGTTCTTGGAAGACTACGTACTTAAGTTTATATTTAGCGAGACGACTGACTTTGTAGACTGCCATTTTAATAAGTTCTAAGTAGGGATAGACGCTATTGATAAGGTTTCTTTCTGAAATAAATTTGTCTGAATATTTAAATTCTCTTGAACAATTTAAGACTAAAAATGTACAACGATATTCATTATTTTTAACTGAAACCATTGACAAACAAAAATGTACAACGAAATTCAATATTTTTATATGAATACTACGTTTTTGTCTCAGCCGAAGTTTTACATTTAAAAATAGTATGTAAGCAGGTACCTACAGATTTCCGCAGACAAATATCAGAGGTAGTCCACTTAGAGCACTAATCCGAATAGCACCAATGCGATCAGCACAAGGCCATGTCCACGAACAACACAATTTAATATTTTGGCATGTGCTGTTCGTGGATTCTAATTTTTATTTTATTTTTGTCCACGAACAGCACATAATTGATGGTTAAACAAACTTACCTTAATGAAGTTTGACCATAATTATACAAGACGTTGCTTCCGAAGATATTTAATCAAATTCACTAAGCAGCTCGCTCTGCTATGTACTAGGCATGACACAATTTTAAGAGATCTGAGAATAAAATAAAATAAAATAAAAGAAAATTAGTCCAGACATCCTATTTTCGCCCCACCGTTAGTTACGTCAGTGGCCGCCGCGCGGCACCTCTTCATTCCTTTAGAACCAAATTTCGGAATGTGGCGCTAGGGATATGGTAAAACGTATTATACTTATTGATTGGGACGGGCGGGTTATAAATATCTTCGGAAGCAACGTCTTGTATAATTATGGTCAAACTTCATTAAGGTAAGTTTGTTTAACCATCAATTATACTACGACGTTGCTTCCTCGATATTTAATCAAATTCACTAAGCAGATGTTTAGAGCCATTGCGAAATTTGCAAGATTTTTATTTTCATATCATTATAATAATAATAATTATTTTTAATGTGATATATTAAAAAGTGGTTCCTTAGATACTTTGATATAGGATGGTTAATAACATGAATAAATTCAAATGCAGTTGTATCTACAACTGTCTTCCACAAGTATGGTATCAGATATAAGGGAAATTTTAAGAAACTGGGAAAAAAAATTCTTCGAATAGGCTATGTAATGCAATGCCAATACAGTTTTTTTCATTTTGTAAAGCATAATGGTTTAAATTATTCCAGCTTATCAAAAACATTGTTTAAGTTCTGTAGAGTACAGACTTTGGTTGCTAACCTTGATATTTTGGGAGAAAAATGTGAAGTAGTTAACAAGAAACAGATTAAAAGTCCTATATGTATACCATGGGAGAATAATTAACAAAAAACAAATTAACACTATAGTTATTTAATGTGAGACAGGATATTTAAAAGGCTATTCCCAAAATAGGATATGTTAACTCAAAAAACGTAAATATTTACTAAGAGAAATGTGATGAACATTTTTTAGTCTGCAATAGCGAACTCAACACAGGCAGAGATGTTTGCCCAGAGTTAATTTTACAAATATCGACTAGAATTTTAACTACCTATTGTCAGGAAGCTTTATTGTATTGATTATAAACATATACTTCTGGGTGGTTAATGTGTCAAGATAAAAGGACACGATACTAATTTAAGATTTTTTACTCTAAGTACTAAGTACTCGAGAAATATCTTTACCTGACAAATATATATTAATTAGCAAGGGGAAAAAATGAATAATGCAAATTTTGAGTTCAGTACATTTCTGCTGAAATATACTCGTAAAACTACACTATTTTTATAGACTGTACTTAGTTGAATAGGTATATAGATGAATCGGCCACAGCCATGTAGTATAAACTATAGATAGTATTAGGTACCACAGTACGATGACTTCACTATAACTTTTGTTATGAGTACATACTGTATGTATGTGCCTTTAGTTAAAACTATTAACGAAAGACTGAATTCTATAGACGAAACTAAAGTGTACTTACTGTACAAGCTTATTATGTTTTCAGTAGCAAGTAGGTACATACCTATTAAAAAGAAAAAAGTTATGATACTTAGTTTTCCGAAACAAGAATCAAGAGGGTTTTTAATTGTGATTAGATTCTCGATAATAGATCTTTCTTGTTCCAAATAGTAAATTACTCACTCAAGTCATTGCAGATGACCTTTGCTAGGGGTAATTTTTTGTTGTAAATTTGGAATAAATACAGTAGCTGTAGAAAAAATAAAGGTCAATTTTATACTACTTTATATCTTTTTTTTTTTTTTTTTTTTTGGTCGAAAAATCGCATCCTAATCACAAAGATAGATATCTATAATTATGCATCCAGTTGTTGAAATTTAATTTACTCGAGTTAACGTAGAATATTCAACACATCTACGATCAAAGCTAAAAGATGAGACCATATTGACAATTTGAATAAATCTACATAAACAGAAACTAAAAATAAAATCAACGTACTGAGTATCCAATATTGTTCAGTACTATGCTTGCTTAAGCTAGAGCTAATGTCTAATTCTTAAGAAACAAGTGCTTTGTTATCTGCCTTTAATTTGTCCAAAATAGAAAGCACTACTCTTACCTGGCTTAAGGCACTTTTATTCCATTTATAAGGTGCTTTAGAGAGTTGCTGTTGTAGAACTACAATAACCATAAAAGCCTGTTAGATTGAAAAGCTTGATCATGTATAAGTATTGAAATATAGTATGTAATAATAAGTAAGTATATAATCTCAGTTTGTATTAGGCATTATTACTTATTGAATTTGGATGCAATCTGCAAAAATCAATCAAGAAGCTGAATCTTTATGTATTATAATCTTTATGTATGTGTTCTTTATGTATAAAGATACATGGGCAACTTTCAGTGAAGTTAGTTGCTAATTATGAAGAGATAAAAAGACAGGTATCGGGTATTGACCCGATATTGGGTGATTCCGGAGTCATCCGGACTGACAGTGAAAATATTTCATTATACATACCTACTTTTAGGAGAAAATTGATCGCCTGAACAGTTTATTTAAAATAATGTCAAATTGACGCCACACTCAAAAGTGACATGAAGTACCTGTTTTATAATATGAAATATAAAGGAAATAACTGATTGATCGAGTGATCAGTCGATTTATTAAAAGTATTGAATAAATGTACCAGACATGTATATTGTAAATTATCTAAATTATGTACATTTGGCGAATAATCATCTCGATTGATGAGTGGATTTCCTTTCCTCAGTTTACCGAACTCCGTTTTATTAAAAGTATTGAATAAATGTACCAGACGTGTATATTGTAAATTATCTAAATTATGTACATTTGGCGAATAATCATTTCGATTGATGAGTGGATTTCCTTTCCTCAGTTTACCGAACTCCGTTTCCCAACTTCCTCTTGGACTATATGTGTGATACCCCAATGTTTAGATATTTGGTATGAGTACATACCTGTTATGATGACCAGCAATGGTCGGCGATTTTCATCAGTCCTGATGTACAAACATTTATAACAACAGATACATACAGATAATCTGTCACTGCCAATAGTTGTGAGACTCGAAGTTCGCGTTTAACTGAAATGAACAGAGCTGAGTTAATACTGACAGTGCAGGGTTATAACATCATTATAGTTCGAAGAACTTACGCAGCCAGAAAATAATACTTGACTGTATCAGTCTAGTAATGTTTTGATAAGTAAGAGATACTTAAAGGGTGTTCGAAATGTATAGTAAGATACACACTTTCGTTACATGGTTATCATCTGATAATAATACTATTTGCATAGTTATACTTTGGATAGAAGCTTGTCCACGGAGTTCTATTACGTATATCTGGCTGATAATGTGTAGATTTGGCTACAATCGCATTGTAGTTCTGTATGTGCTAATATAAGTGTGTATAAAATTAGTAAGTAAGTAAAGATACTTTATAAACCAGGCTACGATCGCGTCGTAGTTCTAATGGGTAATAATGTGTATACCTGACTACAATCGCGTTGTAGTTTAATAAGGTAATAATCATCATCATCATCTCGAGTCGAAATGGCAAAAAAAATAGAATAATGTGCACACGCGACTACAATCGCATTGTAGTTCTATATGTGCTGTTATATAGGTGTAATATATAAACTAGACTACGATTATATCGTAGTTATATTAGGTAATACTTTACTTAGCGCGAAGATTTTGTAGTTAAGCCTCTTGATTGGGCCCATTTTGCATAAGGAAACTGGGCGGCTGCATATCTTCTGCGTTGTTGTTGTTCTTCTATCGGACTATATGTGCTTGACTATAGTCGCTCTGATTACAATCGCATTGTAATTCTAACCCCGTCTACAATCGCATTGTAGATCTATTGGGTCGGAGCACACGTGACTACAATCGCATTGTAATTCTGTATGTGCTTGACTATAGTGTAAAACCCTGATTACAATCGCATTGTAATTCTAAGGGTAAATATATATCCCTGTCTACAATCGCATTGTAGATCTATTGGGAAGTGCACACGCGACTACAATCGCATTGTAGTTCTATATGTGCATAGCACAGTCCACACGTAGATCACTCGTAGTCCACCCGTAGATCACCCGTAGTTCACCCGTAGAGTACCCGTAGATCACCCGTAGTCCACCCGTAGAGTACCCGTAGATCGCCTGTAGACTCCTCGTTGACTACCCGTAGACCAACCGCCATCATCATAGCTATTTTAATGTCCCCAATATTGGGGCACTGTCCTTCCCCATGGGTGGGTAAGGAGGATTAGGGCATCAAGTGGGCCCAATGGGGTTTGATTGGTTTTTAAGACTGTGAATACAGTTGAGATCGACCCATCCAGTGACTAACGAAGTAACGTTAAAATCGAAAAAAGTCGAAAGCGTACAAAATAGTTACGTACGTTTTTATCACAATAAACAATTAAGCAATTGACGTAACGAATAAAAGTTTACTTTTAAATGATGCAATGATGACAGCTTATGCTTGGCTAAAATCTTGTTTACACAATTATTCCAGGGTTTTCATTATAGAATTGGACCCAGACTTATTGCGAATATAAATTCTGAACATACTTGTAATATCGTAGTTTAATATGATTAATCCTTCATCAACAAATAACCCAATTGGGCCTTGCGTTTAACTTTTAACGACAGTAAGGACAATCAAGAAATAAGAAGAAAATTATCCATACATATGTAGATTCGTGATTTTGCCACGAAAAAATGTTTTTTACAAATGTAAAACATAAACATGCGACGCATATTTAGGTTACGATTCATGTAAAATCGCAACTCGGAACGCGAGATACTATTCGCGATATTGTATTATGTAATATCATGCACAGACAATTCCAAGATAAAAGGAAGGTAGGTGCATAGTTGGGTCAGCGGAAAAATCAATTGGTCTAACGACCGTTGTTTGTTGAGTTTATGATTAAATGTTATCAAAGTACCCGCAGGTTTACACAGGTGTGATGTAAAATCACGGTTACGTACGAGTAATAGTAGCCAATGCAACATAAATATGTAGTTAACTAACATTTTGTTAGGCATTATAACTTTTTCAAAGTATAGTTAATATTCAAACCAGATATTCAGGTAATGAAAAAATACTTACATTTTTCGTTGTTTACGAGTGTAATGAACTTAAAGTACGTTATTTTCCACTGACACTGAAGTTATAAATTAATTTTAAGATATTCCAGATACTTGGAATAAAAAGAAAATAAAAAATAAAAATATTGTTGTAGTGTGTGTGTTGCCATGCCCGCACACAAAAAGCGAATGAAGAGGTGCCGCGCGGCGGCAACTGACGTAACTAACGGTGGGGCGAAAATAGGATGTCTGGACTAATTTTTCTTTTATTTTATTTTATTTTATTCTCAGATCTCTTAAAATTGTGTCATGCCTAGTACATAGCAGAGCGAGCTGCTTAGTGAATTTGATTAAATATCGAGGAAGCAACGTCGTAGTATAATTATATTATCTATATTGATTTGTAAATACTGTTGGAACCTAGTGCTGTCTGCTGAATATGTTTCTTATACAGGACGATATTATTTTTGTTACTAAATGTCGCCTAGACATATTTCGTATGTATGTGTAATTATTAAACGAACAAGTGATGGTATCGATATCTTTCATTTAATATCGTCCTGTATAAGGAACACATTAGAATCCACGAACAGCACATGCCAAAATATTAAATTGTGCTGTTAGTGGACAAGGCCTTGTGCTGTTCGCGTTAGTGCTGTTTGGATTAGTGCTCTAAGTGGATTACCTCAAATATCATATACATTCTTGATTTCGTATTTATAATTATATTATTAGGAAGCAAGGAAATAGTATCCTTATATGTATCTTGTTGGTATTATTGTGACAAAAATGTGTTAAACAAAAGTATGAGACAGCTCTTTGGTTCCTACATAGCAGACATCATGTAGTCTCTTGAGAAATTCAGGTAAGAGCCTTAATGTAATGAAACATCGCACAAGGTATTTCATATCTAATATTACGCTAAATGTTATTATGCCCGATAATAATGATATTTTTAATGTGAAGTTGTTGATAAAGTTCATTTTCTTGATTCGATTTTTGTACGATAAGTATTTTTTACTTACTATGATTTATTGTGTGAATTAAATGAGTTTCATTTGGCATTTCTTCTTAGCAGTGGTCGTTACAATTTGCTAGTAGTTTGTAGCTTTGAGAATAAGTATAATTTTCCAGCATAAAATATAAATCTGTAATTAATTTTGACGTTAAAAAGTTTCTGTGAATGAAGGTATATTTTCAATAATGAATTTTGAAGTTGAAAAACCACGAAAACATGTACCTATAGGTAATGTTTTTCGTTTTCTACAATTTTGTGATAGATCGCACAAACTTGTTATTTAGTTCTCTTTAAAGAAAATTGTACATTTAAGTGGCGTTAAAAAAGGGAGGCCTTTGTCCAGCAGTGTGCTAATAGGCTGAAAATATGTAGAAATATAAAGATAAAAGATTATTTATTTCCTCCAAACAACCAATACTAACAAGTAAAAAAACACAAAACATAATATTAAAGAAAAAATAAAGAAAAAAATTTTACCTATACAGGGTTATTTTGAAGCCATTGGTCACTGTGGACGATGATTCTACCCTGCCGCAACACAGTTTTTAACTAGTGCGGAGAGTAGCCGTCACTATCTGCTGCTACTGCTACTACCGACCAAAGTGCGAAATAATTTGTAATTTACGTTAGTTAAGTAGATATAAGTGTAACAGCTACTAGCAATATTGTTGTTAGAAATAAATACATTTTTTTTTTATTTTTTTTTTATTTTTTTAAGATCTATGTCAAAAAATGAAAAAAAAATTTTTTGCTTCCCATACAAATTGGTCGATCAGCTGATGGGACTTAATATGGAAAGTTGAAATTTTATGTTATTGTTTTACTATAAATTTCTTTCTGACGTAGTTGTATTCCAAGTACTGAGCATATTGTAAAAATTTGGCCAGTACTTACATAATAACCATGTATAAATAACACCAAACGTAAGGTAAGTATGTCATTCAAAACACATAATACTTAAATCAACTTGACACCCTCAAGCTTCTGTCTCTTCACAGACAAAAATTCAATTTTCGTTTGCACGTGTGCCGACATGTACCCAAAAACAAATTCAAATTTAATTTTTTTGCACGCAGAATGCGTCCTGAATAAATTTTCTATACTGTGCGTGTCGAATACTTGAAATAAATAATTTAACATTTTTTTGCTACAAGTGACACGACTGTCTTTTGAGCAGAAGGTAATATTATATTGTAACTACACAGTAATCTATCTCACAAATGGTAACCTTAGCTTCAAGTAATTTTATGACGTCAACTAACTAAAAAACAAGGATGTGACGATTTATAAGTGCTATTTTTAAGCCTATATGAATAAAAGTAATTGACTTTGACTTTGAATCTTGGCTCTGTCTACCCCGTAAGGGATAAAGATTTTTGTGAGAAAGGACTAAAGTCAAAATTATATGTGTAGGTAGGTATCAAATTTAAAAAAAAACTTAAGTATGTAGATTCAGAAATGACAAAAGTGTTAAACATAAGTTACTGCTAAGTACATTATTATTCAACATTAAAATATCTGTCACATATAAAAACTACAATTAAACACCTTTCATACATTCACAAACACTGCTTGCATTTTTTTCATGATCCGAATTTTTACAAGGCGGAGACTTTTGTCCAGCAGTGGGACAATAAAGGTTAATAAAAATATATATTTATATAAGTTATGTGCTTCAATAGAACCCTCACGTACTTGTACAATTAGATAAGGATGTTTATTATAAGAAATTATACGACCGAAGAGCTCTTACCAAAAGGTCAAGTCACTTTTATTGAAATAAAGTTGGAAGGACCTTCATGGGTCTTATTAATTGTTAGCCTATTTTTTATTGGACAGTTTATTCGTGGAAGTTCCGTTCAACGAAGTCTTAAATTAGGGTATCGCTTGTTTGTAATGATAATCCATACTAATATTATAAATGCGAATGTTTGGATGTGAGTTTGTGAGTTTGTGAATTTGTGAGTTTGTGAGTTTGTGAGGATGTTTGTTACTCAATCACGCAAAATCTACTGGACGGATTTCGATGAAATTTGGTACAGAGGTAGATAATGACCTGAAATAGCACATAGGCTACTTTTTATCCCGGGAAAAAGCACTGTTCCCGTGGGAAATTCACGCGGGCGAAGCCGCGGGCAAAAGCTAGTAATAAATAAAAAAAAAAAAACATTTAATAGTTACTAGTTAGTTTGTTTAATGAAAACATTTTTTTCTCAGCAGTGTTTCAACAAGTATTAAGAAAGTGGTGCACTTTTGAATGTACTGAAGATTTTTAATTCAAAGCCAGCGCGAGTATATTTTGTGACTAAAGCTTATAGAAAGTTGCATGCAGCGAGGAAGATATTGCTCTCAGAGCACTGACTTAGAAAGCTCTCACTCCAATCAAAAGCTTCTAGCTACGAGTATTCCACTTTGAACACCGTTCAATAATTTTTTCTCTAAATTGAATAACTAGGAGCATTCTGAGTACTACTATTCGAAGTGGTATATTTATAGGAATAGGTACCACCATTTATAATACAAAATGACCATAACAGTCAAGTTAAACTGAATAGACTTCGTTTCGTACAAATTTAGTAGATTTTAATACGCTTTCATGTCTTTACTTTATGTTTTTTCTTTCTTCATGTTTTCATGTTTTTTCTCGGCCGTCGGTTCTATATTTTTATTATTCTTAGGACCTATGATCAACAAACAGAAAACATCAAAGTACATAAGTATGAAACATACACCGTGGAAGTGGATCTGCAACAATTTATCATAACAAATGGTATGACGGAGGAAGGGATCAGCCAATCTCTTCATTTATCATAGCGAGAACCAGATTTGGAGGGAAATGCGGCACGCGTGTTATTTCATTGACATTTTTTAGCTTTTTCACGCTAACTGAAAATATTACTTGATGTTATTATGATATTACATCTTTGTAAGGTTGAAGATTTATCAGAGTGAACATGACTTTTTAGTTTTTGAGCAAAATGCGAGTTAAAAGATAAAACTAAGTAAGGGAAAGTTTTCCTAGTTTTTGAGTTAAGTGATAATATAGTTAAAATGCACTTTAAAAATTCTTTATGTGCATTTTGATTACCATTTTATTTTTTTATTTTTTTTGGGACTTTTAAGTTTCCGTTAAAATGTTAAGCTCTTTTGTGTCATAAAGCCAATAAGTATGATTATATTCTGTGATATATTCCATAGTATATAAATGCATTGGTTTTCATATAACATTGACGTCATTGCCGAGAAAATAGGAAAAATGCTATTTTACAAACGATGTAATTATTGCTCTCAATCAATCCATCTGATGAACCATCCCATTACCTACGGAATCCTTTGAATTGCCTCAAAGACCCTGAGTAAATAATTTCATCGGTTGATTAAAAACCAAATCTTTTTATTGTTTGATTGCTTTTAACGAGATATTTCGATATTACATATAATATGGGCTTTTCATTAAAAATAAATTATGTGTAGTGTAATGTGTGACTTAAATATAATACAGAAATAGTTATCAATTTCAGCTCTATTTAGTAAGTAGTGTTTTTTCTTATTATTTTAAAGAAAAATCTAACTTTATAAGTAATCCCTAATTCATGTAAAATTATTTTTTTCGTGTTGTTTTTAATCATTTTAAGGAAAAAAAAAATCTATTTGAAGAGTTTTTTTCATAAATGTACATTAAAATATGTATACAACTATTATCGCGTATAAAACGAGTCTTGTTTCATTCCGGTTTCATATTCTTTGAATCATCATCAATTTTAACTACCTACCACATAAAACAGAAGCGGTGGTGGCCGAGTGGTAGGGCGCGCGCCTGTGGATACAAAATCCCTCGGTGGTTTCCCCCATACGTCATAAATAAAAAAAACAATTATAAAAATACCCACAATGAGTGTTTGATCAAGTAACTACAATGTCCAAACAAGATGAAAATGCAAAAATAATTAGATTTTTATTTACCCTCATTTCAATATTTTCATCGAAAGTATCAGTTATTCGACGCATGAATCCGTGCTATTTGAAAGCGACGCACTTTTTACTCCATATTAGATTTAATTACGCTGAAAGTTGTTACAGTTGTGATCTGATTTATAATGGAAAATCAAGGACAAGGTATGTACTTTTTCTCTGATATTTACATTATTAAAAGATTATTATATTGTAGCGTAAGGTGAGTGCTACGCGAACGCTTATAAATCAAGAGAGAAAAAATATTGTTGGCATTTCTCATTGAGTTTTACTGTATTGCACTCGACTTGCCATCATGGAAACTTGCATGATTATTTAGATTATGCTTTTCTGTTTAGGAAATAATAAATTTTACCAGTCAATTCTCACAACTTTTTGAAATATATGGGTGCTACGCCAAGATTCATTTGTCGTAGCAAATTTCTACGAACCCGAGATTACGAAATATATGCATATTTACCATTTTTAATATTTTTTTTGTTATTATTTAGGTCCAAGCTGCTAGTGCGTATTTAGGCACATGATTATATTTGATATCTGGGTTAATTATAACAATCAGGGGCTGGCCTATATATGGACCGTGTGAAGCGTGTTCAGAAAGAGGTAAGGCCAACTTACCAGTTGAAAATAAGGATATTTTGAAATTAAGCATACTTAATAGACGTGTTTTACTTTTTATGTCAAAGGATAAAGTTAGTTTAGAAGAATATCATAACCTATAATCCAAATTTCTAAAAAGTCAAAATCATAATAGCTTAATGTTGCACTCTTGGATTCGATTTTTCGAGTTTTTTATTCATTTCTCTTACCGGCTCGATATAAAAATGAGGCAGGTAAGGGGACAAGCTAATAAAGACTCTGTCGCTAATAAAAAAATATGATAGTTCAGTCTCAATGCAGATAAAAATTGGGTCTTATTGTTGATAAAACTAAACAAGGACGAAGTAGCACTTCTAATGATGGAAACACGGGCAATTTTTTTTTAGAAAATTCTACGATGACTTCTGAAATGACAGAAATAGATAAAAATTTGATATTACACGTTGTGCTGTAGTTTAATGTAAGTTTTTAGTTTATATTTATACGTTATAATTGTGATATAAAAATATTACATGCTAGCGCCTCGCTCCGGCTTCGCTCGGGAGGTACATCCTTAAATTGTAGCCCATGTTATTTAGGTATAAGGTAGCTTTCTATTGGTGAAAGAATTTTTGAATAAGTTCAGTAGTTCCGAAGATTATCCCCTACAACTAAGTCACAAACAAACAATCACTTCCTCTTTATTATAAAAGTTTTATTAGTGTGATGACTAAATAAATATGCAAAATGCATACATATGTTTATTAGTAAAAAGTATTACATTGTTTAATTTTGTTTTAAATAAAATTTTATGTTGTTACAATATTTTTATTTACCTACGTAGATTTGTTACAACTTGTCATTGAGAAAAGGTACTTAAACAATGATAATTTCTATTGTGTTTCAATTTATTTTATGCATTCATTATCTTAAAATGATTATTAAATGTATTCTAAACGAAATACACTCGAGTTTAGTTTTTAAAACCCGTAGAATGTGTTTTAAGTATTTTTGACGCACCTTAGTATGGACGGGGAACCAGTGTGCACTGGTTCGAATCCTGCCCGGGCTCCATGAGTTTGTATACCAATCTGACTCATGTTAATTTTCATCGACCACCACTTACTTCCGGTGAAGGAAAACATCGTGAGGAAACCTGCACTCTGGTTGATGATTATCAGCTAGTGTGTGAAATGGAGAAGGCAATGGCAAACCACTCCATTAAAATTGCCATGAGAGTCGTTGTGTGTGTTTCATTCCATTATAATGACCACGACCCTCAGTCATGAGGAAATACGACTAAAGAGAGAGACCACATAAAACTGACTTTTTCCACCTTTCGCCAGCAAAAGGGACACTCTTAATTTCGCTTATCTAAGTTTGTTACGGCTTATTAACTCTGGAGTTTTCTGGATGGCCGTAAGTAGATAATCGCGGTGTCACGAGGCAACTTAAATGGAAAAGTTTTAGGCCTGCTTTATGCATGCCCTGAGGGCTAGTATCGGCTTTACTGACCGCACGTGGAAAGAAACTTCTTCATCAGACAGGCATCTAATGGAGGATGGTTAAGTTAAGACGTTGCGAGCTACTAAACATAATTATAAGTATCTTAGGGCTTTCTATCAGGTGGGTCGCATGCTTGATTATTAAGCAGTATAAAAAAATATTTCGCAAAATCGCATGACAAGTACATCTATTGTGCGACTCTTTTAGTAAGAATATAGTATAAGTATGACATCACATGTCGAATCATCATACGTGGCGAAATTATTTTTTCAAATGCAACTTTTTAGTTTTTACATATATTTTTTTTCATTCTATCACAGTATTTTTTTTTATGTTTCATTAATTCAAATCAATTTTAATTTAAAAATAGGAAACGTCTCCATTGAATTAGCTTTCGACGAGGTTTTATACTGATTGTGCTGGAAAACAATGAGGGATTTTCCGAGACCCAAATAAAAAAAAATAGTTCCAGGTGAATTCATAGGTGGCGCTTAGTAAAAGGCGAGACCATTCAAAAAGCAAAAATGCACGTTATTGGCATTTAAAAAAAATTATACCTAATAAAAAAACATCTAAAAAGTATCAATATAGTGATTTGTGAAACTGTCAAACTGTTATGTGATTTTTTTTCTGTCTCTGGCTGACAATAAAAAGCGCACAATATAGGTACAGCCATTATTACGACTCGGCTTGCAATAAAACGCCTGTTGAGACTTTTTTATATACTGATTTTTTTTTTCTTAATTTAGCTGTCAGAAAAATCGCTCATTAAGGATATAAGATTCTGAAGACGTGACAATTACTTACACTGGACAAGGCAATGTCTCGTCAGATACAAGACATTGACTTCTAATGTAGAATAGACGTTTCAAAAGTTAACCGCTCGTAAAAAACTTCCAAACGTAGGGTCTGAGGTTCATAACGTGGATAACTTTATTTTTGCCGTTTCGTCACGCAAACCTGGCAACATAGAATTACTACGACTAGAAAGTATAAAGTCGTAAAAGTATTGAAATCCTTAATTAATCTCTCTAATAGCCGCTCTCATTAAAATATAGGAGTAATTTATTTGTTTTTATAAAATATAATCGAATCAAATTGAAATGAAAATTACCTACTTTATTTTTTATTGATTTTGTAGACATAAATCAGAAGGAACTATTTAATTATACGAAACATGATTGAGCATCGTTACCATAGATTACAAGGATTTATTTACTGAGGAAACCATTTTTTTTTCCATTAAGGCGACATTTATTCGCAGAAACATATTTTCATAACAAAATTTAATAAATTAAAAGAAAAACTCTTTAACTTTATTTAAGTAAGTAGGTATTTATAATAATTCAATTTGTACTTTGTTTTGTAAAATGGAGCAAGTAAATCCATTATGAATAATAAAATTTTATTATTTAAAAATATTATGATTTTATCTTAGCCAGCGTAAGTTTCGATAGAAAACTACGTTTACCTTTCAGGGTATTGTTAATTTTTTTTTTTTTAAATAAGTTTATTTTACATTAATTTTGCGGATATCTTCCCCTTAAACCCCTCATTGGGCTGCGGGTATTTCAGGCGAACCTCTTTCGATCAATCATTCAGATTGAATATCGGCTAATTTGGTTACCCTCAACCCTTTCATGAGATTTCTAATGGAAAATGTCTTGAATAAATCTTTTACAATACAGGTAAATGGAAAATTAGGTTTTTGTACATAAATGATTATTTTGTAAGTGAATACTACAGGCTGAATAATATTTCCAAGACCGCTTTGTGGGTAATTATATTTAAAACGGCTTAATGAAGTTGTGTCAATGTCAACTTGTCCGATTTATCCATTTTTTAAATTTCCAGCAAAATTCTCATATTCGGCTAAAATGTTTATTTTTTACTAGCTTTTGCCCGCGGCTTCGCCCGCGTGAATTTCCCACAGGAATAGTGATTTTTCCAAGATGAAAGGCACCTTATATCCTTCTCAGTAGGTACCTACTTCAAACTATGTGTTTGCAAAATTTCAGGAAGATTGGTTCCGCAGATAAAGCGTGAAGAGGTAACAAATAAATAATTAAACAAACAAACTCTCTTTTAAGTTAGGTTCTCACAAATACGCAACTGAAGTGAAGACAAATAAAGAATTAGTTTAGATGAAAATGCTTTTATAAATAAACTTCCCTAATAAGTTCTGATTGTTACAACTTGATTTTAAAAGACGTCTACGATCGTACCTAATTCCCAAAATAGAATTACTTCTCAAATTCTTAATCTAATTCCTGATTCAGATTTCACTCACGTTCCAATTTAGGGCTGACCAAAATGGTTTTGTGACATTGAAAAATATACGAGTGTAACCTTTAGGACGTTTTACAAATCATTCAAGCCCTTGCGCAATTTCTCTTTCTTTGACCCAAATCGACACCTAGGAAGCCTTTTGACAAATATATAATGTTAAACTTAGTCTGTCGAAAATGAGACTTCTTCTTGTCGAGTCGGAAGGAATATGAAAGCTTACCTGAGTTTAACTGCAAGACTCTCGTTTCAACTGCTCCTCTTACCGTAGACATAGCACCACTCTGTTCTCTCGCTAACAAAATTTCATCCTGGAATAAATTATTAAGAATAATTGTTTATATCTTACGATTTGTACGAATACTCACCCGCTCTAAAAATATAAAAACCGCTCATATACATACCGCTGAAACTTATTTACTCCGCGCAGTTCAAGCTGCACATTTCCCGCATGTTATTAAAGATCTTAAAAAGGTATTAATTTGCCTTCTGCACCGCTAAATCAATTAGATTTGCTTATCTCTGAAGATCAATTGATTAGAATTGGAGGTAGATTATCAAACTCTAACTTACCTTTCGAGGCAAAGCATCCGATTTTGCTACCTAAACATGATAAGGTTACTTTAAGGTTATTTTAAGGTTTATTGAGGAAGTGATTATGAGGAAGAGGAGGAGGAAGTGGAAGAGAAAGTGGAAGTGTCAAATACATATTTGGAGGATGCGGATGAGGATGAGGATATTTTTTTGAGGAAGAGGATGCGGATGAGGAAGCGGATGAGGATGATATGAAATACTAGCTCTTGCCTGCGACTTCGCCCACGTGAATTTCCCACGGGAACAGTGCTTTTTCAGTGGAAAAGCACTGTTGTGTGCAAGTGTTGTTGTTACCGTATGTCCTTCTCAGTACTTCTTACTATGTGTATGCGAAATTTCAGGAAGATTGGTTCTGTAGATAAAGCGTGAAGAGGTTAAAACAAATAAACAAATAAATCCACTTTCGCATTTATAATATTAGTTAGGATTAGGATATAAATACTAGCGTAGCCGACAGACGTTGTCCTATCCGTACACATACAAAAATTAATTAAAATAACATTTTCCAGTGGACCAAATTTCAAATATCCTTGAACACAAATAGAAAATTTCATCAAAATCGGTCCAGCCGTTAAGGAATTCAATAACATACACACGCACACAAGATACTCGTATATACCCGTTCGGCCCTGCGGAAGTGAAATTCCTCTTAAATTCCTCTTAAATTTTGAATAAGCGATAGCGGAAGAGGATTTTTTATTTATTTATGAGGATGCGGTAACGGTTGAGGAAGCGGAAGAGGAATCCTCAGCAACCCTAGGAATGGCTATTCAAATCAATTTGAACCAGTACTTGGCCACGCTGATCGCCCTGTCGTTGGCCTGGTCCAAGTCCTCCATTGTACACATGACAACAGGTGGACCATAGTTTGTAATTTGACTTAATGATATTTTTTCCATCTCTGTAAGATAAAATGGTCTTGGCACTATTGATTTATACTGACCTTGCGACATCGCGTCTTGAAAAATAAACTAATTGGGGCAAAAAAAAAAATGTATTATAAGCTGTGATGGTTTGTAAGATGTACTATTTGCCAAAATATTTTTTATTAAATGTAACATATTTTACTAATTATACCTATATCGAAATAATTAATACAAATTTAGATAATTTTACGTTGTTCGGCTCGTATTTGTGGTTTGGCATGGCATAATGTGGTCTAAAATATATGATAAAGCATTGTGCGATTTAAATTTTGTTCAATTAGACTAAAAATGGGCCCCGGTGGCCATGACTGCCAAAATTTTGGGATGTAAAATTATTTTTTACCGGTTATCAAATATCATAAGAATTTTCTTTGAGATTAAGGCGAACCATGAACAATCATAATCACTTCCGCATTATTGGATTCTTCAATTGAGAGTATATAATACTCATACACCATATACTTTGTAATACCATGTAACATTCATTAATATATGTACATACTTGTACATAAATATACGTATACTCTTAGCCTTTGTATATGTTGTTTACATTATATTTTTCTGACATTTCCCCCACTATTCGCCCTTATAAGGCTGTGCAACGCTCAATCGGGGCTCATTCAGTTCGTATTCGTCGTGGTGTCCTGACCTTTGCCGGACACCGTCTAATTTAATTTATTAACGTCACTATGCTCGATTGTCTATTTTTGGTATTTATATTTGGATATGATAATATGAAGTTTCCCTTGTCCTGATAGTGATTAAATGAATAATAGTTAGTTAGCACGGTAGAACGTCGAGAAGATCTGGCTGTGACGTATAGTTACGTGCGGAGGAGGGGCACGTAACCTTGCCGTGGTTAGGTTAGGTTTGAACCTTTCCTTAACCTTCAGAGTGTAGTTTACAACTTCAGAAGCGGAATAGAAGTCACCCCCACAAAAAGGTATTGTAATATTATTCTTTTTCTTCATATTATTTTTTTTTTCTCACGTACTTTTCACATTCAAATTGATCAAATTCGTTGTGTGATTGATGAATAGCATATTAAAGTTAGTGTTTTTCATAACATAAATATATTATTGGCTGCATGTTTGCTTTGCCAGGGCACTCCCTGGAAGCACAGGTCAGATAAAGTTGTCATTTGCTTTTACCAGGACAATATCCTGTAAGGGCGAGTGATCTACATTTTTGTTTGGCTACATATCAGGCTAATAATATATATACGCTTATCATTATCAGCAGCATATTGCTTCGCCAGGGTACTCCCTGGAAGCATTGGTCGAATAAAGTTGCAACTCGCTATTATCGGGACAATATTCTATAAGGGCGAGTAGTCTACGTTTTTTGAACCACATGTCGCTGATAATTTCGTTATGTTATTTTTTTCTTGCATCACACTTCGTCACACAACGAAAATATAATACATGAAATTGTAGTTCGAACAATTTCGAAAAAAAAAATTTTTTAAAAGGGAGCAATTTGAATCAATTTCAAAATGAAACGAAAATATTATCAATCAATTTTATATTTTTATCATTTTGGAATGTCACTATAAGACTTCTTTTGAGGCTGGGCAATCACCAGTACAACTATTGACATGCTTGGTAGCTGTATATGGTTATTGACAGATAGACACATAGCTGAAAATTTATTAATTCCAGCACCTTAAATTCTGTAATAAGCATACAAAGATAAAACATAATTAGGTTTTTCTTATAAATATCACTACACTGGTGAACCTTGACTGAACTGATATAAATTTAAAGAAATGTATTTGAATTGTTTCTCACTCAAGTACATTAATTAATATATATATTATACATTTACTTTAAAATTTAAATATATAGTTGAGATTGTATTTCCCTTCATTTTGATACACAATTCAATTGGAGCGATTCAACTTTGTTTTCAGTCTCCTATATATCGTGCATATCCGACATTTTAATTTTTCGGAGCCGTCCCATGGTCTATGTCACTTTTACCTAAAATCTAAGTAGGTGCGGTCTATTATATGAGGCATACACAAATAATATGTGATGGTCAGAATTTATCGATATACAGGACTTATGGAATGAAACTCCCATACTTATAATACGTACGCACACGAACCCCGAAATGCAATCTTTTTGTTCTGGGTCAGTTGGTTGTCCTGCCGTGTTTCAGTTTCAGGTCGAAAACATAGACATGGATGACACAGATAGACGGCAGCCTACTTCTGATGAGGTGCCTCTGATATCTTCAAGGAGCTCAAAACTGAAAAACTTGGTACAACACCGGATAGCGCGGAATCCTTGGAGTCCTCCATCTGCAGTCCTGGGAGTCCTCGGAGTCTTTAAGTCCTTGATCGGAATTCTTGGAGTCCTCGGAGTCTTCGGGTCCTCGATCGGGAGTCCTCAGAGTCTTAGAGTCCTCAATCGGGAGTCCTGAAAGTCTTCGAGTCTGCTGATTCTTAGAGTCATAAGAGTTACACTGGCAGCAGTAAAAGTAGAAGGAGCATAAGCGTTTGATCGGCAAGAGTGCACTCGACTTGGAGATCTGTGCACGAAGACAGAGTTTTGTACTAGAGACTGAGAATTAATGCTGACGATGAGAAGTCTGCAGTGTCCGAGACAGAGCCCGAGCAGGGGATCTGAGACCGGGAGGTCCGGGTATGATTCTGCATCTAACCTTTTGCACAGTTATAAAAGAGTAATCAATGAAAATTAAATATATATATATATATATATATACAGTGAGTACCGTAGTTTCCCTGTTCTGAGCAATGTCTTACCCGAGTTTAATCCGTTAAGCTAGGAAGTCAAATACCTACTTAGCTCTCTGTTTTTAATATAACAAATATTAGTCAACATTAGTTAAAATTAATATATTAAAACCTAATTGAGAATTGGGATTTAATTTTCAGAAATTCACTCAATTTATCGCTATTATATCTCTGGCCATTTGTAGTGGTTTTGGCAATTCGTTATAAATTGACTCTAGCAAATGAACTATTTGGTGGTGCAATTAAAATCTATTACGAGCTCTTGTAAAATAATAGATTATAAATGCCGTCAAAAATTTGTATAAATTAAGAGTAGGGTGATAATTAAACTTAAATAAAAAGAGATATGGCACTCTTTATTCAGTTGATTGAGTTGCCCGAATATATTATAGGTACCATATTATAAAGTTTACGTTACATATGCATGATATGCTGTGAGAACCATATTTATAATTTGTAGTGGTAAAAAGACCGTTCATATTATGTGTACTCACTTTATCTATTGCATACGTAATCTATTTATATATACCCTGAAATACCATTTTAGTTTATTGTCAATACAAAAACCTTAAATTTTGTTGACATCTGTTTCAGTAATATTTTGTCAAGGAATTCAATGCAAGTTCAGAATTATTATTTGGCCTCGTTTAAATAATTATATTGTGTTCAATTTAAATTAATATTACTATTGCCTTTTAAATAATATTATTTATTTTATTTTATCGCAACGGAAAACTTACAGCTTACAATAACGACAAAAAATTAACAATAAATAAGGACTAAAGCCATTTACAATTTTCACAAATAGTCACAAACCAAATTCCAAAAAAAAAGCCTATTAAAAAAAAATTCCTTAAAATTCAGCTACCGTAAATGACACAGTACTAACATGAACAAATAATGTGACATGGTGTGACATTTGATTACATGGGTAACAAAAGAAAGGTAACATTACATTCTTTATCATTTTGTTTTCTTATACAATACTAAAGAAAAAAATTCGTTTCTTAAGGAAAGATACCTTTTTCCAACATTAAACTATAACATACAAGAAAAAAATTGGGCTGATAACAGCGCGAATTATTTCATAATTATCCTATGTATGTCATTCGAAAAAAATTAAAAAAAATTCAATTTTTTTTTCCACAATCTAAATTTAACAAACAAGGTAGTTACTAAATTGTTTTATTTAAGATTGTGAGAGACTGGTGTCTGAACTAAGCAGAGCTTGTATCTTGTCATTATAACCGGTACTTTAGTATTTCGTAAAATAAATACATTTATTATTTAGTAAAATAAATTAATTAAATTAGCCATTTCTATTAGTGATATTTTTAATATCAACATTTATGTTAATAGAATAGAATATGTTTATTTCATGGATAAAAAAAAAACACGGCACAACAAAAAAAAAATGAAAACATGTTTTTTTTCTTTAATTGTAAAAAGTTTCACACCTAATATCTAATTAGATTTTTGCGTTAGTATTATTATGCGTATATTTTTGTCATACGTAAGCATATGATAATAGCATAAAGTACACATTTACTTAAATACCGGTACGCTACGAAAAGGTAATACTTACTTAGCAAGATGCAGAACTATACGCTGATATTCAGTAAAACCAACCCTTTAACTGAGTAAATATATCCTCTCAATCTATCGCTGGTTAACTGGAAGAGATCCCTTCATGGGATAGGTCCGCCATTGTATATTTGCCTTTTTAGTTGTGTTACGTTCACTATATATCCTTAGTACAGTAAGGATACTACTAACAAACAAACCATATTGCCATATTATTCCTTCTTTTTAAAGGTTTAGTACTACAATCCAAAGTAAAGTAGTTGACCCATACGTTTACTGCATAATTATTTACGTATTCAACTAAGTTTTCATTGGTATTCATTCGTAATTTCATTATTTGAAAACATAGACCGCTCATTATACAGTATTCGGTGACAACAAACATTTTAATGTGTCTTCAAAAGTAAACTTATTAGTATTTATTTATTCATTAATTATTGGTAAATACTAAAGCTGTCATCAGGTCAGTCGCGGTCCATATCGTCACGCACTATAAGGGGCAATAATGAATTTTCTTTAAAGTCCATATTATTATAGGATCATGATCATCATATTATTTATTGGTTTGGACAACCGATCACTCTAGTAATGGTAAATGCAGGTTACATAAGTTAATTTTTACCTATAATAGTAGCAGGACGTAAAGGCGCTAGCAATCCATTAGAAGTTACAAAAAAATACAAATCAATATTATAATATCCCTGTTGTATAGTAGCCATGTGTCTGATGCGGGAGGAACAGATCTTGATGTCGCCGCCAGAATTAATAAGGCGAAAAGTGCCTTTGCGAGTCTGCGTCCCGTATGGCAGGCAAAATACCTCTCCAATAGAGTGAAACTAAAAATCTTTAATTCAAACGTGAAGTCGGTACTGCTATACGGATGTGAGACATGGAAGGTGCTAAAAGACCTGACACATCAGCTCCAGGTTTTTGTTAATCGCTGCCTGCGATACATATTGAGAATCTTCTGGCCGGAGGTTATTTCTAACGAGGATTTGTGGAGTCTGTGCCACGAAGACCCCATAGACATCCAAATCAAGCGTCGCAAATGGCAATGGATTGGCCACACACTCCGCCGTCCTTACGATCATATTCCACGACCGGGCCTTGGATTGGAACCCGCAAGGCAAACGCAAGCGGGGCCGTCCCAAACAGACATGGCGCCGTACTGTCCTGGCGGAAGCAAAATCATTGAGTCTTACCTGGAGTGAAATAAAAAGTGCCGCGTCGGACAGATCGCAATGGAAAAACTTTGTGTCTGCCCTTTGCTCCGACGGGGGGATATAGGAAAAGAAGAAGAGAAGATAGTAGCCATACTCAAAACGTATACCACAGTCCTTATTACAGAAGATTAAATCAAAATGTTAACAAGAATAAATTATCTTATTAGGTGCAATTATAAGGTCTTTACTAATTGCTTTAATAACAAACATATACATATAAGATCTACTTATTGTGGTCCTGTAAACGTTTATAATACTACTAAGTATAATCGAAGGTGCTTGTAGTGCAAACCGTCCGTTAAGCTGCTTTCACCTTGATTAAGATCAGTGATTAATCAAAGCGTCTATTAGTGTGCTATGTTTAAGTCTACAATAATAGGAAAATTTTGCTACTTGGTGTAATTATGGCAATTATTAAATCTGTAATTATTACCAAAAAAATTTAATTGTCCTCATGCAATAACTTATTAAGCGTTCATTTTAAGAATTCTATACAACATAACAGATAACCTATATTTCTTGTTTAGGCAGTTCAATTGCAAAGCATCCGAATATATCTGAAACACAGACATACTGGTAAATTTATTAATTTCATTAAATTGGTAAGTATTTCCTATTAGAATACATGGTCTCCATCTCTATAATCCCTCATAAAAATGATAACCTAAAAATTGTGTAATTTTGAACGCCAACTTAAGCTTACCGCCTTAACATATATGCTTTTGTAATACTCATAATGTCAATGGGTTTTCCCTAATTCTGTTAAAAAAAATTAATGATAAATCTGATATATTAATATGGCAATAACCTTCATACTGATGCATTTCGTTCTTAATATTATGCACGACATAAATAATTATCAATATTAAACTCAATCATAATGAAATAGATCTTACAATGTCATAGAATACACAATAGATAGATTGCTAGATTTCACAATGTCATAAACTTCAGTCATTTTATTTATGTCATTAGAAGGAAGATATTTAAGATTATTTCATTTCAATTTTCCATCAAGTTGAATTATATGGATAAATATAATGACATTCATCGTTAGTAGTTCCAAATTAATTAGATAGTACAAATTGTTGAATCGGTAGCTAATATGAAAAAAATCTTTAAATGAACATTTAGCTATATTTACTGTGAAATGGCTCTTATGGGGGCAAAATCCTTCTATTGGTATTTCATATTCGTGAATAGATAAAACAGCATTATTTTGCCTTCGTAACAATTGTATTGTATTTAGATTTTATTAAGTGTAATTTGTAATTAATACTGTAATTAGTTTTCCTTTCATTCAAATTACTATTTTACTGGATTTCACTTTTGTATGATTGAAAGAGTTAAGCAATTTCATTCATTCTGATCACAAATTATACAGATATTATTATGTATCAACATATGTATATTTGTTGGCCGTCTCAATTCGAGTAAGAGACTAATTTTTTTTTATTATGATGTAGCTTCACGTTGGCTAACCCATGCATCAGCTCGTGATCGAGTGATGCCAGTAGAAGCTGGTCTGCTCGTGTCCCATGTATCCGGGCTATATTATATTTTCATTTCTCGGTTTGCTTGATTTTGATGACTATTGAGTTCGACATTGTTCAGAACAGCGGGCGGTTCATTTTACAGTATTTTTATTTCCCAAAAGATAAGCTTTCCATGAACGCAGTTACTCAATCAGCTTCATTATATTGATAGCTTGCTTATGAATTATGAATATAAAGAGTTAGATGTGGATTCAACCAAATTGGAGCGTGGTACTATAACCATAACTGGAACATGCACCAATGTAGGTCATGTCTTTTTGAAATGTTAAAGGAGATTTTCGTTCAACATCTTAGCTTGGGGACATGTTGAGGGAGATTTTCACTCAGCATCTTAGCTTAGGAAATGTTGAGAGAGATTTTCACTCAGCATCTTAGCTTAGAGAATGTTGAGAGAGATTTTCACTCGGCATCTTAGCTTCGAGAATGTTGGGAGAGATTTTCACCCAGCATCATAGCTTAGGAAATGTTGGGAGAGATTTTCACTCAGCACCTTAGCTTAGGAAATGTTGGGGAAGATTTTTATTCAGCATTTTAGCTTAGGAAATATTGGGAGAGATTTTCTCTCAGCATCTTAGTTTAGGGGATGTCGAGGGAGATTTTCGCTCGGCATCTCAGCTTTTGGAATGTTAAATGAGATTTTCGTTTAACATCTTAGTTTGAGAAATGGAACATGGACCTATGAAGGTCTAGCCTTTTGGAATGTTGAAAGAGATTTTCATTCAACATCTTAGTCTCACAAGCTAAGCATTTTAAATGTGTGCTGTATATAAACAAAAAAAAATCTTTTAAATAAATAAAAAAAATATATATATATATTTAATAAAAACAAAAATTAAGTTAAGTTTTAAAAGAATTTTTTCCCATTTTTCCTTTGCTTAAAGTACCTTTACATTATTTAATTTTATGTATAATCGTGTTTGTATCAAGGGCTTATTTTCATCTTAAAATAATGATTATAAAAGCTTTATTAGAATGTAATCAATGTTCATTATTCATATTTACAAAGTCAACTAATTTATGCATCACGTTTATCGATTGAGATTAAACATTATTTACAATATTACATATTCACAAATATTAGACATTCTTATACCTATTTAAATTTATACACTGCTCTAAAACGAAGGGACTCGTTTTGAAGAGGATGGCCGACTGTAACATTCATTAATATATGTACATACTTGTACATAAATATACGTATACTCTTAGCCTTTGTATATGTTGTTTACATTATATTTTTCTGACATTTCCCCCACTATTCGCCCTTATAAGGCTGTGCAACGCTCAATCGGGGCTCATTCAGTTCGTATTCGTCGTGGTGTCCGGACCTTTGCCGGACACCGTCTAATTTAATTTATTAACGTCACTATGCTCGATTGTCTATTTTTGGTATTTATATTTGGATATGATAATTTGAAGTTTCCCTTGTCCTGATAGTGATTAAATGAATAATAGTTAGTTAGCACGGTAGAACGTCGAGAAGATCTGGCTGTGACGTATAGTTACGTGCGGAGGAGGGGCACGTAACCTTGCCGTGGTTAGGTTAGGTTTGAACCTTTCCTTAACCTTCAGAGTGTAGTTTACAACCATAGGAATATACTGTCAAAAAGGTACAGGCTATCCCAGAAAAGAAATAGTTAGACCGCCAGCTTCTTGATGGATAAGATGTGGTGTCTTCTTATGCCTTTTTTTGGTTCAAGTAAGGGAAACAAAACAGGTAGGGTAGAAAAGACTATAAATTACTCTGTCAGTCTAATCATTACTTAGTTACGAGCACCATTAATCAATTAATTATGACATGAAAATACGATATTAGAATTTCATCGATAATTCTAGATCAATCTGAAAACTGGCTCTTTCTAACTCAATCATCGTGAGTTAACAAACTTCCAGCAAACATTCAAAACACAGCGTGGAACTAAAACTCACTTTTCGTTTTAGAATCCAATAGTTAGTTCACTAGTTCACTCACGTCCTTGTTTCAAGTAGATTTCTACATTGAAAGAGCGTAGAACTAATCTAACAACTCTATTTCAAAAGAAATGATCTAAAATCCACTTGAATTCAACTCTCGTTCACAACATCTTTTCCGGGTGTGTGATTTTTGATGATAAGTTTTTTTGTCGACTAAATAACTCGATGTGCCCCGCGGCTTTCCTCCTGTGAGACTTTCGGGATTCTGTAGCCTTCCTTAAGATTGTGGCAATCATAAACAGAAAGAGTTTTTCAAATAAGATTGGCAATTCCAGAGACTAGTGCATCCAAATAATTAAACTCTTCATCATCATCATCATCTACAAGCACCACACTAGGGGAACTGGTCTGCTCGATTCTGATTCGAATTTTATATTTATTTTTTGTTCTTAACCATTTCATTGTGGTTTGTTTACTCGATCACAAACATAACATGTTTTTATTATATTATATTTTTTTCTTATATTTTATTTTTGACTGTACACAATCTAGCTAGTGTAAAGTTAATCTGGTATGTTAGGCGACAAAGACTGTTTCATAAGTTTCTTTCTTCTCAGCAGTGGTCGTACCAAAATGCTAGTAGTTTGTAGCTTTGAGACATAATACATTATGATTAAATAATTAGTTTTCGACGTGAAAAAGAGCCTTCTTTGAAGGCCAAGTTTCAATAAAAAAAATTGACTTTGACTTTGACACCTACACCTTCTGTGACCCACTGCTGGGTATAGGCCTCCTTCTGTCTATGCCAACCTTCTCGGTCCTGGGCCATCCTACTCTAGTTGTTGCCAGCAATATTCTTAACATTACAACTCTTTAGTTTTATTAAATAAGGATTGACATTAAGATGAAATACGGGTTGTGTTTTCTCCATACAAACGTATTCCGTATTCCTATTTCCTCCCTGGATTTTGCAACTTATGCAAATATTTTTTTATATACCTAGTAGTTATTTATGTTCATCTTTTTGTCACTCTGATAGGTTAGAGTTTGGGTAGGAATTTTTAAGCTAAAAACGGCATTCATATACTATCGTAGGCAATAAAAAGCTAGTAGATAAACCAATTGGTTGGAAACAACTAAAAATAAAGTTTTGTCATCAAAATGTTAATAAGATCCGAAAAATATACCAGCTGTCGACGCAAAACGTACAAGTACAGCCAAGTACTTGTCATCTGCATGGACCTCTATGTGGTGGTTATAGGGTTGTATTCCAATGAATTTGGGTAGGTCTATGTACTGCTGACTGTACAAGTACCTCAGATAACACGTCAAGCAAACTTTCAAAACTCGTTGGAACTTTACAAAACAAATTCGAGTCGTGACGATTCGTCTCGTTTCGTGGAAAGGTGCAAAACGGTGGTGGTATGCTTCTGTTGGTACTACTGGAATGAATCCTTTAATACCAATAGAACCACCACGTTAGATTTCAAATTGTTGATGCAATATCTCAATATCTTACCGAGAGATAAATTTGATGAATTATAAAAAAAAGATACCTTATGCTGTCCAACTGTATCTTAATCCACCTCTTGCTTCTGATAAAAGAAAATAATGCGGGAAAACCCCACTATAGTTTATTTATCAGCTTGTTTGCTTGTATGCGAAGTGTATAATTAGTTTTCGCCGTGAAAAAGAGCCATCTTTGAAGGCCAAGTTTCAATAAAAAAAATTGACTTTGACTTTAGTGAAGAAAACAAGTTGCAATATTACTCCAGTCATATTGCCAACAAACTAGCAGACAGTTCGGCCATATATTGTTTTCTATGAAAAAAGAATTGTTGCAAAAGCCGAGAGTTTGCTATTGATAATGAAAATCAGTTATACTATCGATAATTTCGCTAAGGGTCAATACTATCGATAGTCTTATCGATAAAATCGCTAAGAGTCAATACTATCGATAGGACGATCGATAATATGACTGATTATGAGGTCACGATCATCACGATGCTATCGATAGACTATTGCTATTGCAACAACACTACGAGAAAAATAATGAAAAAAAGATAATCCTTAGCAATGGGGGATTTTCCGAGATCCAAATAAAAAAAAATAGTATATAAGCGCTTAGTAAAAAGCGAGTCCATAGAAAAATCAAAAATGCACGGGATTAGCATTTTGAATGAAATAAAACCTAATAAAAAACATCTAAAAAGTATTTATTGTGATTTGTTCAACTGTCAAACTTTAAGGTGATTTTTTGTCTGCCTCTGGTTGACAAAAAAAGCACATAATATAGGTACAGCCATGATTACGACCCGGCTTTTATAAAACGCTATCTGTTGAGATTTTTATACTGTTTTTTTTTTTCTTAATTGGCTGTCAGAAAATCGCCCATTGACTTCACTTCAATTAAAAATATGAAAGCGATATCTTGAAGCATCCACATAGTCACAAAGAGAATACAGCAATCGGTCATGTTTTGCAAAATTCTGCTGATGAAATAAAATTTCCGAGTGTAATCGGATTTGCGGACGGCGAAAACACTCCGGCTCCATCCGTGTTCTAAATTACATTTGTTTTTGTAATGTATTAAAATACTTTCCCTTTGTTTTTAATTGCAAAATCGGATTTTGCTATGAATAATTTCATAGCGAGATTTTGTTGCTATGCAAATAAGACACTCTAGTGAACAACATGAAGACTGAACTAGTAAATGACTATATTTTAGGTTTAGATGTTTATGTCATTATATTTACTTTGGAGAACTTTGTTTCGTAGTCAAATCGCTCATTTATTACGTAACGCTGTTTTTATATAAATAAATAAATATATACGGACAAATCACACAGATTGAGTTAGCTCCAAATTACTTGTGAACTTTGGGAACTCAACAATACTATATTTTATAACAAAAATACATTAGAAAAACATCCAAGACCCTGGTCAATCTGAAAAAGATCATTTTCCATCTCTGAAAAAGACCGGGGATCGAACCCGTGATTATCCGGTCCGGCGTGATGACTGTTAGGCCAGGTCGTCAATCATATCGTTGTTTGTTGTGGTTGTGAGTATGGGCTGGTGAAAATGTATTTTGGGTATTTGGAGTCTGTTTTATTTTGTGTACCTTCACTGAAAAATATTTGCCGTTTGAGAACACTCAAAGGCAAAATATTTTTCACGTACGCATTATCTTGGGCTGTCAGTCACGCAGGCGATAGGGTAATGGCAGATGCGCACCGGAATTTAAATTACCACCGAATAAATGAAAAAAAAAGAATTATGTCTTTGCAGATAATTAAAAAAAATTTGCGTACTTAAAAAAAAAACAATTTGTAAATACATAATGAATATTCGTGGAAAAAGGGTCGAGTGTAAAGCTTGGATTGTCCCAGGTTTCAATTTGAATCTGACATAAATTAAATATTAAATCAGCTCTTTCGATTCTATCCCTACTCTTAGACCGCAAAAAGAACAAAAAAACTGAAAAGCAATTCAAAACTGTTTTTTTATTTATTTATTCATTAACTGAAACATCGAAAACCGAAAAGTATACCGTTGTGCATTCTAAAACGAAACTAAAGCCATTATTCAGTATAATTACACCTTAAACAGAATGTGGAGAGCTTTATCCATTAGTACGGTCCGTAGTTGTTAATTTTGACTTTAATTAAAAATAATTTCTCTTCTTGTGGACACTGGTGATGTATGAAAATCTAGGACTTTTGTTTTATTTTACCAAAATATAGCTTTAATAATATATAGCTTTATTTAATATAAAGCCAGGGGTCTTGCCTGCGTGAATGTCATTTATCTCACCCCTTTCACCCCCTTGGGGGTAAAATTTTCGAAATCCCTTTCTTAGTGCTTACTGCTTTTGCAATTATTTTTTAAAGTTTCTACGATATTTGGTTTTAGCTCTGCGTTTTTTATACGTCAAAAATAAGCATTCTCTTTAGAATGTATTTTTTTTAGGAAATGTATCGACTGTGAAAAGTTTTTAAATAAATAAAAAGTTGGTAAATTACATTGTCTTAACCAATAAAATTATAAGTAGTTTATGCAACTGATACATAAAGAGAGGCATTAAAACATAAGTGTGGTTTTCAAAAGATCAAAATTCATGAACCGTGAAAACATGACAACATGTTTGTCTAGTCATGTCAAAAAAGTGTGTAAAATGTAATTTCCATATTGGTAGATTACATATAATATTCCAGTTAAATCATATCCACTAACTTTGAATCCCCGGAAACTCATTAATGTTTCGTGGTAACAAAGTATCCGTTTAAACGCAGTAGTGGTTTTAATTTCGCTCGGAGCGTCAGTTTTAAGGCATATCCATTTTAGTTGGTGTTAAGTTTCGAGTAGATGTTGTTAAAATATACAGTATTAGCTGTGTGCTGCAACTTCAGTATCATATTTATCTTTTTAGGGTTCCGAAGTAAACAAGGAATCCTTATAGTTTCGTCATGTCTGTCCGTCCGTCCGTCCGTCCGTCCGTCCGTCTGTCTGCGGCTAATCTCAGAGACTACTAGTACTAGAAAGCTGTAATTTGGTAGAGATATACATATTTATTACGCGGAGCGAACTGTAGAATAAAATTAGGAAAAATATTTTTTTTTAGGGGGCCTCCCCTACACCTAAAGTGGGGATGATTTTTTTTCTCTCGATTATATCATCGTGTGGGGTATCATTTGATAGGTCTTTTAAAAATATTATAAGTGTCTGAAGAACATTTTTTGATTTAGGGATCCGTGTGCGAAATATTTAACTTTAAAGTGATAAATTTTGTTAGAGTCAAGTGTCCCCCCCCTCGAACAGGAAAATGGTGGAGGGTGGGTACATGAAACAAATTATAATAACTAGCAAATATAATTAATTTAAAAGCCGTGATAATTTTTAATTTAAAAATTATCACGGCTATGTAGACTTTAGGCGTTATTTAGTAATAGACGATAAACTTACAAAATTGATTTTAGTATGAAAAATATTCGTAGGAAATTTTTTTATTCTATATGATGGTATTTACTTAGGTTATTTCCATTAGTTATATAAAAGTGGAAGTAACCTTCGGAACCCTACATTGCGCGTGGCCCAACACGCACTTGACCAATTATTTTTACTTACATGAAGACAGGCATAAATGAGAAGATTTTTATTATTCAATTTCTCTACTAAAAACTAATAAAACTGTTACTATAACAATATAATTATAGCAGATTTTAATGAAAATAGTATGAAAGGGTAAATAGAAGCCGAAATAATTTTTACCGCATCACGAAAAAAAAAGAGTCAATGAAATATGATGCGTTTTACAGTCATTTATAGCTGAAGGTCAAACTTTTAAACTGGTTCAGGCTTCATCTTGATGTGCCTTTTGAAACCTGATATATAAACTATCGGACGCAGTCACTGGCAAAAGCTAGTCTTCAATAGACAAGAACTGACTGGTAGAAAACAAATAGGATGTTTCTGCACAGCGAATGGCTGATAAAAAAAATAAAACTTCAACTATCGAGAAAAATAATGCAAAAGTTGTTATAAACTACACTGAAGTCGCACAAGTAAGGTTGCAACTGTCACTAACTGCAATTGCAGAGTTGAATGTGTCTCGACGGGTGCAACGCGGCGGAACCAAGCAGATAACTGTTATGACTACGGAACTCTATTCTGGGAGGAAAGCGGACTGGTTGCGAATGCAATTATAATTTAAAATATACCTAGTATTAATGGAAGTATCAAGTATGACATGTGCACTACAAAACATGACCATATAATTATTCATGCTGACTATGTTTTTTTTTCCTAAAGGAGTTAATTTGTACTAGATAATATCTTGTGTATTTATATATTTATGGACCTGAATACTTGAATATATCATAGTTTTTCTCAGAATATTCACACAAATATAGCGATGCTAATCCTAACTAATCCTAACTAATATTATAAATGCGAAAGTGAGTTTGTTACCTCTTCACGCTTTATCTACTGAACCAATCCTCCTAAAATTTCGCATACACATAGCTGGAAGTACGGAGAAGGACATAGGGTACCTTTCATCCCGGGAAAAAGCACTGTTCCCGTGGGAAATTCACGCTGGCGAAGCCGCGGGCGAAAGCTAGTGTGTATATATTTATGGACCTGAATACTTGAATAAAGATATGTCGTAGTTTTTCTCACAATATTCCCAATTAAAATAGCGATGCTAATATCATAAATTGAAATAATATTAATAAAGGTTACTCCCGAAAATATCGAAACCAAGTAGTTGGAATATATGGATACTGAAACACTAATTACAAAACCGGGACAATCACCGGTTCCGGAGTTAAATTCTGGATACCTCGCAGACACCCATTGTCTTGACTTGTAGAATGTATGCTGCAGTCACTCTCTGCTGGCTTATATGTTGCTGTGTATGTGACTAGTTTGACAGTGATTCATGATTTAAATAATCCATGGTCTAATTTATCTCCACTTGATATGTAATCCTTTAGAATGATTCTTGTTTACTTAAGTGTGGCTTATGGATTACAGAGACTGACAAAGACAGACTATCTATAATTACATACATATTATCACGCTTTTTTTCCATGGGGGTAGGCAGAGACTAGCGATTTCCACTTGCTACGATCTTTACAGAGCATGTATGAAGGGAGTGATGAGTGTAGAGGAAGCAAGAGATCTAATATTATATTTTGTTTTTCTGTTGTCGCTTTTAAATTAATAACTATCACTTAACCGAATCCTACTAGTGTTACAAACGCGAAAGTTTCGATGTGAGTTGGTGAGGGTGTTTGTTACTCTATCACGCAAAATCTACTGGGCGGATTTCTATGAAATTTGGTATACGGGTAGAAAAATACCGGGAATAGCATATAGGGTACTTTTTATTACAAAATTCCCACGGGAGCGAAACCCCAGTGTGTGGTTAGTTCTAATATATTTGTATAAAATTATTCGCAACCACCATCGAGAATTATGTACTAGCAACCACTAATTAAATTAAACGAAATAAGTTTAATAAATTTTGCTTGCGTAATAAAACCCTTTTTCCATTAATCTTCAAAAACGAATATAAAAAATTAGTAATTTATAAAGAGTAAAGACATCATTTAGAATAGTAACTTTTATTATTAAATTTTACTAAAGAATTATCCATTCAACATTTCACAGCAACATTTGCATTACAACAATATTACTACAGTCATACCACGCGAGTTTGCTTGCATTAATTACGACATGTTTTGTGCCAACTCCGGCGAGATACCCGGGAAATATGACTTAAGCATGTAGGCTCTACGTACACTGGCTTGGACATTACTCTGTGCTACTTTCTGAAGTATCACTGTTTTTGCTGGAGAAGTATACGAGTAAACAGCAGATTATATTTTAACAGTGAAAGATGATGTACGATTTAGATGCTTTTTTTGTTTCCAATTCCACTCTTTTAGGATCCTTATTCCACTTGAATGTTATTGTTTTATCAAATAAATTATTAGCTAGCTTAAGTTTGTCTGTAGTTGCAGTCTTTAAATATAAAATACTTTTTGTCTTTATGCTTAATGATTTTATCACCAGCTTTAGGCGAGTTATCTGTTTCACATAACTTGCACATGAGTCGAGCATCCTAATGGATGCTGTCGGTGTTTAGTCTGTGTAATTAATCTGAGTTCACCGATAATCCGTCTTTTAGAAGGTTCCGAGCGAACATCCATCTATCGCGACCCTGCATTTATCTTGGGATTGCACATTATCGTTGTCATTTTAAAAACTAAAGGACAAACAGCATTATAGAACAAAGGAAGTAAATATCTCTTCTTATTATGGTTCTTAAAAAAGGCTTTGTATTTTTGCCTACTCCATTGGAGGATTGCTTTTTCAAAAAGGACCCATCATTGTTTAGCCTTATCCATTGGTCCCTGTCCGTCCGACCACAGATTATATCAGAATACTATGGCTAAAATAATGAAATTATAAACATTTGTAATAAAATTATAAATATTTGTTCTTTTCTTCACTGGTATACTTAATGAAAAACGAGAATCTTTGAGCATAAAAGTTTTAAAAAATTTTTAGATTACTTGAATATGATATTTATTTTACTAGGTCTTTACAAAAACAAAAGGGCAAAATTTTATTAAAATATTTTCAAAAAAAATTTTACTCAAACTTCAAAACATTTTTATAGTAACAAAGCACAATACACCTCAAACGCTTTACGCCTCAACTATCAAAAGCCTAAGATACGAGAGCTATATATAGAGGAAGATTTACGAAGAGAGGATATTTAATAAATACGGGTCTCGTTTACAAGGCAAACAACTCATCAGCCAATACAAACAGGGAACGCTTTGAACGGTGTATTTTTTCGGCATTTCAACAACTGGAGACGGTGGGATGACAATTTTGGCCTTTGCGTCTCGAGTATCGGGTATTACAGTATTATGCTATTTAAGTCTTTGTGTAATATTCAAGATTCAACCAGTTGCAATATTAGCTTGACAAACTTGACATATACATTATATACGATCATAATAATTCTATTACTATTATGTGGTAACTAGTGCACTTGAAGAAAAAAAATACATATAAAATTGCTAATTTGTTTTTCGATGTGAGTTCCCAAAGGTATTATTTAACAATTTATTGATCTTTATATAACTAATTTTAATAATTGTCTCTTATCTTATTCTAAATGATTCAGGCGTTATAAAAATCACACAGCCAGATTAGTACTAACTTAAATAATAAAATAAAAAAAACAATTGCGAATTTGATATACGTACTTAATTATACTAGACATATCTCTTTGCTACTGATATATTGATACCCTGGAGGACTTCACTGTCTCGAAGTGACGTGACCCCATTTCACGGTTAATTGCTTGGGACGGTTTTTGTTCCCTTTCTTCGTAAATCGACAATCTAGTCAAATCTATATAAAATTGGAAGCTGACTGACTGATTGGGATGTCAACGAAGAGACGAAAACGTTGAACGTAGGGACTTGAAATTTTGCAGAAAGGTTCTTTATATTACGCAAGTAAGCACTAAGAAAGGAATTTTGGAAATTCCATCTTTAGGAGAGTAAAATGATTGAAAAACGAAATTTAAGCAAGCGAATCTGCTCGTTAATCATTAAAAAATATTTTAATTTACAAACCGTATCTATTCTATTTGGTTCATGCCAAGTCACAGTATAATCTACACAAGATGTCTTGGCACATGAATCAACGTCTCCCGCCTCATGCTCCATTACGCCACTAATCGTATGGGATTCCACGTTGATGCCCTTAATTAATAGCTTATATGCCATGGACCCTTCAAGATTGTCTCGGATTGTAAAGATTAAATCTGGGTAGGATTACGTTTTAATTGGCAAAGCGGCAAAGTTTTACTTTGATATGCAAATGGAACCAACGTTTTGTACGAATTTGTTACGTGAAATATGTTTATTATAGGTACTCCATTTTATTTTTTATTTTATTTTACTTGTTCCTTCATTTGAAAATACCAATTATAGATGTTCTCCTCATAATCATCATAACAAATACGAAAGATTAAAAAAAAACTAATAGAGGTGTTTCGATATTTTCCAAAGAATTTTATTACTTTATTCTACAGTATGATCGTAGTAATTAAATTTCTATTTATTGAAAATAAAAGCAATTTAAAAATATTCTTTGTACTGAATCATTCCAGCGCGCCATCTAGTAAATATTTCATGTATCAAGTTAAGAGATACGCTGGGCAACTGTTGAAAATGGTTGGTAATGGCCACAAAGCTAAACCTTCGTTAAGTTTTAAAATATTTAGTAACATGCCTATAATTTAGATGTCGTGTTCACTTGCCTAACTACAACAACAACAAGAATACTTTATTAGCACACAATATTACATTTTTAGATATATAAAGTAACTTATAACTAAAAAAAAGGAAGATGCGCAAAAAGCGGCCTTACCACTGATTGCAATTTCTTCTAGGCAACCAATTGAGAAATCTCTAATGAGCTTGAGAATTGGCCTAAGTTGAAATCTATCCAACTTTGGTCATTGGAACTTGATATTTTGGATTTATGATAAGTTCTTCAATGATAGAAAATTTAAGGTATATACTTACCTAAGTATATACCTTAAATTTTCTATCGTATTATTTAAATATGAATGATAATGTTGAGTTAACGACCTTAACTAATCGTACCATAAACCAAAAAAATGACCTTGCCAAAAAAAAAACTTTTAAGTGTAATTAAAATAGTTGATAACAAAAAAAAAATTGCTATCCTTATTGAAACATATTTCTGCATGTATATTATTGAAATGTATATAAATAAACAACGTAAAAATGCAATAAAGTGCCTTGAAGTACAAAGAATCTAAATAAACCGGTTTAACAATGGCGGTTTTGTGCCAATGTTACTTTGCTATTGCATAAATAAATTGATTCAGCCTATGCATTAATAATGTGATAACATTGATATCGAACAAGGCCAGCAAATTCATCCACTTCATTCATGAGTTTCACCTTCATCCATTGAACACTGAGCCACGTTCGTGACGGTGTCATATTGATGTCAACTTTGGGCATGCGCGCTAGACTTAGCGCATGCGTATTACCAAATGCTCACTGTTTTGTATATTATATCATTTTATAGGACTAAAATTGACATGTTTAACTAATCAGCCCAAATAACTCTGCTATGGTATTATAACTACGCCAACGACGTTTTAGAAAGTAGTTTTAGGTGTAGTGATTCAGTTAGTAGGTTTTCAGTTTAGTTAGATGATGTTATAAATTTTTGAGTGTCAGAAATATATATTTTTTCAAAGTGCTTCAGTAGGGTCCTGATTATTAATTACAGTATTCTTTTTGTGTAAAGGAGATACATTTAAAGGTAAGTTGTGTGTTTATTAAATACATAATGATTACAAATGTATAGATGTACAATTGATGTGGGCGTTACACCAGACGATCTGCGTGGGCGGAACATCTGGTAGGTCGTAGTCTATGCGTTAGTAAATAAGTTGGGTAAATAGATATTTGTTTTACAAAAATACTCTTGAAATTAAATCCTTCCAAATATATTTTCGTAGAAATTTCGTATTATATCTAAAGATAATATTGAAACGTGATTGTCGATTATCTAATAAATGTAGCTATTAAGCAATAAGCAAAGATATTTCATGTAAATCTTTCTCAATGCCTCTGCAAATCGCATTTTAACCTACCTTTATTACTTACTCGGATAAAATCAATATTGTCTATGCTTGCGAGTGTTTACGGGTCGCTGCTCGTGTCCTACATATGGTTACTAACAGGAAATTATTGGCAGGATGCGTTTTACTCAATGGTTAAACATATTTCGAGGGAACGATGCTTTTGTTTTTATAGTCATTCAATTTTGGCAGTTAATTGAAAAGCGAAGCTTGCGTAATATCTCAAAATGTGTGCATAAAATACAATTTATTAATTAATGTTTCATTGCTTATTAAAACTGACAGCATGACATAAGAATTTTAATCATGATAAAAGTTCAAATATCTGCCTATGGCCATCTTTTATCTAAAATGCCTTAGTAAGCGGAATTCCAGGCGGCTCTAAATTAGTTTAAATAAAAATGAATATAGTTCAAAAATTAAACAGAATTGAAATATTTTCATAAAAGTCACAAAAAAAACTACAATAACTGCTAACTATAAAGGAAAGGGCTATAAACTGGAGACTTGTGACAGGCAAATAAGCATAGTAAACTGTAACTACGTCTGTCGAGTGCCTTAGCTCTGTCTACCCCTCAAGGGGTAAAGACGTGATACAGTATCCTTTATAACTTTTGGCTTTATTTTTTTGCTACTTTCGCTTCCACAGTTAGCCGAAACAAAAATTCCACAGTGCAAACGATGGACAAACAAATTTGATATTTTAAAGTTTTATTTAAGAAATAAATTTACTTTGTATAAAGTAATTAAACAATGGAGCTCTTAAAATGAAACTTACAAAAACATTATAAGACAAAGCTTGAGTGAACCATTTTGCCTTTTATGCGATTCCGTCACATCTACAATCGAAGTGCGAACAATTTATGAAAGAGAGCGATTGTTTTGGGTTATTCCTAAAGTACTCCATTCGTTTGTTCTAAAAAGATAAGAATCTCATACATGTATTCCCAAGTTACTCCACGAAATGATTATTATTTTAAAATAATGATTATTTTGTTCCCATTATGCTCCTTAGGTATCTTAAATTATACTTGACGTCGAAATTTTACAAGGAACATATTTTGGTGTAAGTAAATAAATCTAATTTTCTCATTGTAGGTTTATATGTTTCAATTGTAGGACTTGTTGGCTACAACTGTTGCAATAACAGAAAAACACTGTGTGTTTATGTTCCTGTTAGCATACCTAAGGATCTCACTCACCCACCCACAAAACTAACATCTTTTTAGTGTGCATAAGGATGACATGCACGCACTCTGGTTATGAAATAAAGCATGGCGGTGGTTCTAGTTACTTTATTATTCTAAACTATATTGACCTGTCCACCTCGTCCACCCGACCAAATACACATAAAAAAATGTGGAAATAAAATTAGGCAAATTTAACATAACCAAAACGTACAAGTTTCAATAAAACTACCTATGTAAATTTTTGGTAACATCTTTACGTAACCTATCGATAAGAAGAGCGGAGTCGCCTGGCACAAGAATTGTTTGCTTAAAAAATGTTGTTGTGGCTAAATTGATTCGATAAGTAGAAATTAGAGTACACTATCAATCACCACATTGGATCGAATACTTATTGAAAGCATTCGCCGTTAATAAGCGTTGCTACAGACGATTTAGACAATAGGAACAATGCACAAACCACTTACCATGTAGGCAGGCTTCGAGCACGATTCCTCACGAATAGTTCTTCCTTTAGACACCTAGCCGGCCAGCCACACACGATTATAAAGTTCCAAAAACACTGTTGAGCACTTGAAGTTTTATTAAGAATAATTGAGTAAAATGTAATGTTTGATGCGCGCGCGCCTTCGCTTTCACGTACAGACACGGAGAGGTTTTTACTGGTTCTGCCACCAGCCTATTGCGCTGTATTCCAAGACGCCGGTAGGATAGTACATGCGCCGGCGGTAATCCGGGCGCTCCATTGGCTAAATCGCCTGCAGCACGACGAATCATGATGATTGACAAGTGCGTCGATAACGCGCGCGAAATTCGAATTGAAAAGTAAACGAAGTTTACGTTGAAAACGGAACATTCCGCCCACCAAAATACCAATGGGATTTTCCCAGAGTAAGAATAAGAAACGGTAATTAACGATAAATATGTTTAAGTTACTATCCTAAACTTAAAAGCTAAGAAATGCTAAGTTATAACGATTATACGGATGGTAGAGGACATAGTTTGACCAAAGGTCTCTTAAGCGAGTGATCTCTGGCTGTTCTAATGGTTGCGACTCTAACTACCCCATCAGGGCCAGGATGCAAAGAAACAACTCGTCCTAATGCCCATTGAAGAGGAGGCCGATTGTCCTCTTTTATAAGTACGATTGAGTTTACAGTTAACGGTGTTGAGTCCGTGGTCCATTTTGCTCGCTGAGTTAACCCATGTAAATATTCATTTTTCCAGCGTTTCCAAAATTGTTGTTGAAAAGATTGGATAAGTTGCCATCGATTCAGTCGATTGATTTTTACGTCCTTGTAGTCGAAATCAGGAACTGCTGTAAGAGGTTCTAGCGTTAAAAAATGACCGGGCGTAAGAACGTTCAAATCGTTAGGATCCGAGCTCAATGGACACAAAGGCCGCGAATTTAAAATTGATTCGATCTGAGCGAAGAGTGTGGTAAGCTCTTCAAACGTTAAGACCTGATCGCCAACAATACGGTACAAATGACTCTTTGCGGCTTTGATTTGGATTTCCCACACCCCTCCGAAGTGGGGAGCAGAAGGTACGTTACGTTTAAAATCTATTTTTTCCGCATGAGAGGCTTGTTCGATACATGATGCTAGTTGTGAACTTGCACCAACGAAATTCGTACCGCAGTCAGAGTGAATAACATTGCAGCGGCCACGACGAGAAACGAAGCGACGCAATGCCGCGATGAAGCCGTCAGTCGATAAAGTAGAAACCACCTCAAGGTGCACTGCTTTTGTACTCAAGCATACGAATAAACACAAGTACGCTTTATCGATTTTAGCACCACGATGAAGCCCGAGCTTAATTCGAAAAGGCCCTCCTAGATCGACACCTACGACAGAGAAAGGTTTTGCCTGATTGACACGAAAGGCCGGAAGGTCGCTCATAAAGGGTTGCAAAGGTTTCGGTTTAAGACGGTAGCATCTTATGCATCTTGAAAGATGATGACGTACAGCATGCTTTGCCGCAAGTATCCAAAACTGTTGTAAGATCAGATAGTTGGTTGTGTTCAGACCGGGATGAAAATTGTTTCGATGAATAGATTCGATTACAGCGGATGTAAGAACACTCTTTTTGGGCAATAATGCGGGATACTTCTGTTCGAAGTCAAGATCGGAGTGCGCTAGGCGCCCGCCTACTCTGAGTATACCCTGCTCGTCCAAAAACGGGTTTAGTTTACGAAAACTACGAGGTAACTGTATCTTTGATTGTAATTTGGATATGACATCCGAAAAACAACGTTGTTGGAAATGTTTCACGATAATTAGTAACGCACGATGACGCTCAGCGTCCGTTACGAAAAGATTATCTGATCGCGGAACAGTGTTACGCATGTTATTACAAAACCTGCGAACGTAAGCGATAATGCGACAGATTTTATCTAAAGAAGAATATTTTTCGAATAGTCGATCAATTATAGAAGTTTGGTTTACGCTTTCGATTTGATCCGAAACGAGAACCGTGGTGCGACGCTGCTCAGAGAGCACCGCATTGTCGTCGTTTGAACGATTTCTCGATGTATCGATTGGCCACTCAGACTGTGGTTGAGACAACCACTCTGGGCCCGCCCACCATAGGGCATTGTTCAGCAACTCGTGAGGCAATTGCCCACGCGAACAAACATCTGCAGGATTTGTGACAGATGGTACGTGCCTCCAGCACTCGGTCGGCACGATATCTTGAATGTGACTTACGCGGTTTGCAACGAATGTCACCCAGCGAGAAGAAGGAGCTCGCAACCAGGACAAGGTAACGGTGGAGTCACACCACACATAAGTGTCATGAACAGGAATCCGCAGCGTGCCCTTGACAAATTTGATAAGGTCTGCGAGCAAAAGTGCACCACACAGCTCTAGGCGAGGTAACGATTGACGTTTCAAAGGAGCTACACGAGCCTTAGCACAAACGAGAAAGACGCGAACGGAGCCGTCAGACTCGGTAACGCGCAGGTATATAACGGCGCCATATGCTGCTTCGGAGCTGTCACAAAATCCATGCAGTTGATATGATTGAGCGCTATCGGTAGCGTATTTACGTGGAATCTTAAGATTCCTAACTTGAGGAAGCTGTTCGGAGAACTTTTCCCATAGAGAGATAATTTCCGGTGGGGGCTTATCGTCCCATGAAAGACCTAGAATCCAAAGCTTTTGAATAAAGCATTTAGCTTGAATTGTTAAAGGAGATAGAAAACCCAGAGGATCGAAAATTCTGGCAACCTCACTCAGAATCGTTCGCTTGGTGCACGGTTGATTAGATGGATTTACGGTAAAGACGAACGAATCCGAAGCAGGCTCCCACTTAAGGCCCAGAACCTTGATAGTTGTGTCTTCAGTTTCGGTAAAAGTGATTGCTTCTGAAAGACACGCCTCCGCGGGAAGATCGCTAAGTAGCTCGGGTCGGTTACTCACCCACTTTCGGAGCTCAAACGAGCCAAGACCGAAAAGAGCGATGAGTTGAGTTTTGATTTCTCTGGCGTCCTTCAGCGATGAGCTTCCGGATATGACGTCATCAACGTATATGTCGGAAGTTAAAACGGTTTTGGCCTTTGGGTACTTGTGACCCTCATCGTTGGCCAGTTGCTGAATAGAGCGGCACGCCAGGAATGGAGCGGAAGACACTCCGTACGTTACGGTATTTAATACGTACTCTTGAAGAGGCTCATCTGGGTGAGCTCGCCAGAGAATACGTTGATAATCACGATGTTGAGGAGCTAGGTTGATTTGACGGTACATTTGGCGCACGTCTGCCATGAAGACAATTGCGTGCTCACGGAAATGAAGAAGGATCTCTACGATATTTGATTGTAGCTTCGGTCCCGTCAGCAGCGAGTCGTTTAGCGATTTGGAAGTTGCATCTTTAGCCGAGGCGTCGAATACAACGCGAAGCTTCGTTGTAGCGCTGTCGGGACGTAGCACACAATGGTGCGGTATATAATACTTGCCTTGACCCATTTGCTTGGCAGGTACCAGAGTCATGTGACCACTGTCGATATAGTCAGTCATGAACTCCACGTATTGTTGGTTTAAATTGTGATCGCGATACAGACGCCTTTCAATGGCATGAAAGCGTCGTAAGGCTATCTCTCGAGAACCTTCAAAGATTGGCTCCTCGTCGTCCTTGAAGGGGAGACAAACTACATATCTACCTGTCTCGTCACGGTAGTGATTGCTGAGAAAACTATTTTCACAGCGTTGCTCTTCTGGGGTCAATCGGGAAGATTGTGGAACGTTATCGATTTCCCAGAAACGTTGAACAATTTTGTTTAAACTATCGTCTACGGTAGAAGGGGCTACTCCTAGTAGACTGGACGATGCGAGTCTGGACTTCCCAAGAAGAAGCCAGCCGAAGACTGAGTTGAAAGCTCGCGGTTGAGAGGCGTTACCCTTCAGACGTTGTTCGAGAAGTGACTCAGCAAAGACGTCGGCACCTAACAAGACGTCGATCGGACCAGGGATGTCAAAACCAGGATCAGCTAGCGGTAGTGTTTTGACCTCCTCCCATCCTTTCGTATTTAGCCTTGCTATCGGTTGATCTCCGCAAATGCTCGGTATGACGAGCATTCCCAGACGAAACTTTACGTTACAGTTGGTGCCAATGTCGCATGTAACAAAGCCACTGACTGAGGCAGGGCTGCCCCCTAGCCCATGAACGTTGATATTACCAGTTATAGGTTTTAGATTTAATCGTTGAGCGGCGTGAGCCGTGAGAAAATTGTTTTGACTGCCGGTGTCAAATAACGCGCGAAATGTATGAAATTCACCAGAAGCATCACGAATCTGGACGAGAGCTGTTGCCAGTAACACGGTTGTGGTTACGGTTGGATCAGACTGAGTTAACGAATCCTTAGCCACTAAGGTCGCCGAGCTTGCCGCCGGCTCCTTATGTAGCAAAGTGTGGTGTTTACGTCTACATTGTCGACATGAAAACATTGATGTGCACTCTCGCACTGAATGGGATGCGTTAAGACAATTGTAGCACCATTTCTTTTCAGTGGCCACAGCCATGCGCTCATCTATTGATTTTGCCAAAAAATCACTACAGGCCGAGATGTGATGTTCATTACGACAGTAGGCACATTTACGAATCGGAGTGCTCGAATTATGAGCAGGTTTCGCTTGTTGTTTATCACCAACATTTTTATGAGTAGTGACGGTGGGAGCGACAAGCGAATGCGTGACGTTATGTCGCTTGAACTTCTGTGAAGTTCCCGGTGTGTCCTTTGGAACGTTAGCGGTTTTATTGGTAACATTCGAAAAGTGCGTGTCGCGAATTAATGCTTCACCTTTAGAGTGTAAAAATGCCCTTAAATGGTTATACTGTGGAAGCTCAATATCGGTATGTTTTTCCTCAAACTCGCGTCTTAATTTGGTATCGAGTTTGGCCAGAACATTATAACAAAGAACAAAATCCCATTTATCGGTAGGTAATTTTAAAGTTTTTAAAATTGTTAAGTTCTCATCGATCGTGTCTAAGGCGCGTCGAAAATCTTGAGCGTTCGAAGTCTTTAAACTAACGTCCAAGATATCACGCCAGCACGTAAACGCTAATTCGCGTTTATCTTCATAACGGGACTTGAGAGCCTCGTACGCACTTAAATAATGTTCACTTGCAACAGGAAAAGTTCTAATGAACGATAAAGCATCACCACTTAAAACTGACACGAGATAGTGAAATTTCTCAATATTACATAAGGAGGTAGAATCATGTATCAACGCGTTATAAGTTGCAATGAACTCAGGCCATTCCTTGATAGCACCGGAAAAAGTTGGCAACGAAATTTTTGGTAACCGCATATTTCCACTGTGCGAACCGGTCAATGAATTATGTTTCGAAGTGTCAGCTTGTTGAGATGAACGTTGTTCAAATTTTCGTTGAATTGCCAACACTTGAAAATACAATTCGTCAAATCGATCCTGAAGTTCATCGTCCTCCTCATCGGCATCATCCTTAAGAAGGTCCAAAATAATAAAATGGGAGTCATGAAAACTATCAGCAATCGTTTTTATTTCATGACAATATGAAAGAAATAACCCTACTTGTGATTCATCGGTATTGGCTAAGGTACCTACTTCCAAAGCCTTCGTTAAGCGATTATATGCTATAGTTCGTTTACGTCGCAAACTGGGCAAATTATTAATAGTGTACGTATTTTCGATACCCTTTTTAATAGTAGGTTTAGATTTACGCCTTGATAGTAACGACATAATTAATATCAAAACAATAAAAACTGATTGCAACAAATATTCGGATTCGATAAAAAAGTTTAGTTGCGAACGTCTTCAGCGAGACCGCGTTCACAAGAATCGACGAGAATCACTGGGGCGGTATTACACGACAACAGGTAATATTGTCACCTCGGTCACCTGAGTTTTAAATTGAAATAAATTAAATTGATAAGGATGAATTAAATGAGCGTTAGGAACACTAAAAACGGTTTGCGATATTCGTTAATGTACGGTAAATAAAAAAAATAAAAATCAGTTTTTTTTGTAAAAACAAAAAACTATGATTTTTAACCTAAAACGGTAATAATGAAAATGTGAACGCACCAAAATTCGTTGAAAATATGATACGATAAACGATACAACGTCACGATAAAAAATATTTCGTAATTTGAAACGAAATAAATTTTCGATAAATAAATATCAAGAGGAAACGTTGAACGGTTGGAAAAAAGTAGTCGAGTTATAACGAACTATCAACATAAAATTATGAGAAGGTGGATTTGCAATATTGTTTATTGCGAACGGTAAAACGGTAGATAATTTTATGCTAATAAGTATAAAACGACAAAAGAATTTATTTTCAACAAATATTCTAGAAACTGATGGAAGCCATCTTAAATCGATAATCGGTAGGTAAGGTACTCAACAAAACAAAATGGAACAAAGACTTGTTTTCCGATTAGTAATTGAAACAAAATGTTATGTTTATTCGTTTTAGCTGTACTAGTAAGTATAATAAGCGTGGAATACGGTAAATGAAGTAGCAATTACTAAATCGAATTGGTATTTGGCGGCAGACTGAAGGTAGGTATCCAAAGTTCCCGGGTTTCGGCACCAAAAAATGTGGCTAAATTGATTCGATAAGTAGAAATTAGAGTACACTATCAATCACCACATTGGATCGAATACTTATTGAAAGCATTCGCCGTTAATAAGCGTTGCTACAGACGATTTAGACAATAGGAACAATGCACAAACCACTTACCATGTAGGCAGGCTTCGAGCACGATTCCTCACGAATAGTTCTTCCTTTAGACACCTAGCCGGCCAGCCACACACGATTATAAAGTTCCAAAAACACTGTTGAGCACTTGAAGTTTTATTAAGAATAATTGAGTAAAATGTAATGTTTGATGCGCGCGCGCCTTCGCTTTCACGTACAGACACGGAGAGGTTTTTACTGGTTCTGCCACCAGCCTTCTGCGCTGTATTCCAAGACGCCGGTAGGATAGTACATGCGCCGGCGGTAATCCGGGCGCTCCATTGGCTAAATCGCCTGCAGCACGACGAATCATGATGATTGACAAGTGCGTCGATAACGCGCGCGAAATTCGAATTGAAAAGTAAACGAAGTTTACGTTGAAAACGGAACAGTTGTGTTACGTAATAATAATAAAAACTTCCTCGTAACATAAAGATCCTTTCTTTTAAGCTTCCTCTTAATATAAAGATGGCTACGGCTACATCGCTTTCCTACTTCAAATCTCAACTCAAAAGTTTTTATAAAGATTTTGAGTGTGTATGTATGTATGTATTTATGTATACTTTGGTGTATGTATATTATTTGTATTGTACGCCTCTCTTTTTGTTTCACTATCTTTTGTACTTTTCTTGTGTGTATGTGCAATAAAGAGTGTACAAACCAACAAACAAACAAAACTAAATGAATTGTAGTACGTCTTTAAGTCCGTCACTTGGGCCATCCTTATTTCATTCTGCGTGAAGTCACGCGTCCCATCCATTTCCTCTTTCCCTTAGTTTCCCTCAGTCGACGAGTGGTAGCCGCCGCGGTAGGGCGTGGAGCAGTAGTGTTAAAAAATAAAATTAAGTCGAAAAAATGGATATCACGATAACTAGGCACTTCAGTTTGGACGAAGTAAGTCACGGTTAAATTCAGATTTTCATATTTATTTTTTTACAATTTTGAAAAAATGAAACTTTTTTTTATGATAACACTAAGTATAAGTAAAATTATGTAGGTACTTACTAATTACAATTTATTAAAGGCTATATATAGATATTTGTGTGGCCATCAAATGAGATATTTTTTAAAATTAAAAACGGCTTAATTAAGAAAATATACATATTGTTAATAAAAGATATGGATTAAATTATTCTAATCATTACAGTTGTTGTTAATTGTTTTACAATTAAGTAAATATAATTAATTTTAATATAGCCATACATTACCTTTTTAAAATCGTGAATTAAATTGTTTTCTTGGTCATTTTTTATTGATGAATCGATATCGAATAATCCCCGCTTGAACCAGATCCATGGGCAATTGATGGAGTGGAATATTTTTTAAATTTTCTTCTATCAACAGATTTTATTTTCGTTATATTGGCATTTTTATATAGAAATTGCATTAACACTGTGTAACAAAGCCTTATTAAGCTTTAGTAGCTTAAATCTATAGGATAAAAAAGAAAATACAAAAAGTCTCTAACTATGTACTAGTTCCTGGGCTTTACTTTAATGCACTGAAACGTCTTTGATCTCAACTTGAGCTAAGAGCACCGGAAGCGAAGTAATTACTTGACTTGATACCGACGCTAAAAGTAATAAGATTTTCATCCATCGACATTTTTTTCATTAATTTTAGTTACATTTTCGTATGGCCTCGGACCCTTCTGACCCACAGGTTTTTACCCAGTCCCTAAAAAAGTACCCGTACGACCCGCTTCTTTTTCTCATGTCCTTTTGGACCCGTTTTTCTAACAGGTACAGTCACACGCTTACGCGTCGAACAAACATTAACTATATATCTTACAGTGTAATTTGAGTGTTTATTCATTAGATTCGTCTTAAATAAGTATAATTTACTTTATCCTGGTCATCAGAATAAAGTAAAATACCACCATACACGTATCTTTCTTTGTATTTTTGACAACTCATTCATTTATCTATGAGCTTAGTATAGACAAATTCAAGCTCTGAGAGAAATACATCGATTTTAACTTACTGAGTAGTAAATTTCAAGTCTATGGTTATAACACAGAGTTATCTAGGTCACTCAAATATAAAGCCATAAGGACAATGTGAAGTTGCATGATCTTTTTAGATAGGTGTTTCGTAAAAACAATGACCATTCGGCGACACAGTATTATTAAACAAATTATAAAATACAGATTTGCATCCTGGATACCTATATAAGTATATTCTTAACTAGGTAGACATAGCTATAGACAACTAAATTATTCATTGAATGTATAAAATAATATTTACTAACACAATAGCTGAGTTCGAAACCTCTAGAGAATCTGTTATTATGGTTGTTGATATTGAGTACTTAGAATTCATTAAATAATAACAAATCGTGGTTTTCTTCAAACAACTTAAATAATATTTCGCCTCCCGTAATAAGTTTTTAATTGTTTCGTCAGAAGGAATTATTTCGGCTGAGATTTTACGCCCTAACCACATGTTGCTTGAGCCAGATGTAAATTATTACAAGTACAGTATAATACATTATTAAGTTTCTCGGCATGGAACTCTATGAGGCGAGTATAGGGACCATTTTACATTTTTTGGTAGGTTCTGTATCTGCTGTTAACTGTACGCCTACGGTAACTCATTATAATATGAAACCCTCATTTTAATGTTTCTGAAAGCTATATTGTTGCTTGTTTTGTGGTTTCTCTATTATTTTGATAAAATTTTACATATAGGGCTCATTAAGTCAAAGGAAATTGATACCTATCCTCAAAAATTTAGGTAGCTTTTGCCCGCGACTTCCTCTACACGTAATTTACTATTGTTGATATCTCAGATTCTAAGCGGCGGCGGCGGCGTATCAACAAGCCGATCACACATGACGACCCTGCCAGGATCGCTGTGTTAATTCGCCACTTTAAAGTGGGGTCTGGCGAATACGTCGACTGTAGCTAGAGTTTACAGCACACCGATTATCACGAGACCGCCTTTAAGCCGCAAGAGTCTGCAGCACGCGACTACACTGAGTTGTAGTGATAATGTGTGTGATATATCTGTCTCTTTTTAGCACAGCATTTAGTGCATATGAAGAAAGAGTACATCCAATATGTCAACAGTTCAACTTACAGCGGCGTTAATCAAAGTGCTGCAGGGTGCTGTCGAGTGTAGCTGGTCGCTGCGACCGGCGGCACCTTGCAGCACCTTGCAGCACCTTGATAGACGCCGGCTTAGGGATGTATGCAAACACGAAAACAAAACATCGATATATCGATATTTTGTCTTTCTTGGCAGGTACTTACAAACTAGGGACAACCCGTCTGTCTGCTCGCGATAAACTCAAAAACTACTGAACAGATGTTTATGCGGTTTATACTAATGGACTGGGTGGGTCATGTCATAATAAAGGAAAGCTTTGATGTACAATTTTCTCGGGCAAAGCCGTGGGTATAAGCTAGTCGATATATAAATATGTAATTCTATTGCGTTGCATTAAAATGATTTTCTAAAAACCGCATCAAAATCGGTACAGCCAAACGCCAGATAATCGCGGACAAACATACATACAAAAATCCAGGTCAAACTGAGAACCTCCTTTTTTTGAAGTCGGTTAAAAGTAGCATTTTTAATAATGTTTTTGGTTTTTTATAAGATGTTGTGTATATGTTTATCTTTGTATAGTAAAGTATTTAAAGTATATTTTATAGATTTTCTAAGGTTTCTAGATTGATGGAAATACACTCCTTGAAACTACTACAAAAACAAATTTTACCTACCAAAAAATAAAATAAAAGCTTCTATATAACTAATAATAAACATCGATGTTTTACTACACCCCTAAGTCTCGGTATAGTTAACGGAGGCCGCAGGTCGCAGCGGCTAACGCCGTCTGCTGCTAGCTTAAGGGGATGTAATCCGTGATTACCTAATATTTTATTTCATCGTATTGTTTGGTTTATTATTTTATTTAGGTGAAGTTTATATCACTGATTACAAAATAACACATTAATTTGTTTTTAAAACTGGTATTGCCTTTTGCAACACACTAATCGTCATTATTATGGATTCTTAGCCATTACCATCTCTCTCTTTAGTCGTATTTCCTCATGACTGAGGGTTGTGGTCATTATATGGAATGAAACACACACAACGACTCTCTTTGCAATTTTAATGGAGTGGTTTGCCATTGCCTTCTCCATTTCACACACTAGCTGATTATCATCAACCAGAGTGCAGGTTTCCTCACGATGTTTTCCTTCACCGGAAGCAAGTGGTGGTCGATGAAAACTAACATGAGTCAGATTGGTATACAAAGCCATGTAGCCCGGGCAGGATTCGAACCTGGGATTTTGCATCCACAGGCGGGCGCCCCACCAGTCGGCCACCACCGTTTTAGCCATTACCATAAGTATTAAAAACTAGAATACTATTAGCCTGATGCGATTACCACCAGTAATTATTGTTTAAATCAAATATCACCTAATTTCTTTCGATATTTTTAACTTTGCACGCATTCCAGATGATTTAAAAAAAAGGCTTCAAAATAAATCAGAAATAATCCAAAACACGGCGCCTTAACAGGTTCACTGTCCAAGTTTCAAAGTGGAAATGGCTCACAAGTCCAGTTAAGTTTTTGTGAAAATTAGTATCTCAGGGATGTAGATAAGACATATATGTTGTTAATTTTATGTATACATAATTGAAATATATATTTTTTATAACATACCACATACGGCCTGTGGACTCACCAGAACGAAATTGACCAAAATCGTCCCGTGAGTCCACAGACCATATGTGGTATGTTTAAAAAAATATATTTTTGATACACTTTCTGTGCATATTGTTGTCAGTGTCAAGTAAAAAGGACATTGACAATTTATCTTTGTTAATTATTTACGATGACATACGTGAAAATAGTGTACCTGAGTGAGAAGTGACGTATAATATGACGTTTGTTCAAAAGTCGAAAGAAATTACAGGGTGTTCGTTGTTTTTTGTTTTTGTTACTTTTGAATTTTGTATTTTTGCGGGAAAATTAGTAAAAAACAGCGGTTGACGGATGAAGAGTTGAGAAGAATATTAGAACAGAGTGAATATGAACAAAATAATTCGTCAAATTCGTCGGACGAAGGAGAAAAATAAAACCGAAGTGCGTAGTGCTGTACCTGATTATGTCGATGATGATAGTGTAGCAGATACCAAAAAGGTGAAACATCTGCAGCTGCCACAAATATAGCGAAAAGAGTTTCACAAATATGCAACATTTGGTACCAAACCATATTATCTTCAGTGTTTTCAAAAAGCTTCCGTTAACATGTCCTTTATTTGAAATGTTTTTCCTTTTTTCAATAAATATTTTCTTTTTCAGTATATTGTATGTTTTATTCTACTTATCTTTTATTTAGTTACCTTAAAAAATGCAATAAAATGTAATAAAGTAATCGTTTGTCTTTTTTTTAAATTACATTTTTTTTCAAATCGCGATATCGATAAAATGGTACGTCTGTTCTCTATGTCCCAGCACTTTTTGTATTCTATGTGATATGTCCTGTCAAGTTCACGTGAAATAAACGCCTTTCTCTCAACGTTCACTGCGATAAAAAGCTTTAAAATTGTATGGACGAACAGACCACATGCGGTCCGTGGACTGGTAGTGATTTCCGTCTACAGGCCACATATGGTCTGGGGACAGTGAACCTGTTAAGTTTGCGACAGTCTGCGTTCCTTTGTAGAAAGCCGCTTCTCGTAATAACTTTTTTGTGAATTTATTTTTTGTGGAGTTGTTGTGACAATATGTCTATCTCTTTTTAGCTCTTTTAAGACGAAAGAGTGCAACCAATTTGTTAACAGTTTGACTTAAAATCTGTCGAGAATCCGAGACGCCGCAAAGCCACTCCGCACTCGCCGCTCTTTCCCCTCAACGTTACGCTGATATCGACGTTACAAGAGACCATTCTCAACGGTTTTCATTAATAATTATATTTAATAATTTTGTGTCCTACGTGACGTGTAGCTCGTCGCTGCGTAAACGCGAGAACGCGGCATTACTCGACACTCCCTTCCTATTGTGTATTTTAGAAATCAGGAATTCTTTATTGAAACTTGCCCTTCAAAGAAGGCTCTTTTTCAAGTCGAAAACTAATTATATAATCATAGTGTATTGTCTCAAGGCTACACTACCATTTCGAAACGACTACTGCTGAGAAGAAATTCCGAAAGAAACTCATGAAACAGTCTTGGTAGCCTAACATGCCAGAGGGGCTATTTTTTATCTTTATACATACATAAATTATGTACAGTCAAAAGTAAAATATAAGAAACAAGATATTTGTTACAGTCGTCAATGCGAAGCGGGGCGCTAGCGGCGATGGAGGCGGAGCCCGACCTCAGCACCTTCGAGAACAAGTCGGGCTTGGCCGAGGACATGAAGTTCCTCGCGTCCATGCCTGAGCTGTGTGACGTCACCTTCCTCGTGGGCGACACCAGGGAGCCGGTGTGCGCGGTGAAGGCCGTGCTCGCAGCTCGGAGCAGGTGAGGAAGCTGTCAGAGAACCAGTCAGGTTCGGATGTAGACATAAAGTCCATGCCTGAGCTGTGTGACGTCACCTTCCTCGTGGGCGACACCAGGGAGCCGGTGTGCGCGGTGAAGGCTGTGCTCGCAGCTCGGAGCAGGTGAGGGAGGTGTCAGAGAACCAGTCACATTTGGTAGTAGACATGAAGTTCCTCGTGTCCATGCCTGAGCTGTGTGATGTCACCTTCCTCGTGGGCGACACCAGGGAGCCGGTGTGCGCGGTGAAGGCCGTACTCCGGCTTAGTAGTTGATTCGCACGAAATTCATTCGCCCGAACGTGCGAAACGTCCACTTTCAATAATAATATTTTTTTAGTATGCGTTTCGCACGGATGAATTTTAATCGCGTGCGAACCGACCTCTTCAAGAACTAGTAGTATGCGATTCGCCCACTTAACGAAATGTGCGAATAAAAAAATCAAGGTACAGTTGTGTACAAAATATTATAATATTAATATTAAAATATGCCACATTTTCATGGCACTCACATAAATATAAGGTCAATAATTCATATCAAAACGTGAACATCACGAATGAGGGAATCGTTTGTATTGTTGATAAACAAAGTATATACCTATAAGAAATATGTTGATAAATTTAAATTAAAATAATAACTTGTTACATAATTATAAAGATGCCATTCTATTTGATTACAAATTGTTATAACTGTGATTTCTAATTGTGATTTTAGTTGTAGTTATGTTTTTAGTTACCCAAACTGTAATGTGTAAGTACAATGTAACTTTTTATAAAAAGAAGCATTTTATTTCTTACCTTTATTAGAAGTAAGAATCAATAATTCTAAACGAAATGATTTTGTGCGCGAATGTAACTTTTTGTTGAAACTTTTCCTTAAAAAATGGGTATGTGCGAAAGGCGTACTACTAATTTTTGAGAGGGTCGGTTCGCACGCGATTAAAATTCATCCGTGCGAAACGCCTACTAAAAAAATATTATTATTGAAAGTGGACGTTTCGCACGTTCGGGCGAATGGTTTTCGTGCGAATCAACTACTAAGCCCGTACTCCTCGCAGCTCGGAGCAGGTGAGGAAGCTGTCAGAGAACCAGTCAGGTTTGGTTGAAGACATAAAGTCCATGCCTGAGCTGTGTGACGTCACCTTCCTCGTGGGGACACCAGGGAGTCGGTGTGTGCAATGAAGGCCGTGCTCGCAGCTCGGAGCAGGTAAGGAAGCTGTCAGAGAACCAGTCAGGTTTGGTTGAAGACATAAAGTCCATGCCTGAGCTGTGTGACGTCACCTTCCTCGTGGGCGACACCAGGGAGTCGGTGTGCGCAGTGAAGGCTGTGCTCGCTGCTCAGGTGAGGAAGCTGCTGGAGAACCAATACCTGAGGTGTGTGACGTAACCACTTTGAAAGTCAATTAAAATATCTCAAACTGATGTCTCACAAGTTGGTGGATCGATTGCAGGGGATCAAATAAGCATAACTAACCACTTATTATCAATTATGAATCTGCTTAACACCACAGAATTCGAAATAATTATTATTAATTCTGCGTTCAAGTCTACGTAAGTATATTGTTTTTTATGAATGTACTAAAACTACTTGCATTTAAAAAAATACTGCTAAGATTGATAGGCCAAAAGATAATTTCGTAGTAGCTCATTTATTTTTCTTTGAAAGTGTATTTGACTGCCTACCTTACTATATCTGCAGTGTGAAATAACTTTCTTCAGCGATTGTCAAAAGTGATTAAAATGGGATCACTTTTAAGACTTGGCTAAGAACGTATAGTATTACGTCACTGTTCTAGGAAATAATGCGATTGAAACTCTCATCATTATTCCTTCGTAGTTCCATTGCAATTGATCTCGTTATAGTGAGTAACTATTTCTCACTTTGATTAGTTAGGTACAGTGCGACAAGGCTTTAAATGAATGTGTCAGGGCCGCTGCAGTGACTTTAGTGTTGCCATTGAAATAAAATCTCCTTAAATAGCAGTGTAAAAAAAGAAATAAAAAATTGTTTTTTTCGCGTCTCTTATAATAATTAAACATACAAACATGACTGAATAATAAGAATTAAAATCTATAATAAAAATCAAGTTCTAGGTTAGGTTAGGTTATGTTTGATTTTTGACATGGTTCATGTCTTCATGGTAATCACCACTTTTCGAGACACCACACATGGCATGTATATTATAAGTCTATGACTCATGGGAGAACACTTGTCAATGTTGTCAAAAATGACGATTATCAAGATGGCGTCATTAGTTCCCTTTTTTGCCACGTTCATTAAGAGCCTTGTCGCACTGTAGGGTTAATACCTACTCCGTCTTTTTTTTAAATGAAAGATGGGTTTGCACTTGACCACAATCTTGCCCGAGGACAGCTTCTTGTCTTACATACAAGTATAGTGATATTATTGAGAAAAACCATTTTAAGTTTTATAGCAAACAGTTTTACGTTTTGCTGCCCTATTTCCTTTAACGACGAGGACGAGACGATCCTTTGATAACTTCTAACAAGAAAGTCGTAACAAAATTGTTAATAATGAATAAGATAGATAGGTAGATACTCCTATCTAGATTTCTTCTCAGTAGTGGTCAAAACTAATAAGATACTGTAATTTCTGTACAAAGATTTGATATAACAGAAAGGAAAGAGATTTTATTTGCAAAACGTAAAAAGAAAATTTAATTCTAAAAGACTTAGATAATGTCACAGAATAATTTGTTTTATTTCTTAGGTAACTTACGAGTACCTATATTATAAATATAAAAGTTCATATTATGTGTGTGAGCGAAGATGTACTTTTTGTAACTAAAAAAAGCAAGATCATCTGGATAGATTTCGGTGTTTGGTACACGGGTACAATTTATAGGGTACTTTTTATCCCTAATTCAATCAAGAAAATGCCATGTTTTTCACCTTCTACATAATTGACTGAGCGAGCGCAGCGAGCGACGCGTCTCAGTTTCCACTAGCCGAAAATTCTTTTGTCTGTCCGGATGTTATCGCCTACAGGTCGCATTTCTAAACCGATTCTCATGAAATTTTGTGAGCAGGTTCGGTAATTTTATAGAATTTTTTAGTCGAGCCAGTATTTCGAAATTTAAAAAAATGGCGGAAATATATAAAAAAAACCTCATTATCTCAGCTATTTAAAAAATTATTCAAAAGTGTTATTAGACATTTATTCTTATTAGGACGCAACTTTTTTGTTTAAACAACATAGTGAAATTAAATCGCTATAAATCCATATGTTTTAAATTATCATACGATAGTTAAAAAAAAATGATGGCGCAGCAAAGCTTTTAATACTCGCAAATTCGCTATTTTTTCATACGTTTACAAGAGGGACTTTATTTATTGATTAAATAAAATGAAATGGTTCTAAAATATGGCTTTTTTTGTCTTGCTTGGCTATGAATTGTGTGTATTTATTTGGTTAATGGTATTGTATTGGGATTGCTTTGCTTGGTGGAATTATCTTGAACGCTTAAAATAAATCTGATATCAAAAAACTTCATTGTATGATTAGATTCCTATTATAAAAAAAAAGTAATATATATAATACCTAAATACCTACTAATCAGATAGATTCGATTTCAAATTGATTTTTCTTTTTTGAACTTTAATTTTGTTGCGCAAATAACATATATATATAACAACCAATAGGTACCATGCATCACGGTGAAATATCGGTTATTTCGTGGAAGGGCTCGCGAGGTCTACTGTTCTGACAGAACCACTAGTTATACAATAACTAGCTTTTGCCCGCGGCTTCGCTCGCGTTAATCCTTTCTTAGCGGATGCCTACGTCATAACATCTACCTGCATGCCAAATTTCAGCCCGATCCGTCCAGTGGTTTTGGCTGTGCGTTGATAGATCACTATGTCAGTCAGTCAGTCACCTTTGAGTTAAATATATATAGATATAGGGTACTTTTTATCCCGAATTCAATTAAGAAAATGCCATGTTTTTCGCCTTTTACATAATTATACGACAACTAGCGGATACCTACGTCATAACATCTACCTGCATGCCAAACAGCCCGATCCGTCCAGTGGTTTAGGCTGTGCGTTGATAGATCACTATGCCTGTCTGTCAGTCAGTCAGTCACCTTTGAGTTACATATATATAGATATAGGGCACTTTTTATCCCGAATTCAATTAAGAAAATGCCATGTTTTTCACCTTCTACATAATTATACGACAACTAGCGGATACCTACGTCATAACATCTACCTGCATGCCAAATTTCTGCCCGATCCGTCCAGTGGTTTAGGCTGTGCGTTGATAGATCACTATGTCAGTCAGTCAGTCACCTTTGAGTTAAATATATATAGATATAGGGTACTTTTTATTCCGATACCTTGTCCGATTAATACCATGTTCGCGTAATCACCTTCTACATAATTATACAACAAGTACATAGCCATCGCCAACACCTATTTGGAGTGGATATCTCATTTCCTCCCTTTGATGGATTTTTCCAAGTTATCAGATTGCCCCACTACTCTTTGAGTGAAAATAAGGCTTCTGTCAAGAACAAAGATTACTGGGGATTAATCAAGCGTTTGAAGATTACTGTGTTGTTTATGTTATTTTTATATTAAGTAAGTATACAGGATATTCTAGGATATAATTATTTGTTATGTATAAAAAAAAATCTTTAGGTATCTTCGAAATTTTGGAAAACGGTTTATTGTTTAGTTTACCAGCTGAAGTGAACATTGTGAATAATTTATTTAATACTAGCTGTTGCCCGCGGCTTCGCCCGCGTGAGTTTTGCTTAGATGAAAAATCTTTTTGTGTTCCAAACTGTAGTAACCTAAACTCCAGTACACAAAATTTCAGCCATTTGGTTATCCTGTGTCCCGCGGTAATATACTTATCTATTAGTTGCTCGTAGTACAGTCGCGGTGTTAAAATGAATCAAAAGTGATATTTTATTCAATAAACGATCTTCGTCTGCTCGATATCTACAATTTCCCGTGTACCACCACTCCCACCCCGAGTCCTTCCTTGTCCTATCCCGTGTCCTGTCTATTTATACGTCAGTAGAAAATGCTTATCAGGGTGAACGACTTTTGCTTAGACCCCATTTCCATTTATTTTATAGAGTAGCTGGTCTCTTGGAGTTCTTCATCAGATGTTCCATAATCTTCAATTTTTATACGTCAGCAGAAAATGCTCATCAGGTTGAACGACTTTAAGTAAGGCGCCATTTCCATATATGTAATAGTGTAGCTGGTCTCTTAGAGTTCTTCATCAGATGATCCTGATCTTCAATTTTTATACGTCAACAGAAAATGCTCGTCAGATTGATAAACTTTTGCAAAGGTACCATTTCCATATTTCTTATAGTTTAGCTGTTCTGTTAAGGTTCTTCATTAGGTGTTCCAGTTTTCAAAATCAATTATAGCCTATATGTTGCCCAGGCTTAATAGCTATACAACAAAAAAAAATATTCAAATACGTCCAGTAGTTTTTGCGTGAAACGCGTACATACATACAGACAGACAGACAGGCAGACAAGAAATTCCAAAAAATGTTTTTTGCTTTCTATTATTCTTTTTAAGTGTCCCTCTATCCATTTAAGTCAAAAATACGAAATGTACAGACAAAATATTTTTACTGATTTATTATATGTATAGAAAACAGTCAAATTAAATATTTTTTTCTTAATTTTTTTTGTCCCTATGAAATTCGACCCGAAGTAGTAAAAAAATTAGGGCATCGCTAATATAATGTAATAAAGTCGAATTTAATTATAACAGCTTTATGAGCCTGTAAACATCAGCAAACAGCGTCAGGAATCTCATAAAGGTCAAGTATGTTAACCCTGTTGACAACGCTTTGTATATTGCTCTGTGTTCGTTCATATGACAGGCATTTCGCGGTTTGGCCATAGTACTTCATGAGAGCTGTATTTTACGCACAATATACGTTCAAATAGCAAGAAATGGAGCATTCAAATTCATGTATACTCTCTCAGATAAAAACATTTTAGTCTTTTGTATACCTAAATCTAGGTCTTTTTTGTTATAATTAGCAAAACCGTTCAGTAGTTTTCAAGTTTTGCGAACAGACAGACAGATGCAGTGGGTGACTTTATTTAATCTTGTATACATATAATAAAACAGTAAAAATATTTTGTCTGTACATTTAATATTTTTGACTGAAATGGATAGAGGGACAATTAAAAAGAATAAAAGAAAGCAAAAAAATTTTTTTTCAATTTTTTGTCTGTCTGTCTGTATGTATATATGATCACGCTTATCTCCGAAATCACAGAACCGATTTACTTAAATCTTTCACCAATTGCTTTGTTTTGACTTAGCAAAACATTTACAGTTTGTTTCATCAACATCGGTTTATTAAAAAAAAAGTTATCTTCATTTGAATGAACTCAAGGGTCAACAGCTAGTAAAATATAAGGATGTACTTTGAGCACTTCTGTCGTATAAATTTTGCTTGATTTTTGCTAATCTAAAAATCCTCAGATAAAGGATAAAAATCAGTTTTGTCACGAACTCAACCGATGACGACTGAGATAGTAAATAAGAGAGTTTCGTAACTTCCTGACAATATCGTGTTTTCAGCCTTTTGAGTGATATAATCTTAATTGAGTTCGTAAAGAACTTATTATTTTGAGAAAATGACCAAAAGTTTGAGTTGGTACAAATAATGGCACATAACTGATTGTGAATTTGTCGATATTGTCGCACATCGAGATTCATTAATGGTAACTTGTAGTTGGATGTATAAGAATCATGTATTGGCGATTATATATGTATATTAGCTGTTGCCGGGCTTCGCCCGCATGAGTTTCGCTTAGAAGAAAAATCTTATTTGAGTTCCAAATTGTGGTAACCTAAACTCCAGTACTCAAAATTTTTGCCATTGTGGTTATCCCGTGTCTCTCGGGAATATACATTGTTGAATAGGAACAGATGTTCCAGATCTTCAATATTTACACGTCAGTAGAAAATGCTCATCAGGTTGAACGACTTTTGCTAAGGCGCCATTTCCATATATGTAATAGTGTAGCTGGTCTCTTGGAGTTCTTCATCAGACGATCCTGATCTTCGATTTTTATACGTCAACAGAAAATGCTCGACAGATTGATAAACTTTTGCAAAGGTACTATTTCCATATTTCTTATAGTTTAGCTTATAGTTCATCAGGTGTTCCAGTTTTCAAAATCAATTAGGATAGACTATATGTTACCCAGTCATCATAGCTATACAACAAAAAAAATTTCGCGTGAAGAGCGAACATACATACAGACAAAAAATTCAAAAAAGAATTTTTTGCTTTATATTATTCTTTTTAAGTATCCCTCTATCCATTTCAGGCAAAAATACTAATTGTACAGACAAAATATTTTTACTGTTTTATTATATGTATAGATATTACATACCTACTAGATTTTGTCTGTAGCTTCGCCCGCGTAAATTACACACTAAAACCTCATGAATAATGCTCATGTCCACTGGTGAAAACCGCATGAAAATCCGTTCAGTAGTTTTTCAGTTTATGGCATACAGACAGACGCAGCGGGGGACTTTATTTTATTATATGTAAGGATTTGGCTTTATCAAAGCTTTGATGAATGCATCCAGTGGTTTCTATATTTGTTTTTAGGATACCAGAAATGGGTTAAAGCCATTTTTGTGAAAATTCTCAATTAATAATTTTCAACAGGGTGTTCCAAAAAATGCTCTACCAAGCCCCCAGCCCTCAAAGAAAAAAGGAACCAGCGCCTCGGGAAAATAAACTAAGGCTCTTCCTCAAGCGATCTTCCGAACCCTTACTCAACCTCCAAAATGCTGCTCAACAGGTAACTATTACTTAAATATTGATAATACAAGTAAAACCATGTTGGAATGCTATATGTTCATCCCTAGTCCTACTAAAATAATTTCTGATGACGCAATAAGACCTTGTGACGTTGTGATTGTCATTTTTTTGTAAACATGTGTCAAAAGGTTAATTTTTATAACTATATTTGAGAACTGTATTGAAAACTTCCTTTGTTTGTTTTTGAAGTCGGTTAAAAATATTTTGTCACTGCGATTGTGGTTCTTATTGACACATAAAAAAAATACTTTATGAAAATATAATATATCTACTTAGAAATCAGTAGGTATACATTTTTTTAATCAGTAGGACAAAATAATGTCACGAAATAGATTCGCATTAAAGTATCCTGAGTCCTGAGCGACATTATGGCAGTAACAAGAATATTCAATCTGAAGGGAATTCTCCAATTTTATTGCTTTTTTCGTCGTCTTAAGAGTTTTCCGATACCTACTTAGAGAGGACGCCAAAGGTTTACGGGATTTTTATCGGAGAAAATCTTTAATGTTGATGGCGATCCAGATAAGTGATAAGATGCGAATAATTTTGTTAGCTTAAATCTTGTAATACAAATTTTTCTAGGTCTTCTTTATTTTATTAGTTACCAATATTTTATTGATTCCAAATTATCGTTAAAACAACAAGTGAACATATTCATTAAAAGAACGAATGTTACTTTTTAACATATAATAGATTATCTGAGCACTACGTATTAACATAAAACTTCGGTCCAAATTTCAAGTTTATAGCTTTTATGGTTTAGGCTGGGCGTTGATTTATCAGTCACCCTTGTTCTTTTATATACCTATACATATATAGATAACTTCCCCTGTAGTCAGGAAACTTATTCTCTTTAGAATAAAAATGTATTTATAAAAAAAATAAAAATGGTGTAACTGGCCACTAATATCCACAACATAATCATGAAAAAAAAATTGTATCGACAAAGCCCGCCTAAATTTATGTCTTTAGAAACTGAACTTATTGGCAAAAGTAAATATATTTTATAAGAAACTGAAACAGTTTTAATATGTTCACTGCAGAGGTCGTCATTCGCGCAGCAATTGGCTCCAATACAAGAGGTAACACACCTTTTTAGGGACCAATCATTTCATCGGTCAATTCGGTGTTCATATTGTAAATTTTTCACTTACACTATGTAGATAGGAGATTTTTCAGCTAACTTTTTTTCAATATGTCTTAGGCCGTCACGATATTGTATCGCATGCTTTATTCCGTTGTTGTCTAAATTTATATATTGGTGTTGTTTATTACTTTAAGGATACAAAATCTATTTTGATGTTTTATGTACAAAACTGATGCCCCAAGGCTATAATTATATTTGAAATAAATCTTCTGACATTTTTTATCCAATGCCATATTTGGTATGAATAAAACACTATAAGTTCAGACAAGTTCATAATAATTTGTACTAAAATCAACCTGATTTACTATTGTCTTGTTAGCTTTACTTGTGTCAAACATTAATACATATCTATACTACTTGGTCTCCCCCAAAATCTTGGGGGAGACCTTTATCCAGCAGTGGATATTTTGCGGTTGTAATGATGATGATGATACTACTTGGAGCTTTAGTTTTGTAACTGAAACATAAAGGCTGGGTTTCCAATTACTTTACTGTTAATAGCTATAAGCGATAGAGAATTATCCAATTAATTTTGTTGAAAAACGACACGGTTTTCAAATTTGTGTTTATAAATGTGTAATCTGATGTTATTGTTGGATTTTATCGCTATCTGCATAAATTTTGGTGGAATATCAGCCTATTTTTTTTTTTAACTAATTGGCTCAAATGCAAAGTCTTGCACTAAATTGCATGTCTATCTTATTATTTAATCTTCACTCATATTTTTTCAAGAAAATTGGATATTCATTATTATGATTTTCGCTGATAGATGCTTACTATGATATTTTCAGTTAAATTACAAGAATCAGATTTCTGATCTTAATTAAATTTGTTATGAGTTAATTATATCTTGTGTTTTTTCTTGTTAAAGGTGCAGTTTCACTCTAATTCTTACATTATGAAATACCATTTATTGTGATTTTTTTTTCTGACAGCCATCATCTCAGCAGCATCAGACCCTGATCATCGAGGAGTTCGAACCCGATGTGTTTCGCCAACTGATCGAGTACATCCACACTGGCTGTGTCACCCTGCAACCTAGAACACTGCTTGGTTAGTACATTCTGACAACTAATTTTGATAAGCTTAATCATGGATTAGATTCCTGAGAAACGGGATCTAAAGAAGCTTATATACTTGTATCTCGATTTTGGCTTGCCAATGAACCAATTTTTCAGTTAATAAATTATATGGTTGGCAATAACTTCCTACCAATAATACATTAATTGATTGATTAATTAATTGATTTTGATTGATTGATTTATAGAAGAGAAAAGAGGATGCTTTTGCCCAGTAGTGGGACAAACTACCAGTCTAAAAATCATACTTATTGGCATAGTTAAGTGCTGAGACGAAAGAACTCATATATATATGTTTTGAAAACTACTGTTTGTATCACGTTTTCTAAAATTGTTGATTTATTTTCGACAACAACAGATGTAGGTACGAATATATTGAATTATATTTTCGCCAGCCGGGTGGCTAAATTGATTTGTCCGGTCAGCCGAGGGTAAATAAAAATTGGAGGGAAAAATTCAATTTGGAATTTAACAAGGGCGACCTGGGAATTGATATTGCTTGGCTTCGTGATTTCTATTTGTTGACAGTGTGATACACCCAGATTTTTTTATGCGTTTCTAGTTTAGTATATGTACTGCCGAAGCAAGTAGGTACTACTCCTATGAATCATTCAAACTGTTATTTTTCTTGCATACTAGTTACTACGTTCTTCTTGTTTAAAAATGCTAATTTACTGAAAATAAATTTAATTTAATTTATTTAAAAAATTTATTGCATAAATTAAAAAAGTTATGCACACTGGACTCAACGCCATAGGCATTCTCTACCATTCAACCATTAGACCATTATAATAACGTCACATAGTCTGTGATATCCGTGATATCGTAAGGAATTTAATGACACCTCATTAGGCATTAGGGAATAATGTAAAATTCACATACATATATAAATGAAGTCTTTAACATAACACTCCTTTTTGGGCAGTCAAATGAATAATAAAAATATCCGTGCGTGAATCGGCAACTACCATTACTTATAGTGGAAAATATTATTTATCCCAGCAAAGTCATGTTCAATCTTCAAGTCTATCTAAATAAATAGAAGATAAAGTACTTGTATACCTTTTTTACCTTCTTTTAGCTTAAAATGTTGATATCACTATTAGTCAGTGCAGTGGTACGATTTGATTTTAAAGTCTGAAGTGTTGGTGAACCAAATACATAGAGCAACACGGACTCCCGGAAGTTCTTGTTCGAAGACAAAATAAGATGAAATACTCAACAAGCAGTTACCATAATGTGAAAAGTTTTAAATGTCTAAGATTTATTTCCGAATACAGCTAAACTTTCCCCACTTCCACTTATTCGTAATGACTAAGCAATTTTCTGAGAGTTTTTGAGATCCCTTGCAATCACAAAGAGAGCGGATAAGCTTCACAAGTTATAGTTATAAACAAAACCCTACTTATTTTTATTACAATTTTATGATTAAAATCTAAATTTCACATTATACTACGTGTTGCTAGCTAATTTCTTTGGTATTGAAATTTAGTTTATGTAGAAAAAATAACGTATTGGTGATACTAATTTACATGTAATTTTTATCTATATTAGTGAAAGACAACATATATATTACTAGCTTTTGCCCGCGGCTTCGCCCGCGTGAATTTCCCACGGGAACAGTGCTTTTTCCCGGGATAAAAAGTAGCCTATGTGCTATTCCAGGTCATTATCTACCTCTGTACCAAATTTCATCGAAATCCGTCCAGTAGATTTTGCGTGATTGAGTAACAAACATCCTCACAAACTCACAAACTCACAAACTCACATCCAAACTTTCGCATTTATAATATTAGTATGGATATAAGTTATGGTATCGTGTCGAAATATTGAATATCTAGTCGACAAATCTCATACCTTCATAATAATACCGTCAATAGATGAAAAATACTAAAATGTAATAAGATATTTCGAGGCTTTTTGCGATGTCTATGAGAGTAGGCGTATCGTTTTCAAATCTCGACACCAAGGGATAGTTCACGTCACTAGCAGGCAACCTTCGTCACGTCATGCCAAAAGGTAATGAGCTGTGTGGTAGTTTGCCTTTATTCGAATAAGTAACTAAATAAATATTTTCTCACACAAATTCGTATTCAGACCCAACTATTAGTTCAAAAAACCAACAAAAAATTCACAAATAATTGTATAGATTTAACATTGTCCACGAACCGGAAAACGAAGTGCTGGTAGGCCGCCCACTCGGTGGGCCGACGACCTGGTGAAGGTCGCGGGATGCGCATGGATGCGCGCGCAGGACCAGTCGTTATGGAAATCCTTGGGGGAGGCCTTTGTCCAGCAGTGGACGTCTTTCGGCTGAGAGAGAAAATTGTCCACAAAGAGAAAAAAATATATATTATCCTCTCGCATCAGACCTAATGGTTCCTATAATCCTAGCAGCATCGCCTCGCTGGATGGCCAGAAAAATCCTTTGGATCAGATATGAACCGGCACGACGACGCGACGAACACACCTATATTGTCCACAGATTTTTAGGTTAATTCTATTCCGGATCTCTATTTTTAGTCTGCTATTTTTAAAAGGGATTGACTGTAGTTAATTATTGATTACGTAGGAAGTAAGGTCGCTTGCAAGTCAATCTGCAAACTAACTTTGTTAACTACGGCTAATCAAATTTCTATTCTCAACAAAATAATATTTAAACATTATGTTTTATATAAAATTTCCAGATGTATGTGTTTTATTGGATATTAGTGAAAATAATCAAGAAAATATATTTAGACTTGTATTCATCGAAATGCTGTTTGTATTGAACTCTAGACTTGCTATTGTTGATATCAATTGTGTATTTAGAATGTCATTGATATCAATATAAAATTGACTTTAATATTAAGTTACTTTATATAAATACATCTGTAAATAGCCTGGTAAATAATAAACATATTTTTTTAATAAATACTTAAAAGGTTTCATAAATACCTGAAAAGTATTTATTAAAAATATACGCATTTTACGAATAGAAATAATGTGATCACTATTTTCCATTTTATCAGCGCATAAAATTAAAAGCTTGCAATATTCCAGCTTCTCAAAGACAAAGAGAAAATACAAGTATGATAGAAATTTATGCAAAGTGAATCGGTGCAGAATACAGAAATTCCATTAGAGTGCATTTCACCGAAGGTACCACGCAAATTGGATTAGTTCTGTTGGCATAAAAGCCGCTATATAATACTACGACTATATTTGGCGTAGTTGATTGAATAACATATTGATTGCTAGCTGTGTCTCAGGGCTTCGATTTTGTGAAAATATTAAGGTATTACTTACTAGACGGATTTTAATATTTATTAGCTAAAGAGCTATGTTGCTATTCTTGATTTCGCACTGGAGCGAAGTCACGATTGTTGAAAGACTATATGTTGCTTTAAATACAAGGAAAGTCAATTTAGTAAGTGACTAAAACAATTCTGTGACAGATTTTGTTTTTGAGTATTAATTTACAAAAGATCAGTCGAAACTTTGTGATTATGACATAATGACTAACATAACATTAATTTTGACAAATTACTTCAAATTATATTATGACTGATGAATAACCTAAAAATAGTAGTCATTTTTTTTTAATCCTACACAAAAACGTTTGAAATTTACAGTACATTTACTCCGCTAAGGGGAAGGCGAAAATTAAAAACTGAAATGCTTACAAAGTCGCGGACAAATCTCTCAGCTTTCTAAGGGCCGGTCTCCACTAAAACAGAGATGAGAGGTGTATGAAGCAAAGATGTTTCTCTGTTAGGTTTTTTCTATCTCCGTCCTAAATTTGGGACAACAGAGCAAAAGTTTGTATCGGAAGTATATTTTTTTTATGTGTGACAAAAATCAATCGAAACGAAAACAAATACTTACTTGGTCGCCTTCTCTCCAAGCGTTCATTTATCATCACTGAACTGAACACTATTCGAGATGCTTGCAAGAAGCACACATGTTTGTTCATATAAAGTACCGGTACTTTGTGGTACTTTGTATGAAAATTTGGTACCGGTAACAGGCTGTGCTTCAGCCATCTCTTCTCTTTGCTCAACCATTTTAACTGGCTAATCGGATAGATATTGACGGACTTTTATAGCTGTTAGCTTAATCTGTGATATTTATTTATTAAAATCACATCAGAATCTTCTCCTACTCTTCACTATAGTACAAGTAAGAGAAATAAATGAGGGATTTTCCGAGACCGGAATTTAAAAAAAAGTTCCAGATGACTTCGTAGATGGCGGCGCTTAAGTAAAGACGAGAGAAAAGTTCCATACAAAAAGCAAAAATTCACGGGATTGGCATTAAAAAAAAATAAAACGTAGTAAAAAAAACAACAAAAAAGTATCAATATTGTGATTTGTGCAACTGTCAAACTGTTAGGGGATTTTTTTTTCTGCCTCTGGTTGACAAGAAAAAGCGCACCATATAGGTTCAGCCATTATGACGACTCGGCTTTCATAAAACGCTATCTGTTGAGACTTTTTATACTGATTTTTTTTATTTCTTAATTAAGCTGTCAGAAAATCGCTCATTACCTATTAAATTATTAAAAAATCTGTGTAAATGATAGACGGAGCGGAGAGTTATTTTAAAAAAATATTTACTTTTAGTGGAGACCCACCCTTAGCCAGTACAGTGGAGTGGATTATTTCGCTTTGTGGACGTTATAAAAAGAATTTTATATTTCGCATTCTGTTTCAAAAGGAGAAATAAATAAAGCGCTGAATTTAGTATATGTATTTAATATCGTCTATTTGCGCAATGAGACGGAAGCAATTGCGCATTATCTATTTGAGAAATATAAGAATTTGTTTTGGAACGATAAATAAACATGAAATATTTTTTTTTATTAAGTTACATCCAACTTCCTACTACGAATATAATCCTAAGTACATAAGTGTTATCTCTTGAGCCAATCTTCCTGAAATTTCGCATACACATGGTTAGAAGTACTGAGAAGGACATAATACTCTTTAATCCTGGGAAAAAACACTGTTTTCATGGTAAGTTCACGCGGGCGAAGCCGAAAAAATACAAATAAAAATTTCTTAAAAAAATATTTTTGTAAAGTTCAGAAACTTTCGTAATTAAACAGATTAGATCCCTGTTTCAAGTATGTAAAACATTTTCCTAACATTAAGGGGTATTTTCATCTCCAGTTTTTTAATAATGGTTGTGTTGCCTCGGGGTTTGTTCCACATAGCTACGAAATGTGCCTGAGATTTTCTTTTTTCTTTTATGAATTATGTATTTCTGCTATAGGAATTATTAATAATATTGAAGCTATCGCACAAAGGTTTTTTGGTGTCTACTACATTATATACACACATACACATAGCTCGTAGAACAGATAGCCATTGGGGCAGAAAAGTTCTCAAGTGGCGACCACGAACCGGAAAACGTAGTGTTGGCAGGCCTCCCACTCGGTGGACCGACGACCTGGTGAAGGTCGAGGGATGCGCATTAGGGTGGATCATTTTTCAAAAAATTCCAATTCTTTTACAGATGGGTGGGGATTTGGTGCCTAATAGGATATAGAAAACGTAAAAAATATTTAAAAAAATATTAATTAATAGGAAATGCCTCCACAACGCCTCCGAAAACTAAAAAAAATACATTTTTTGGTTACATTTTATTTGAATTTTTTTAAATAATTAAAACGCTTGTGTGTATTACAGTTATTTTAATATTAAAGAAAAAGGTGTAATAACACGAAATAACTTAAAATAAACATAAACAATAACTTCTGGAAAATAATGAAAGACAAAAAAAAAATACCTAAATAACTAGAACTTAAAATCTTTTTTACTCTTCAATTGAGGCATGATTTTTCTGCTTTTTATGTGTGTTTTTATAAATCCGTCTCTTCTTACTGGCCCACATACTGAAGCTGATGCTTCAGTTATAATTTTCACGCATATTTCAACAGCTTCAATGTGGCAACAGCTTGAATGTGGCTTGTGTGGTATCTTCTTTATTTTCGACAGCACTTCTCCAACCATCTCTGAATTGTTAATTAATCTGATGATTAAATTCTTGTTAAGAAATCCTAGAATTGGTGGTATCGAAATATCTTGTGTTGGAACCATATCAATATAATCTTGTACGGAAAAATTGAACTTAGGCAATTCAAACGAATTGTAGAAGAGGGAAGTGACATCAATTTTAATATCTTTTTTAAAGCCAATACATGGCCAATACTATGATCATCATTCAGCATTGCCAAGATGATGTTAGCAGGATGCCCGACAAAGCCATTTTTCTGTGTTACAGGATCGATTATCAATTTCAGTGAATCCGGAAGATAACGTGAAATTATGATTGTTTTAAATAAATGATTATGCAGGTACAGGATCTAGATAGATAGACTGAGGTGACTCCATTTCAGTAGCAACATGATTAGCAGATGGGGATGACTCCTTTTAGAAGCACGACTTTGTTTGCGTAATTTTCTTTTAAAAGTAATGTCATTTCTACGTGTAGTCTTGATATTAATGCCGCAAATTATCATTTTTTGATCATTTCGTTGATCTACCAGAAAGTCGCGTTCTTGTAGCGGTATTTTGAGACTTTTAATACAAAAACAGTTTTTAAAATTAACACACTTGTATGTAGCAATGTCAAACAAACGTTCACTGGTGTCCTTAAAAAAAAACATTTTTTCTTGTAACTAGGACAATTTTTCCTCTGTTTAAATAGTTCTTGAATATTCTTGTACTTATCTTGGTAGCTCCTGTTTCGTGACAATATATTGCAGTGTTCTGCTATTGTCAAAGAACTTTTTCCACGGTTCTTCAACCCATGCAGCCACCAGTTGATATGATTCGGAGTATGATTGTCCATTATTTTGTAGCCATAACAAATACAACGTAGGCAAAACATTATGTGGTAATTCCTGTATTGGACAAGTAAGTGAACTTCTTTTTAACGCCATAATTAAAGTTGCAACTCACAAATTATACTAAAATATTTATTCAACACTCCATGTCACTAAGTGTTAACTACGGGCTACAGTCAATAATTTGTAGCATCAATGAAATGTTTTAGAGATCTACCCACTGCAATTTTTAACGTCATGTTATCAGTTTTTTATCTATAATTAAACTATAATAAATAATTTATTGAAATTATTATTATTTATCCCTATTATTAATTTAAAAAAATATTTTTGATGTACCTTGAATTAAGATTTTTTTAATGTATACAATTGCTTTGTGGAGGCACTTACTGACTTCAGTTATTTTTTTAATTATTTTTCCCGGAAACCTATGAATATATAGCATTAAAATTGCACCCATCGTTTTTAAAAACTGAGATTTTTTTTCCCCCCATACATTGATCGATCCACCCTAATGCGCATTGATGCGGGCAGCGCAGGACCGGTCGTTATGGAAATCCTTGGGGGAGGCTTTTGTCCAGCAGTGGACGTCTTTCGGCTGAGAGAGACTACATTATATTTTTTTAGAATTTTAGTCAGCAGTTTGTGTTCTTATTACTAAAAGCTTAATAATATATTTTAAAACTACACAAAAATAAAATACTTATAGGAAAATCTGTTTATCTATTGTAATGCAAAGTAAATCTGAACTATCTCATAAACCATATATAATGAAAAGATATAATGATCCGATAAAATTGACGTGAAGTCGATAAAAAATAGTATGATCCATATTATTAGTTTCAACGTAATATTACACTATACTTGATATTGTACATAATTATATATGTATAGCATATGCTATGAACTGATCGTTATTGTCGATAACAACACTACGTACTATCAGCTTATTCATAAACAACTTACATTAGTTAAAATATATTTGACATTGAAAGAACGAGAAAAAACATATTTCAATGTTAGTTAATTTTTAATGGAAAAGAAGGTGTGACGATTTTCAGAACGTACCGCGGGGCTCAATGCGGCCTCTGTGCCTTGCTGCTTTTGACGCTCACCCAGGACAACGGGTTTTACATACAATGCACAACAGGCAACGAAAAAAAGACAACTTTTTTGCTTACTATAAGGCCCTAGGTGCCCGGTGTTTTTTTGTTTTTATGGCCAATAGTGTATTTGTTCTTTGGCCAAAGCATGACGCGAGGTATCCCGCACCGCCACTGTATAGAGACGCACGCTCAGAGACAACGCGAAATAGGCGAATGATCTTTATTTTATACACATTTGTATGAAAAATATATGTCGATTGAAGTAAAATAAATGGTGTATTTTTTATTTCAATTTTTTTCCGAACGCCAATTCCATTTCGAAACAGTAGCGAGTAGTAAGAAATACATGCCATTCCGTTATTATTATTTTTTATATAGTATTTTTTATGTTACGAAAAAAATATTTAAAGCAAATGTTACTGAAGACCTGATAGTACACATATATTTTACAGATTTTTCTGGCTAACCACAGCTGTGCATTAGTCTTTAGAAAAACACCATTTCACAGGCCTATTTAATCTAAGCGCCTTAAGATTCAATGTCTACGCTATGAAGCTACGAGTGTTGTAACGTTTGGATTCGTAGCATATTGCTCCAATAGAATGTCAACCGTAGCACATTCGTAGCGCGCCTACGATATCTTTTTGTGCTCTCATAATGTAGATACTCAATGCAATGCAAGGCTGGTTTTATGACTTATTAATTTTTATTCATCAACTAGCTTTTGCCCGCGGATTCGCCCGCGTGAATTTCCCACGGGAATAGTACTTTTTCCCGGGATTAAAGGTACCCTAGGTCCTTCTCAGTACTTCCAACTTTGTGTATGCGAAATTTTAGGAAGATCAGCGTGTAAAGGTCACAAACAAACAAATAAATAAAAAAACAAACAAACTCACGTTCAAATTTATAAAACGAAAGCCAGCATACCCCAGTATTAATTTCTGGCTGAGAAAATTTCTACCAGCGTAGTTAAATTCATATTGATTTTATTTTAAAATTATTTTCCAGGAGTGATGAACGCCGCCGACTACTACGGCTTGGACGAACTACGCCGCGCGTGCGCAGGATTCGTCCAATGCTGTATCACCGTGGACACCGTATGCGCACTGCTGGCGTCGGCTGAGCGGTACATACAGTACAAATGTACCAAGTCGCTTGTGCAGAAGGTAAACTACTGTAACTACTATTTTCGAATAGTGCGTAGGTTTTCTCCAATGCTGCATCACTGTATACTCTCATCCTCTATGCTCTCATGGTGTCGTCATCGTCGGCTGAGCAGTACATACCTATAGTACAAGAGTATACCAAGTCTCTCATGTAGAAGGTATGACTACTACTGTACTCTGTGAGGAAACCTGCTCATTGGCTGACTGTTTAGTTTACTAGTATGTATAAGGCTACTGCCACTAGATGGCGGTAGTTGCAAAAGTCATGCCAGATGCCTTTAGGCGACTTGAATAAAATATAACACCAGTGTTAGTAATAACACAATCGATAAGAAGAAGAAGACTACTACTTATTGAAATGCAGGTATCTCTTATCTTGCATCATTGAGACACCGCGCTCTCCTGGCATCAGCCGGTATGTATACTTCTGAAGTCTAACTAAGGAGTAAATCTCAAAGTCCATAAATTATGCGTTTGCAACGAAAGATGGTATAAGTAATCCTCCATCTAAATATCAACTTTTACAGGTGTTGGAGTTTGTGGACGAGCACGGCAATGAGGTTTTGAACCTGGGATCTTTCACTTTGCTTCCTCAACACGTAGTGCGACTGATACTGGCCAGGGATGAGTTGAGAGCTGACGAGTTTACCAAGTTTCAGGTAATACTATTTTTTATTTTTGGATTTTTGAGCATCGCAGATGCAATTAGTACTAAAGTACTTTCATATAGAAATTAGATATGGTGAAAAAATTACATGCGAGCAGGACTTGAACCCGCGACCAGGTCTTTATACGACCTTGCTCTTCCAACTGAGCTATCGCATTTTAAACCTGCACATCGAAAATCTTCACCATTTCTATTGAAACGCATTAGGCATGCGTCACCTAACACATAGGAGTAAGGTATTTCCCATAGTGGTTTTTTCAACATATCTAATTTCTATATGAAAGTACTTTAATTGACTTTAATACTATTTTTATTTACTAATTGATCCGGGGCTGCACTCCCTTGAAAATCTTGAGATAAAATATAGATAAATCTCTCTTTATCACATCATTTTCATCTATGTGAAATAGGCCACCCTTTAATGGTGGGATTTACAAAATTTATTTCTTACTGCTCACATCTTTACAAAATTTCTTGTTGCTACGTTCTATGGTACGATAACTCAATCAGTCAGCCAGTCAGCGCCTTCTTTTGTGATAAAGTTAATCAATTCTATAGTAAAATAGAGAATATTTCAAGTTCTTTAAATTCTTCTTTCTTGTGATGTCTAAATATTTGTGTCCTAATTTGTGCCAATCAAATTTTCAGGCAGCGTTGATGTGGAGCAAGAAGTACTGCGATACGAACCCAAACATGTCTCTGAAAGACGTAATCGGGAATTTCTTGGAGTACATTCAGTTCCACAAGATCCCAGCCAACGTACTGATGAGGGAAGTCCACCCGCTTGGCCTGGTTCCCTACTCCATCATCATGAACGCTTTGGCTTACCAGGTGCGGTGTTGTTGCTAACGAATTTTCTATTGGTTGCATGTTATAGTATTGCTTTTGAATTCTCCTATTTTTAGAACGAAACAATAACTTGCTTTGGTTTCTCTCAGCATTATTGTCTTCATACTAGCATGGACCTCCGAACTTTGTTCCCATGGGAATTTTGGGAAATCCTCTCTTAGTGTTCCCTTACACTCCCTAAGGAATCTACGTGCCACTTTTCACTTCTTACACCAGTAGTTTTGGCTGTGCATTGTGTTTCAGTAACAAAAGAATAGTTGATTGCTTTGCTAGGGTCGGATGACATCAATATCATACGAGGTGTTTAGAGGCTATAATCCGAGTATGAATTGTTGTCATTCACCCTTAGTAAGAACTCTACTTTTCATTTCGAATATAAGGAAAGTAATTGAAAATAAAACCGAGATTTTGGATTTCGATACAGCTTATAAAATAAATATCCGTAGTATTTTTTTAATTTTGAACGTGGAATCATCAGGCGGCCTGGAGCGAGTCATTGCCGCCACTTCCACGTTCTAGGGTTTTTTTTTTCGCATTAGAAAATCACAACATCCATGTATTTTCTTTTTTTAATCTTAGTAGAAAATACACCTAATTCATATCATAATTAAGTATATAACATACTTATACTAATATGTATAAGTCATATTTTTATTTACAGAAAAATATTGATAAAATGAAGAAAATACAGTGGTATCTTAATACACCAGAATTTTTCTGTTATAAGAAAAGATTTTTTTCACTGCTATCATTGGCAAAAACATGTCTTTCATTTCATCGAATTTCTTTTGAGTTTTTTTTTAAACTCAGTATTTTTTCTGTGTATTTTCTTAGCCATAGACGTAGAAAAAAATATAATTCCATAGTTTTTTTTTCCATTTATGACAGTAGTCTGATTCCTATAGGAATTCATCTGTTCTATTTTTTTAAAATTCATTCCCTCCCTACGGTGCGAATGAACTTGTTATGAAAGAGCGTGACCTACTGATACAGGTGTACTTCACTTAATAGGAGGTCACAACCACATTAAACTTATATAACTACCTTTGTTAAAGAAATAAACGAATTTCGTTTTTTTTTTTTGAACATATTTTTAATATAATACAAATTAAATATGAGTAGTTGTTCGCCGTTTATCTCAAGCTTCATTGTTTGGGTATGTGTGTAAAATTGATCGTAGAAACATTGAGTAGAGTGCTGAAAACGCTCTTGTTGCAGGCAGACCCGGCCAGCATAGATCCAGGGAAGCTGTCCCCGGCCCGAGTGCGGCGCGCCGGGCGGTCCATGTCTGTCCAGTCTTCTCTCGACCCCTACGGGTCCAACACCACCCTCTCCTCCACCGGATCGAGCGATGTTCCGTCTTCAGACTCTCGGCACAACTAACGCGAGGGGAACTTCCCCCGTCCCGCACCCGAACCCGTCCCCGGCCCCTCCTCCGCCCCTGTCGCCCCTCTTCCTCTTCCGGATAAATCAGAAAAACCTCCTGAGAAACTCGGCCTCTTCTCTTCTATCAAACGAGCTGCTAGCAAGAAATTCGGCGATCGAAGATCTCCCACTCCAAAAATAAGGGAACCACGCTCCAAATCTGATAGCATTAAACACGCAGCGTTGACTAGACAAGTTTCAGAGACTGTAGCCTCATCAGGAGATCCTACCTTCGAGAGATGCCGCCCGAGAAAACGTGACAGCGAAACAGAGTTCCCGGTCCGCAAATCCACTTCTGAACTATCTGAAAGTTTCCCCTTCGTGAGACGCGCTTTAGCTGAGATAGAGAACGGTTTGAATTATTTCAGGAAATCTATAGCGTCCGATGATCCGAAGCCGCTATTCACAAGGACTGAGCCAGTGGTAGTCGTCGCAGCAGCAGAAGATGATCCGCCTTTATCTCCTCCACCTCCGATGGGATTGAAAGAGCGTCGCGGTTCTCGTGGTTCCCCGTGTGCTAATCTCCCGCCACTTATGCTACCTCCGAGTACTCCAGAGCCATCACCGAGTCGTTTATCTCCAAACCGGTTGTCTCCGCAGCCAAAAGAGCCACAATCCGCTCCGATAATGAGAGGGAATCCTCCTCGTCGTTCAAGGACGCGTTCAGAAATGCCTCCCGATCCGCCTCCACGCTCTCCTCAAACGCCGCGTCCTGCGTCTGTATCTCCAAAGCACACATTCGCTTTCAAGATCGTTTTGAAGAAGGTGGAGAGTACCCCTAATACCTCGTTCGATCGACCCGACCAATGAGAGTACCTCCTCTAAGCGCGACCGCTGCCACGCGGTGGAGTACTCGAGGATAAACGCGCTTCTCTCCATTTTCTAGAAAATGCTAGCATAGATTAGTTAGCGACGAACACTGGTGAGGTTTGTCAAAGAATTTGAAACATGACGCTTCGGAAATCTTTAATTCTTATGAGGTCAGGGGCTGGTCCTCTGACCCATGTTTATTATCGGCACGAATGTCGATTTAAGGTTTAAAATATTGTACTTTAAAATTATATGACATACATTTGTTAACCTGACTTGTAATAAAAATATATGATCGTAAAAATGTTTAATACTTATATCAAGTGACTGTAAAGTTATATTTTATATTGTTGTTTCAATGTTGTGAAGAATTGAACATTCCTTATCAATAAATCGTGCGCGTTATACCATAAAATCAACTTAATTACTTTATTATATTTTATATATTTTTGTAATGAAAATGTCTGTCCTTTTTAAAGTAACAATAGTCTGGATTGTCTAGTCCGTACAGTATATAAACGTTATGTTATGACGTACGTTTGTAAGATACAAATTTCTGAATTTTTAAAAATTTTCGATGCTCCAAAAATCATTGAAGGTCCCTTATCCTGCATATCTACCTACCATTTCACATAAATGTGCCTACATTCCTTCTATTTCAAAGTCTTAACCTGTGTAACTGTAAATACAGTGTACTTTTTATACCTATAAACTTATCAATAAAAAATGTGTGTATTTTCGATGTTATACAAAATTACCTAGTGTGAAAGTATTTTTGTATTGGTGTAGTATTCATACAATGTATCTTTGAGAGCGTGTATTTTGCGGCAAAATAATGTACAAGGTAAGTACAATACAAATAATGAACTTTCATACGTTTCAACAATACTTATCAAAAATTATAAAGACAAAATATAAGTAGGCAACAATAATGTGAATTGACGATATATAATTGTCTATCTGTGTGAATTGTCCATATATATTTATTTATTTATTTTTCTTTTCACAAATTGATATGTTTTGTAAATAGAGTATTAACATGTTTAAGTTCTGAGAAAAACAAGTTTTGATGATGTTTTACATCTTTTGGCGTAGCTTGGCAGTAAAATCGGCCCGAACGCCGTGATGGAAAATGGCATAATGCGTGTATCACGATTCTCATGTGTTTTAACATCTGCCGGGTGTCTTGTGTCGGCTACTTTTTTTAAAGCTCTCAAAGTTACATCAACCAACCCAACCACAATAGCTGTTGTACTCGTTTGTTGTGGAGTGATAAATCTGTGTGATTCAGTTAAATGTATATGTTGATGATATATTGTAATTCACTTAAAACAGACTATGATTTTAAATAGCACAAGTCTCTTTCTTATTTGACCGAGAAATGAATAGTTTGTCGATATAACTTACTCATTAACAAACATCAAATTAATGAACAAGATATTTTTGAGATAATTCATGATTTCTTATAAAATTATACTACAATAGACATTAATTCAATTTTATGTATATTATTAATACTGGGCAAAAGAAGTACTTATTTTCTAGTTACTAACATCATCTGTACATTAAATTTTTGTAGCAATAAAACATAGGTACATTATTACGATTTTTTTTTTAATTATCTGACTGTATCGATGTCTTGACTGGTCTGTACTAAATATTTGTTGTATGAGATATTTGTGTTTTTCATTATACATATTATGTAAATTAACATGTTGTCAAATGAACGTAATTTTTATCTCCAGATTTTTCCTATCAATATTGGTAACATATGTGTTATTAACATATCGAAGCGGTGGTGGCCAAGTGGTTATGACACACGCCCGTGGTTAGATAGGACCCGGGTTCAAATCCTACCTGTGTCACATGAGTTTATAGACCAATCTGACTCATGTGTGGTAGTTTTCTCATAGACCACCACCTGCTTCCGGTGAAGGAAAACATCGTGAGGAAACCTGCACATTGGCTGACTGTTTAGTTTACTAGTGTGTATACGGCTACTGCCACTAGATGGCGGCAGTCGTAAAAGTCATGTCAGATGCCTCTAAGCGGTTTTAATAAAATCTGTCACCAGTGTTAGTATTACCACACTCGATAAGAAAGAAGAAGAATGATTTTCTTGGCAATGATAATGGAGTAGTTTGCCATTTCTTTCTCCATTTCACAAACTAGCTGACAAATCGTTAAGTGCATGTCTTCTCACGATGCAACCTATCATCCTGACATATTTCAAGCACTCAAGACACGAATAGGAATCAAATCTGAGACCTCTGAAACCAGAGGTGGGCAGATTTACATTTTAGAGATGACATTTTTGCAACGAACAACAAACAATTAGAGAAAAAAAAAATAAAAAAAAAATTAATAAGTAAAATGCAAATGTTTGGAGGTAAATTTTTGAGTGTGTTTGTAACTCAATTTAATAAAATATACTGGACGGATTGCGATAAAATTCGGCATTCGGATAGAAAAATACCGAGAATAGCACATAAGCAAAGAAAATATACACTACGCGAAACATAGTACATAACAATTTTCTTGGTTTTGAATATTAGGTGGCGCCATCTACCGCATGGCACAATAGCAAACGCCACCCATAAGTTTCAAGATAGAAGAAGATCTATCGAGAAGTCTATAATATTCAAGATATATGGCGCTGTGACTAACTTGTGTAAGACTGTATGTACATATTTCGGTAAATTAAATGATAATTATTAAGGTAGAGGAAAGGTATATTAACACAAACTAGTCTATCAGGCAGTCTATCAGGCACAATCAGGTTGGTCCCTCCATTTTGATATCATAATGGAGGGACGAAAGATGTTGTTAAGAAATTTTCCAAAATGATGAGGTGGCTAATTTTTTACCTAAGGAATAATAAGGTAGGAATACTAGATTTATGTCAAAGTCAAAGTCTCTAGGGCACAGCTATTATTTTCATACAATTTATCTACTAAAAGCGCAAAATATTGCATTTTACAAGCATATTTGTAAATTTCGTTCAAATCAATTTACTATGATAGTTGCGGAAGTGGGACGGATAATGATCTATTGTAGAGTAGGTATTATACAACTATGAAAATCGCATAAAATATCATTCGGTTGTTTTTGCGTGTTGCGCGTTCAAACATTCAGATAAACAAAAACAGACAAAATAATTCAGATAGACAGACAAAATATCTAAAAAACGATTATGGCTTTTATTAGCCATAGAGGATGTTGGATATAGATGATATTTTTCTTAATCCTCCTTCGAGCAATAAGGACATTCGCGCGATAAGAGTCCGTATTGCTCTATGTAATCCTTCCATGAAAATACGTAGATCAGTTAAAGTCATAGAGCTAGCAAAAAAATGATTTTTTCCTATGTCTATGGTTAAAGTATTTCACCTATATTTTGTTAGAATAAAGGCTTCGATATGTCACACTTTACAAGATCTGTTTCGTGCTTTGGCAACGGAACAGATGTTTTATAAAACTTGGATCGGATTCAAAAGTTAAGTGCACTGTGAAATGCAGTCACGTAATATTAATTCATTTCAAAAGTATATATTTTTTTTATTATTACATGACAATGACATTCTATGTGTATTAGAATGTCATTGTTACATGAGCAAATTCGTAACATCTCATAATGCCAACCGCTCGCAAATTGACAACTTCTCATATTACCAACTTCTCGAAATACCAACTTCTCGAAATGACAATTTGTCCTATAATTTTAGATTACATGTAAGTACCGTCTATATTGTGTGGGTGTCACTTATTTATTTATTTATTCTTGTACATAACATAATTATGTTATGCATAGAATGGAAACTTAAAATAAAGTTACTTATATGAATTTATTGCAAATAAGTATTTGGCGTAAATACGCACCAGATAAAGGAATGGCGAGCTATATATGCCTTTGCCTTTAAGGGACACTCACTAGTCACTATAGGCTAATAAAATAATAATAATTAAATATACATTTTGATGCTTTCGACTCGCGCATCAAAGTTTTGAAAAATAATGATGTTTTATCTTAGATTTTTCGCCGAAAACTTAACAACCAGTCATTATCAAAATGTTTGCACACATAGACTTCATTGGAGTATCATCCTAACTAATATTATAAATGCGAAAGTGAGTTTGTTTGTTTGTTACCTCTTCACGCTTTATCTACTGAACCAATCTTCCTGAAATTTTGCATACCCATAGCTGCAAGTACGAAGAAGGACATAGGGTACCTTTCATCCCGGGAAAAAGCACTGTTCCCGTGGAAATTCACGCGGGCGAAGCCGCGGGCGAAAGCTAGTCTAAAATACTTCTATTCATTTATTTACATGATTTACATCCACAATATACATTTGCATAACAAACAAAGCGACTGTTTTCGCAAAACCTAACAATTTAAATATTTTCCAGCAACAAAGGTAAGAAAAACACGAAAGCGGAAAAGTAGTTTCATAATTATACATTCCGTTATTCCTTTTGTCTTTACATTATTTTCCAACAAGCTGCTTTGTTGTGTAATAAGTTGTGAAACGGAACGAGTTGTTTCATGGCGAGAGTTTTCATTTGTGCCCCTCGTTAGTTGTAGAGTGCCCTCCAACTTCTTGAGTTTTGACCCAAAAAGAATTACTGTCGCCTCACTGTTTTATTCATTTTGTTTCAAAGAAGGCTTAGGCGATAGACGTTGAATTATATACATATATAGCCTGGGATATGAATATGAAGCAATCGGTATATTAACAAAACTATTTTATATCAATTTTTTTCTTCTTCTAAAGGTACTAAGGTTCTCCAACTCCAATAAATATGGGTTAAGCAACGTACAGCTAAACCAAATGAAAAATATTTAAACCAAATTTAACATAAAATTTTGAACTGCTATAGACGTATGCATCGCTTCTCAATCACATCTTCAACTCAGTAATTTTGTCAGTTGTAATGGAATCGCAATTTTTCGCATTTCGACTTCATCTAAGAATTTAATGAAACTAACAAAGTTTCATACTCAATATTTAATTATTAATTTCAGCATAAATAAATACATATTATCACGCCTTTTCCCGTTGGGGTAGAGACTAGCGATTTCCACTTGCTACGATCCTTACAGATCTCTCTTGCTTCCTCTACACTGATCACTCTCTTAATTCATGATTTCCGGTTATGGGTGATAATTATGGATAACAAGATTATGCTATACATGATATAAATCTTTGCAGAGGATAAATTCGTCCGAAATACTCTCATCATTTCCCGGTATGCGCAATAAACTGGCAGCCAATTTCATTGACTAACACTGTTTATAGTATTTTTATTGAGTATCGTAAATGATGCATACGGTTTTTGTGACTATTATTATCATTCTTATTTATTATGCCATCAAAAAGAGTAATTAAAGTAATTGATACATATTTAATTATGACTGATTTTCGGATTTTCTGCAATTCAATTCTATATATATAACTAGCTTTTGCCCGCGGTTTCGCTCGCGTGGATTTCCCACGGGAACAGTGCTTTTTCCCAGGATGAAAGGTACCCTATGTCCTTCTTAGTACTTCTAACTATGTGTATGCAAAATTTCAGGAAGATTGGTTCAGTAGATAAAGCGTGAAAAGGTAACAAACAAACCAACAAATAAACAAACCCTCTTTCGCATTTATAATATTAGTTGAAGATTAGGATTAGGATTCTACATATGTGTATACTAGCTGTTACCCGCGGCTTCGCCCGCGGCAAAAAAGGATTAATCATTATCCCGCCCCTAGGAAACTGTTGCTTTAGCGCGAGTTAGCACTTTATTCACGATGGAGCGAGTTGAAAAATAGGTAGAATAGCAAATAGGCAACATTACAAATTCATAGACAAATACCGTTTATACACTCGCATATATATATGTGTGCATGAAATTTAGTTTATTATTATATATAATTTAGGCTGCTTGCGTGCGTGTCGTGATTTTCAATCAAAATGGCGCGAAAATAACATCGTTACCGACCGCGCATAGATAGATATATTGATAAAGATATAAAATAATAAAAAAGGTACCAACAGGTCGTAAAAAGTAACCTGAACCTAATTTATTTTCTGCCTTCAAGTCTTTCCGGGCGGTAATAAAAAAAAATAACCTGAACCTAACTTCTTTTCCGCCTTCAAGTCTTTCCGGGTAGTAATAAAAAAAATAACCTGAACCTAACTTCGTTTCCACCTTCAAAGTCTTTCCGGGCGGTCTTAAAACAATAACCTAAACCTAACTAACTACTTTAGCTTCTCAATATACAAAGTTTAACACTCAAAAAATTTACAATTTCGAAAACATTGTTTATTTTTAGACCAACCGCGAATTGGACATTTTTTGGAACTTTGGACCAATCGTGCCTAAACCGTGTCAGTGATGTCTACAGCGAAGTGCTGGGCGGGGTGGGGTGCGGTATTTGAAATGAGTGCGGGGCGGTGAGTGACCGATATGTACGTTAGTACTACTTACTAATCTGTGGCGCTACTGTTTTCGCTACACTATACGCTACACTATATACATAAACATTTATAAAAATATTACTCGAAAGAACATTCTTCGCGAAAAAATATTGAAAGAACTTGTCTGCGGTAAAGTGCCATCTCGTGGAAGGCCGTGAGAACTAAAGCCTATGTATGTACTATTCCAGGTCATTATCTACCTCTGTACCAAATTTCATCGAAATCCGTCCAGTAGATTTTGCGTGATTGAGTAACAAACATCCTCACATACTCACAAACTCACATCCAAACTTTCACATTTATAATATTAAGTATGGAGTATGGATTTATGACGCTATGTTTCTATTATTCTATTTGGAAGTCTATGAGAGAAGACCTATCCTATCCTATGGGGGCCTATGTCCAGCAGTAGCCCTATTGTGGCTCAGATGATGATGATGAAAATACACAAATATCATAAAACGGTAGGACCAACGTAATAATTTCTTTAGACTAATACGATAAAAGACTCTAATCCACATAGGCATACATATCATAATTATATTACTTAATCTTTTCAAATTTAATGATATGAAAGCGAAGCCATGAAAAGTATTTAATTTACGAGTACGCTTTTCATCACAACAAAATTCAATTTGTCCGACCCAGAGGCAAGGAAAAAATAATTTGATCGTACCATCGAAGTTTGATAATTATGAACGAATGTTGTGTATAAATATATCAAGGCTTTAAATTTCACTTACACTTATATGTTTATTTATTCTGTGTACTCAATAGGTGAAATGGTGGACATACTTGAGTGTAGAGAAAGAAGTTAAAATTCATCAAATATTTGATTACGTCTGACAAAAGGTAGAAATTAGTGCTGCTTCATAATAAATGCATGTAGAATTGCTATCCACTGTCTTTAATTAAAAATATCTATAGCTCAGATAACATCAAACAAGCTAATTATTAAAAAATAAAAAACACGACTGACAACTTGTGCTTGGCCGAAGACCGAGCTCCGTCTCGTGAGCAGAGAGAGTGACAAGGCCGAAGGCCTAGCCCTTCGTATACATAAATGACCTTCTCATTTCATCTCAAACCAGCAGAGGGCCGAGGCTAAAGCACCTAGCGCGCTGTGCAGGACAATTTTACTTTTGCAGTTTCGAGTATGTTGAAGAAAAGTTTTGGGGTTAGGTAAAAAGTCATCAACGTAGAAGAGTTGTCGGTTTAGACTAGGTGAAGAGCCGAAAGATTATTTTCGCTTTAGCTCTTCGCTATGAAGCTGCAACTTTGCCTTCGGTCTCGCTTGCACCGGCTGGAGGCGGGCCCCGGCCTTCGGACTCGCTACGCCTCTCGGCTTCTCATACACGGAACTCGGCCATCAGCCTCGGGGGCCAAGGCGAATCGGCCTTCGACCTCAGTATCTCGGCTGGTTATTGGGGCTTTAACATGAAATCGGAAGATTGTCCATGTATACGAAGGACTCTGCCTTCGGCCTCGCCCTGCTTTATGCTCACGAGATCTGTCTCATGACCGTGCTCCGGCACGGCCTTTGGCCCAGCCTGAACGCAGCTTGGGCGGCTGGGGGCCCCTGGTTTACTGGAGGTTTGAGATGAAATATAAAAGTCGTCCTTGTATACAGAGGGCTCGACGTTAGGCTAAGGCCTCGTCCTGCATTTTATTCTCGAAACGGCAGCGCGGCTGAGGGAAGAGAAGCTAAGCCTTCGATTTAAACACAGCTGCATTAGCATCGGGAAATATACCAAAGTGACCTGAGCTGGGATTAGGCCTAGACAGAAAAGGAGTACCGCCCGCGGAAACTAAGATAGATAATAGATAAGGAGGGGGTGTGTACCGACCATACCGACCAAATCGACTCGACCTCGACCAAATATTACAATGGCCCCTGGGCGACGACCACAGCCAGTCATAGAAGACCCTGGGCGACGTTAATAGCCGTTTGAAATGAAATCATAAGGTCATCCATGTATACAAAAGACTCGGCCTTAGGCCTGGCTTGGACGCAGCTCGGTCTGTGGCCTTGATTGCGTGGTCTGGGGGGTTCCCTGGTTTACTGGAGGTTTCAGATGAAATATAAAAGTCATCCATGTATACAAATGGCTCGGCCTTAGGCCTCGTCCTGCACTTTGTTCACAAGACGATGCGGTGCAGCAGCTCCGGGAACGATACCAAATTAGACCTGAAAGTAGACCTGGGGTACTGCCTGCGGAGAGTACCTATAATATATAGGGGGGGAGGAGGTGACATAGAGAACCCTGGCGACGACCACAGCAGTTTGGTACTTTAGACGAAGCTCGGCCTGCGGCCTGACTCCTTCAGACCTAGGCAGAAAGGGAGTACGTACCGCCCGCGGAAATTATAATAGATAATGTGACATTTCGATTTTGAGCCAGCGATCTTGCAATAGCCGATAGTAGCGTTGCCGATCGATAGTCAGATCGATATCGTAGAGGGTGACCGTGGTACCTCAAGCTGCGTTTAAATCGAGGGCTGCCAGCCACGTAAGCGAGGCCGAAGGCCGAGCTCGGGCTTGTGAGCAAAGAGCGGGGCGAGGCCGAAGGCCGGGCCCTTTGTGTACATTGACGATCTAACGGTGTTGATCTTATCATCTGTTTTATACAACTAAAAATACATACAAACATATAAGTTATGTATATTTTTGAAATTGCCTTTCAAAGCCCTTCAATTTGATACTACACTCGATAAGATTGATCAAATCTATTTTTTTGGTCAGCTGTTTATCGCGTATATAATCCGCCATTTTGTTTTTACGGTGACTTCACATAGCCTATGTCACTCGGGCGAATGCAAGGAATCCAACAATACCTCTCACATCAAAACATGTTTAGCCGTTCAGGACTTATGGTGGAATAAAGAAACTTACATACATACATACTTACATACATACATGAACGCTGAAAACATAACACTCCTTTTTTGGTCAGTCGTGTAAAAAGTGTAGGTACATTAATTATTTAATTGGGAATTCAAATTAGAAAAGAATCGTTAGATTGGGTTAAATACAAGACTGACTGCTTCGACACAATGCATCGTAAAAAATAACCTAAACCTTATCTATCAGTCATTTAGCCTGCGTTTAATGTAAATCCTGAGACTTACCAAGCGAATTAAGGCTTTTACCATTAAGAGTTGTTAAATCTTAGGTTTTACAAAAAAATCTTAGGATTTACCGTCTCGTATTATTTGTGCAAAGGTTAGGCAATTTCATAAAAAATCTGTTAAGATATACGAAGTACTGTGAGCTAGTGCCCTCTAGTGTTTAATATGTAAATGTCTGTCGCGAGTTGAGTCCAGCACCGCTCAGTCTATTGTATTATTAAAATAATCATTAAATATACTTTGTTGATTCTAAACGGCCTTTATTCTATACATTACTACAGGTAATGGGACCAGCAAGTGATATACAAACAATATTGTGAACAATAAACTGGATTAAAAGTGATTTCAGTGCAAAATAATTTCGCGTAAGCAAGGTTATAAACGCGTCGTTACCGGTTACGGAATGCAAGCGCGTCTACCGCGCGTTAAGCTAACGCGGACTTGATGGTTTACGTTTCGTCGAGTTGTTTACTTGAAGATTGCATCATTCATTTGTGGCTCGATTTTTGCAATTAAAACTCCGATATGGCTGCTACTATTAAAATTGATCCACTTACTAGTGAAAATTATGATACGTGGAAAATACATATGCGAGCTATTTTGAAGAAAAATGACTTGTGGGATTACGTATCGGGAAAAATACCGAAACCGAGTTCGACGGATTCGAAGTGCGCGGAATGGATCAAAATGGATGGCAAAGCTGAGGCTGATATATTGTTGGCGATTAGTCCAAGTGAGTTGGTTGCGTTAGATGGCTTGCCGACATCGAATGCCATATGGGAAAAAGTTAAAATCTATGTATCAATCGAGCGGGCCTGCTAGAAAAGCGTCGTTATTAAAGAAGCTTGTGTTGACTCGTATGCAGGAGGAAGACGACCTGCGGAAGCACATCTCGGATTTTTTTGAAGCTGTCAAGAAGCTTAAAGAAATCGGTTTAGTGGTTATAGATGAACTACTAGCTATATTATTGCTGTACAGTTTGCCAGATTCCTTCGCTATGTTCAGAACTGCAATGGAATCGCGTGATGATTTGCCGTCAACGGAAATGTTAAAGGTAAAGATTGTTGAGGATTATGAAGGTCGTAAATCAAAGGTGGTTGATCAGGGGGCTATGTTCGTCAAGCGTGTCAATAAAAACACCAACAGAAATACCAACCAGAAAAAGAACTCTGATAACCAAGGCCAGAAGAATCAAATTGAATGTTACCGATGTCATCGTCACGGGCATTTTGCAAGAGAGTGCCGAACCAAAAATATCAACAAACACAAGCAGAGCGCACAACAATTGGGTAGCGACAATGAGCGGAAGACAACCATGTTACTGAGCACCACCGAAGAGGTGATGATGGGTGAGCAAATAAATCCTATTTGGTGCATTGATAGTGGATGCACGGGTCATATGTGTAATGACAAGAAATTAATTGAGGATTTTACACAGCTGGATTCTGAACTAAATTTGGCTAATGGAGATAGGACACGAATAACTGAAACAGGCAAAGTTAGTATTGCAGTGGACACTGGCAGTGAAGAACGCCAAATAGATATTGAAAAAGTGTTCTACGTATCCGATTTACGAACGAACTTGCTGTCTGTTGCTAAAATGGCAGATCGTGGGTTTGAGGTCCGCTTCAGGAAAGATGATGCGATTGTTGTTGATCAAGATAATAAAATTCACATGCGCGCCGAACGCATTGGTAATTTGTATCATGTTCGGATGAGTCATAATGCTGTTAATAATGTTGAGACATCTGAGAGTTCGATAAATATGTGGCATCAGCGGCTCGGACATCTTAACGAGCGGGATCTAAAGGCTATGGCAAAAAATGGCCTAGTATATGGCTTATCATTCGGAGACAATGAAAAATTGGCTGAGTGTGAAATCTGTATTAGCGAAAAACAAACTTGTTCACCATTTCCAAAGGGGCGAGAAGATCGTACTAATGAGTTACTGGAAATAGTGCACACCGATGTGTGTGGCCCTATGAGACATGCATCTTATGGCGGTAAAAAATATTTTGTCACATTTATCGACGATAAATCCAGATGGTGTGAGGTCTACTTCATTGCAAATAAAAGTGATGTCCTAGGCGTATTCAAAACATATAAAGCCTATGCAGAGAAACTGACTGGAAAGAAGATAAAAAATATTCAGTCTGATAATGGAAGAGAATATATAAATAATGAGTTCGACGATTTCTTGAAGAAAGAAGGTATTAGGAGAAGGCTTACAGCACCATACACGCCCCAGCAGAATGGCATTGCTGAGAGGAAAAATAGAACATTGATTGAGATGGCACGATGTATGCTGCGTCAAGCCGGAAGCCCTCCTGGATTTTGGGCAGAAGCAGTAAATACTGCAAATTATATAAGAAATCGATGCCCAACAGCATCTTTGAATGGTCAAATTCCATTTTCAGAATGGATAGGCAAGAAGCTTACTGTTATATATATGCACATCTTTGGATCGAAAGCCTATTATATAGATAAGGCGACGAAGAAAGGCAAATTTGAGTCGAATTCACAGTTGGGAGTATTTGTGGGTTATGATAGTCAATCTAAAGCATATAGAATACATGACCCAAAGACAAGGAAAATTGTCATGACTCGTGATGTCAAATTTATGAATGAGACTGCATTTAGAAATGAATATAAAGAAATACTTGATGATGAAGACAAAGATGATGGAAAAATAATAGTTGAATTAAATGGAACTAAGGAAAATACTCGTAGAACTTTATTAAGAGCAAGAAAAGATGGTTTTAGACCGAGAAGATCGCTTGAAAGAGCAAGTGACACAAGTGAAGAAAGAAATAAAGAAAAACTTAATAGAAAAAGAGGCTCAACTATTTTATGGGAAAGATTAATTGAACCATCAAAGAAAGGAAAAGGAAGACTTGTTAGTATTAAAAGACAACAAAAAGAACGGAATGAAGTTGAAGAAGAAACAGATAATGAACATGAAACAGAAGAAGTAACGTCAGATGAACAGATGGAAACTAGCATAGCAATTATAGAACCTATGATGAAATGGAATGAAATAGAAAAGTCTTGTGATGCAGAAGCTTGGAAAAGAGCTCTAGAAGATGAATATTTGGCACAAATAAAGAACAGAACATGGGAAATCGTACCTCGGCCTAAACAAAGAAAAGTTATAGGAAGCCGATTTGTATTTAGTACCAAAACTACCGGAAAGAAAGTACGCCTTGTTGCCAAAGGATGCTCACAACGGCCAGGGAGGATTTTCACGAGACTTCATCCCCAGTCGTGAGATCGTCATCAATAAGACTTATAGCTGCGATGTCAGCAGAATTTGGATTAGAGATCCATCAGATGGACGTTGTTACCGCTTACCTAAACGGATCACTCGATGAAGAAGTATACATGGAAATACCGGAACAAATGAGCGAAGTTCTTGACAGATTACTCGCAAACCAAAAGATTGGAACACAAAGAAATATAATCAAAGACAAGAATATACTGCAGACGGCGAAACGCTGGCAGAAAGCTTTAAATGAGTGTGATGATGGTGTATGTTTGTTAAAGAAGTCTTTGTATGGTTTGCGTCAGTCTGGTTTGCAATGGCATAAGGAGTTGGTAAGAAAGCTGGTGAGTGTTGGTTTCGAGGCATTGCAACAGGATCCATGTGTGTTTGTAGCACGTAAGGGTGAACGTCTGATGTTGATTGCTATTTATGTCGATGATATTATTTTAGCCGCGAATGATGATGAATGGATGAAAAATATAAAAAGGCAATTATCTAGTACATTTGAGATGAAAGATATGGGAAAAATAGGTCACTGTTTGGGTATTGAGTTCAGTCGAGATAATGAAAATAGAGTGTACTTAAATCAAAAGGTGTATTTGGATAAGGTGTTAGAACGGTTTAATATGAGTGAGTGTAAACCCATTGCAACTCCTATAGATGTGAATGTGAAATTAGAAAAACCTGAGTATATGAAAGATGATGAAATGAAACAGTACCCATACCAGAGTTTGATTGGCGCCTTGATGTATCTAGCTGTATCAACTAGACCGGATATAGCTTTTACCGTAAATTATCTGAGCCAATTTAATACTAATTATGATATTGAGCATTGGAAGGCGGCCAAACGTGTGTTAAGATATTTAAAGGGTACCGCGAATTATGGTCTAGTGTATGAAAGAACAGGACTACCTCTGTTTGGTGTGGTCGATGCTGACTGGGGAGCGAATACTATAGACCGTAGATCGTACTCCGGTTTTGCATTTATCTTTGCAGGAGCTCCTATCAGCTGGGAGGCTCGAAAGCAACGTACTGTTGTTTTATTAAGTACGGAGGCCGAATACATGGCAATATCCGAAGCCACCAAGGAAGCCATGTATTTGCGTGATGTGTTAAGTAATGTTGGAATGGAGTGTGAATGTGTTACATTATTCAATGATAACCAGGGTGCAATTAAGTTGACTCAAAATAGAAATTACCATTCCCGCACTAAACATATTGATGTAAGGCACCACTTTGTTCGAGATATGTGCGAGCAAGGTGTTATAAATCTGAAATATTTATGTACGGAAAAAATGCCTGCTGATGTTTTGACGAAAGGTTTGAATGGGACAAAACATCATGAGTGCTTACAGAATTTAGGTATGAATGAATGTATATAATAGTTTGAAGATCGCTCACAACTTCGAGGGGAGGTGTTAAGATATACGAAGTACTGTGAGCTAGTGCCCTCTAGTGTTTAATATGTAAATGTCTGTCGCGAGTTGAGTCCAGCACCGCTCAGTCTATTGTATTATTAAAATAATCATTAAATATACTTTGTTGATTCTAAACGGCCTTTATTCTATACATTACTACAAAATCATTATTTTAATCATTGTTATTATTATGTATCGAAATTTTGTGATATCATGCACAAAACTGCAACTGATGCCAAGGTGATTTATAATTGGTTGTCTAATTTAAACTATGATGATACAGAGGAAATATTATCCATAGAATATTTTAAGTCCTTCTTCTATATTTTTAGTTTTATTCTGATTTGTTAACTTTTGTTGACTTCCTCGATACAGGTTCGCCTAGTGAGGAAGTCATAGCTAATGTGATACAGATATTTCTATTTTGCAATGTATATTATAAACGTAACATAACTGTTTGTATTGCAGTAAATAAAACATTTTTAATTTTTTTCATTTTTCATTACTACCATGATGGGCCCGGGAATTTTGAGAAGTGCACTTCCTAAGAAACCTACATACCAAATTTCATTTTCCTAAACCTAGTAGTTTTAGCTGTGCATTGCTGTCAGTCACTCAGACAGTACAGAAGAATCCATCTAATATTATAAATGCGAATGTTTGTATGTGAGTTTGTGAGTTTGTGAATTTGTGAGTTTGTGAGTTTGTGAGTTTGTGAGGATGTTTGTTACTCAATCACGCAAAATCTACTGGACGGATTTCGATGAAATTTGGTACAGAGGTAGATAATGACCTGGAATAGCACAAGGGCTACTTTTTATCCCGGGAAAAAGCACTGTTCCCGTGGGAAATTCACGCGGGCGAAGCCGCGGGCAAAAGCTAGTTTTATATATTTAAAATCGAACTACAGCAACATTCTAAAGTTTTATGTTTACGTATATATGTTCATATGAGATCTTTCCATGTTACATTCTGTTTCTAATAAAATCTGAATTTTGCCGCCTTTTCAACTTCGCAAAACTACTTATCGTGCATCTTTCTCAGCATTCCTTTCTTCTGGATATTTGCCAAGAAAACCTAGTTAAGGGAACTTATATTCTTATTATTGTTACATCACTATAAATGTTATTACCTACCTAATGAAATTATTTTTATTTATTACTACCTTTTGCCCGCAGCTTCGCCAGCGTATATTTCCCATGGGAACAGTGCTTTTTCCTGGGATGAAAGGTACCATAAGTCCTTCTCCGAACTTCCTATGGCTATGTGTATGCGAAATTTCAGGAAGATTGGTTCTGAAGATAAAGCGTGAAGAGGTAACAAACAAACAAACCAACAAATAAACAAACTTACTTTCGCATTTATAATATTAGGTAGGATTAGGATTTACATATTTATTAATTTTTGTGATCTTTTTGTGATAATCGAATGCAAAAGTTTTGTGTGGATGGATATGATATTTTTTTGCACTTTGACGTTCGATCACATCACTACATAGTATAAAACAAAGTCGCTTTCTCTGTCCCTATGTCCCTTTGTATGCTTAAATCTTTGAAACTACGCAACGGATTTTGATGCGGTTTTTTTTAATAGATAGAGTGATTCAAGAGGAAGGTTTATATCCCGTGCGAAGCCGGGGCGGGTCGCTAGTAATAATATAAAGAACTTATGTTGTTGAAGTCTTTGTTGAAAAATCTATTTAAGACCAGGTCCTAGCTCAACTTCAAAACGATTCACGAGCACACAACCAAAGACACCTTAGACACACATAGACATAGTGGGCGGATCCCGCGGAACTCATTAACCAATTAGAATAATCCACGCGTACACCTGCACTGGCACACCGGTACAGCGTATGCATAACGCAGAGATGAGATCGTTGATGGCTCCAGTATACTTGCATTTGGGGTGCAATGGGTGAAAATAATATCTTATTTGCCATACACAACTAATAAATTTTTAAAATCCCATCCGAACTAATTTTTTGAAATATTTTACCAATAGGACACAAGCTACAATTTATGTATGTACCTCTCGAGCGAAGACAGGGCGGAGCGCTAGTAAGAAAAAAAATGAAAATTGAAAAAATAACACAAACATGTCAGCTAAACCACGATTTTAGCGCCACCTAGTGAGCGCTGACGTCAACGCTTGCCACACTCGGTAGCGGTGGCGAGGCGTGGTGAGCAGCGGAACGCGTTGGTCGCAAGGAATGTGCTTGCTTATGCGCAGCCCCAGATAGCTAATATCAAATTAATTCGGTAATTAAATTCAGATAAATATTTAAATAATAATATTATTTATTTATTTCACCTGTAGTTTACAAACATGTCACGACTATAAATCAAGACATAATAATCTAAATAAAAATAAACACTTTCAGAGTTTTTGGTTTTATTTCCCTGCATTTTATGCTATGAATTTTCATAAAGTACATATTGTATTGGATTTCATAAAGTGCCTATTGGGCTAAGTCGCAAACGGTCTCCAAGGTCTCTTACACAAAATTTCCCCCGTAAAAATCATATTTTGTGGAATGTCACTTATGCAAAATATATATATGAAGTAAATTTAAGTACCAACCAACATTACCACATTTAGGGCTTTTGTTTACTGTATGTAAATAAATACTTAAAAATTTTTTATTGTTCTTATAAAAATCTAAAGTCCCTAATGCGACATTTTGCGAAAGAGACCATTTGCGTTTTTTTGCCGCTATTCGGCGATATCGTAAGGGTTAAAAAAACAATTCGTTTAAGATGGTTCATTTATTTTTATTTTTTATAAAATATACACAACAATTTTTATGGCTAGACTGTGCTAGGCTAGACTAGACAGTGCCTATACATATAAGCCATTGCTACACTATAGCTGGGGGGCGTTTAGGCGCATAATGTTAAAAGCGCAAAATGATTACCGGTCGCAAAATGGTAAAAGAGCAAAATTTACTATTTTGCTCTTTTAAGCGTACAATGTTTGAAGAGCAAAACAGTAAGAGCGTAGAATGGTAAATATTTCAGTGCTTTAGCTTTCAGCTGCCAGGATTCGACTATATAAATATCATATTGGTGAATTGTGACTCCCTAACAAGTAAAAGTAAGTAAATAGAAAAAAACGTGATAAATTTTTGAAAAAATTTTTTCAAAATTTAATAATCAACATTTATGATATCATTCATAAAAATAACATAAAAATACTTTGAATGGCCCTAATGACACAGTTAAAAAAAATATTATATACTGTCAAATCACACAGATTCTAGTCCCAAAGTAAGTTCTAAATACTTATTTTAAGGGATACTGAACCAACGCAAAGATACTATATTTCATAAAAAATACACACACACAAATATATAAACTAGCTTTTTTAAAAATAAAAAAATTGCAAAACTGTTTACGGTTTACTTATATTTTCCTTTGAGGTGTCGAGCCTCTGATGTTATTATAACTGCTGGTTCCAATGTCTGTAACTCGGTCAGTTTAGGATTAACGGTGCAATGCCTGAAATAAATATACTATCTTAAAATCGTGTACATGGAGATTCTGATCTTAAATTTTTGTGTAATATAATAATTTTGCAATCTAAAACATCATACTTTTTAACTAGTCACCACTTTTAAAAGTATGAGAAAGCAATTCTATAATAATAATAAAAAGGTACTTACTCAACAGATTCACGAGCCTTCGTTTTGTCGCTTGACGAATCATAATGATTCAATTTGTCACCACCAAAATCTTGGCATCTCTTCTTTGAGCTGAAAAATAAAATATACAACACATTGATTTACATAAACAATATGAAAATGCATGTAAGTTGCACTTTATTCAGGCTATATGCATGCAGGCTCTGTGTACTTTCCATTACTCTACGCTTACGTAGCTGCTACAAGCAAGCTGGGTGAGACAAATTCTATAGCCTTTCCAGATAAACGCCATTTTTGAAATTGGAATGGAATATGATACTCAAACTCACCCAAACGTTCCGTCGTGGTGATTTATTTTTCTTTTTTGTCATTTCTTTCGCTATTTTCATAGATTTCTTATTTCCCATTTTCACAGCACTGCACAAAAATGCTGATCCTTCAATTTTTCTTTCACAAAAGTACGAAAAAAATTTGTTTAATTCAGAAGAAAGAGCGTCCGGAGACGACGTTACATGTACGCGGGCGGCGGCCGACTGACACGCAAGAACGAAGCGAGAGCCAAGCGTGGACGCATAGTAATAAGATTGTTTTTTGCATAGCACAATTTTGCTGTTATTTTCAGGAGATTGAAGAGGTTATAATTTTTATGGTATTTCTTAAATATCTTTTGAAATATTAGACAAGAAAAAAAAGTGTTCGATTCAGACTTTATTACAATAGATATATTTGCTATAAATTAAAAAAAATATATATGTTGTCGCTGAAAATTTTAAGAATTCTGACTTGAAAGATTTTTCATAGAGGGGACTTTATGATTTTTTTTAACCAAATATATATATATATTTAAAAAAGTATACGTTTCAGACTCTTTCACATATTGTGTATTATATGCTGTATTAATTTCAAGTTCGTAATTAAACTCTAAGTAGGTAAATTTCGTCATGAAAAAAGACAATCATTAACACATTTGGACTACCATCTCGCCTTAATAATTTTGTTGAAAGAGTCACATGCTGGGCACTAACTTAGTACCTACTTGAAGTGCCATTTATTATCTTTTTACAGCATCAAAAAACTGGCACGATATTAAAATGTCGATAGACCCATTTTCGATACCACGACAGGCATATAAAATTTCGTATTCAATGTACTTCACCATAGTGTTTATGATCAAGAAAACATAAAATTAACCCGTTCAAATCCGAAACCAACAAATAGAAATATCCCTTAAATAAAACCGTTCATAAGCGTTATTTCTGTGTCAAGGAGTATGGAAATGACACCTCCAACCTTCGAAGTGGAAAACAGACGTCTAGCGGAATAGATACCGTCTTATATTTATAGTAATATGCCTATGATATAAGCTTCATTTGAGATAAATTGAAGACACTGAATCGAAGTTCCATATAAATTTTCAAATACATAAGTATTAATGTTAGGCTTGTTATTTAGTGAGACGCTCTGAAGGTGCGACAGATAATAAAAAAAAAAAAACACAAAATAACACAAAAGCTAAGTAACAACGTCTTCCATTTATATTTAAAAAAAAGAAAATAGTGTCAATCCAGCTAGGATTATTGTCACAAAAGACAATGTTTAACGAACCGACGTAAAGGGATCATGTTACCGATATTCGGTTCTAAAGGCTGAAGGAAAATATGTCATAGTGTAAGCAAAATCAGAGTTTTTTGACATACACACAAAAAAGAAGAACTTATCGATATTGTACATCTTTGCCAATACTTTGCTATTTTGGTTATAAATAACTGACTGAATCGATTTTAACGACGAATAATCGTAACTAATATTATAAATACGAAAGTGAGTTTCATTGTTTGTTACCTCTTCACGCTTTATCTACTGAACCAATTTTCCTGAAATTTCGCATACACATAGTTAGAAGTACTGAGAACGATATATGGTACCTTTCATTCCGGAAAAAAGCACTATTCCCGTGGGAATTCACGCTGGCGAAGCCGCGGGCAAGAGCTAATTCTTCAATATTTAGACAGTTTTTTTATAGTTGTAGCAATGCACGCAACTAAACACTGCTTAGACATAGATTAATACATTGCACATTTCTGCCCTGAATTCTATCATACATGTATCTGTGGAAGAATTTTTTATAACTCTGATATTTAATAAAACCAAAAACTTGTCACGCCCGAGTAATATGGATTTTAATAAAGAGAAAATTCATTCTGCAGATTCATTTCAAAGTCCTACTTTGTTCACGCTGCAGTTCTGAGACCACCACTATCTCTAATATCATCTTACGTGTAGAATACTAATGACGTAACCTTCTTTGTTCTGGGGTACTGGGATTTAAACTCTATTTAGCGTTAACTTTCCTGGAGCATTTGCAGGTAATGAAGTGCATAATTAGGTTTTATGAGTATTTTTACATTGCGACGGAATTGAGAGTACCAGTAGCTGATTTAGAGCCAAAGACTGCTAACAGTACATAATGCTATTGTTGATTTTTGCTCATTTGGTCCTTGTGTAGTGGCGTAGCGAGCACCTCTACCCCCTTAATTTGTCTCAATGTCGGTTTGTTGCACCCCCACTCCATGCTTGCATAGATCGCCACTGCCCTCCAGAAAAAAATCCTGGATCCGCCCTTGAAGATGCACATAAACGCATGCGTTTATGCCGAGAGGTTGTTTAAAGGTACGAAAAATGTTCTTATTAATAATCTCTTTGATTAATTTTGCTTGCTATATTTGTTTTACTTTAAAATATTCGAGATACATCAGAGAGATATCAGTTTCATGAAAATCGTCCTACATATTCTAGTCTGAACTATAAATATGATATAAATATGAGCACAAGACAATAGTCCGAAAAACAAGCTAGGTAAAAAAAGGTCACAATGCAGAATGCAGGAAGTACGCGGAGACGTCTAGACGGTAAGGAGTGCAACGACAGACTAATTTTGATGCGATTTGTGAATGCGGCCTAAGCGTCTTATCTACAACCAATCACGTTGAAGCGCCGAATTTCGGTGCTTGGTTCATTCGGCGAATAGAGTATAGTAGTACCTATGAATATGTAGGATAACTTGCCGACTAATTTATAAAACAAAATATAAACGCCACGAAAACTGTATGCCAATCCAATTCCATTTTGGTTTAGCGGCAAAACTTCTACATGAGTGACTATTTTTCAGCGTCTAAAATAATGTCAAATTATTTTTATTAAAAAAAATAATTTGAAACTCTGAGCCATTGTCGATAAGATTTCCAATAATCTTCTTTCTAGCGAGATTGTATAGATGCCTTATGAAGACATCAATTACGTTACGCTTCGCCGCTGAAAATCAGAAGGGTCCTACGATTCGCTTCTTGGCTCGGAATAAAGTCAAGGCCCAATGTCCCTGATTTTACGTCTGGCACTTTTATTTTTTGATGTTATTTCGTTGACGAGATTATTTTAAAATTTGACGCCTTTTTAAAATTATATATAATTTTAATGAAATCATTTGTATAATTGTAATAGCCTATTACAATTATACACAAAATGATTTCATCAAAATTTTTGACAATAAATATTTATTACAAAAAAGCTAAGCAAGTGCATAAATATTATTGAATCACTTTTTCATACTCTCTTTTTCAAATTTTGATAGATAATGCCAAAAATATTTACTATTTAGTACTAACAATAACATTTTAACAATTAGTAGGTACCTACAATATCTTTTAGTAGTACTAAAAAATATCCTATGCTAGTATTAATTATACTTACTATTAAAAATTAGTAAGTCATACGTTATACCTACGTTGCTATGAGACGCTTTTGCATGTGCAGAGTGTGTGAAGACCATTATCTACTATGCTAGCCATCGAGATGTACTTAGTTGTATTTCGATGATTTTAGCCTTGAATATTTATCAATAGGTTTTGGTTGTACTTATACTGTACATTTCCACAAAATATAATGAAAACAGCAATTCCTTAATATTAAGTATACAAATATCAATTTCTTAAGCAACTTACTTACAAAATATAATAAAATGCAGTTGAGAGCCACAGATTTCTAGAAGCGTCCCTGCCATGAGCGCGTAATAATATCGTGCAGCTTGTGACAAGTATTGAATGGAGATACTTTGATGTTGGAACAATTACTGGATATGACTGGGATATTTTCAAATAATTACGGAATAATGTAGATTACTGACCAACTTTATACTTGGGTTAGATAGCTATCATTAAGTCGAGATAGACCGACCTTTGACCATCAGTGGAATGAATTAAGAATATCCTAATCTACAGTCAACTGCAAAAAGTCAGGTTTCTCTGCAGCTGCCTGTACTTAAATCCTATATATGTGGGCGGAAGGGGGAAATAAATATGAAAAAATATAGGTATAAGCAATATTTATTGCATGAGCATGAAAACATTAAACATTGTTGGTACATTTGGTACTTACTTTAACGATATTTCATACGAATAAAATACCTTATGACAAATAACAAAATATCACACAATGATTCACTTTAACGGACAAGAGCCGAATAATATGGATGACTAGAAGGTTACATAATTACTTAAACTTATAACCGTTCAGAATAAGTTCACATGTAACAAATTATAGGCAGTGTTCATGTCAAATTAACTGTCTCATTAAAAAAAATATAAGAAAAGGGCGTAACCCTTAAATAACTACGGCAAGGTACGTGCCCCTCCTCCGCACGATACTATACATCACAGCCAGTACTACTGATGTTCTACCGTTTACGAAAAGTAGAAGGTTAACTAGGCATTAATAACTTAACTGTCATAACATCTATAATATTAAAATGGTTAGAAAGTTTGAAGATCACTCTGCCCTAGAGTGCCATTAAAAATTGCAGAAGGTGGTGGCTTTTCACGCCATCGTCACTTTCATAAATTTACATTAAAATAATCATTAAAACATCAAAAACGGTCAAAAGATATTCTACACAATTATCATTATAATTTAAATCGTATTCATAGTAAAAATTCACAATTCACAACTGAACCATATTTTAAACATGACCAAAATATATATAAAAATAATAAAAAAATATTGACCTGACACGTTGTGCAGACGGGAACAAAGTAAGCTCCGTCCGACAGCGCATAGGTTTTTAAAATGTCGGATGACTGTAGTGGGGAGAGTGGGGTGTTGTAACGGTCAATATGAAAAATATGTCATTCAAATGAATAAAACCGTTGTTATTAAAAACAACCGTTAAAATTAATGTTTTAAAAACATGAATCTCCCACACGGCCATTCTGACGAGCAGTCAACGTTAGGCAGGCTCGCGAACAATTTTAATCACAGAATTGAATTGTATTTTAAATCTCAAAGCTAAAAACTACTAGCATTTCGGAACGACCACTGCTGAGAAGAAATGCCGAAAGAAACTCATTTAACAGTCTTGGTCGCCTATCATGCCAAAGGGGTCTCTTTTATAATCTTGTTTTTCTAGTTACAATAAGTACATAAATTATATCAGTCAGAAATATAAGAAATATTACAAACATGTTATGTTTATGATAGAGTCACTACACTAAAATTAAGAAGTACAAAAAATAGTATACTTAAACCAAAATAAAAATACAGCTCGAATACATTCATAATCACATTCAATATAAATTACCAACATTTGGTATCATAAGTAATAAATAACAATACATCTCAAATTGCCTCGGTAATTAACCAAAATATGTAGTATAGCAGATAATAAGAAAATATGTCAATTGCCTCGGTAATAAACCAATAAAATTGGTACGGCAAAGATTATGCTACCTCGGTAAATAGCCAGGAAATAGGCACGGTAAATTATACTAGTGATACGCTGCCTCGGTAAAAAAGCCAATAAATGACACGGCAGGTTAAACGAATAATATGCTGCCTCGGTAAAAAGCCAATAACTGGCGCGGCAGATAAGTTTGGTGATACGCCTCGTTAAAAATGCCAAATAGGCGCGGCGTTTACGAAAATTCTCCACCGTTATTCAATATACACTCATGTCTGGCCAGGACAGAGGCATAAAGAACAATGTAGAAAATTTTTAAAAATGTAAATTCGACTTTTCTAGGCAGTCTGTTAGTTTACTTGCCCATTTTGGGTAATACCATTTTGAAATATCATAACTACATTTAAATAGTTCCCACAAGAACTTGTCTAGTTTTGTGATCGTTCTTGGATTTGGTTTTACAAAAAGAACGTCACGACATTTAAATTTGCCGATTGCCAGCAAGCATCAACATTTAAATATTAAACATCATTTACAAGGACAGAAATAGCTAGAGGTAACCGATTTTATGTAATGAGGAGTTTCTCCAATATAATAATACTCCTAACAGTAAAACAATTTGTCAGAACTTTCAATAAAAATACAGTACAATTTATTGCTAATTGAGATTTCAACAGCATAGTCTTAGTTTATAAGTGCTATTTAAGCCCATTCAAATAAAATTATTTTCATTTCTTTGTTTTATTTTAACAACAGTAAAACTGTTCGTCAAAAATTTCAACATAACCGTTTGCCAGACTGACACCGCTAGCTATAAAGTAACGCTATTATCAGCGATCACATAAACTTTGAAATCCTTTGCCAGTAAATATAGGAAGAGTAACTGTATAGACTCATGATAAATTAATTACTGGACAGATATAAAAAATTGTTTTATCATTAAAAAGCTACATTATCTACTGAGTAGCATAAGCTATATTACTAAAAAAAGCCCGTGCAAAACCAGGACAGGCCACTATTGTGGCAATTTTTAGGTGTCAGTCATAACAAATTGTTAATACGATAGTCTGACATACGATAGTCTTAACTAGACAGACACTGTTCGGTCACCTTGTGCCAACCGCCTTTTTTCGCCAGCTCCCATTTGCTGGGTTGCATACTCCGCCAGGTCGCTTGCGCTGTTACTCATGAAGGCAGCCAGGTCATCAGTCAGCACAGAGATTCAACTGCAAAAATTTCGAATAAGTTAGTCACTGATGGACGAATGACGAATAATTCCTACAGAGACCAATCAGTAGAATAAGATAAGATAGTTTTAGTTCTTTATTTTAAAATAATAGTCATTAGATATATTAATTTATGTAAACATCTGATTAAATAAAAACTTATCAGTACAATAGAACAGAAATTATTTATTCCATGTAATATGATAAAAGTAGATAACAGGGATTTTTGGGATATTCGAATAAAGTGTTTTGAATTGTGTTTTTCATTTCTGTTAAAATGTTAAACAGAAATAGGCAGAAATACTTTGAATCTGTTTTCCAAATATATTGTTTATAAGTGTTAATCTCAATACAGTACAGTCAATAAGGTTTACGTTGACATGGCTGGCGACAGGCAGAGAGGCCCGCCACGTGCTAATACCGTCATTTATTAGAGGTACTCACTGTGTACACACATTTTTTATTTTATTTTTATTTTAAAATAGTTTTAATGCTATTATATGACTTAGTTATCTAGTTTGATAATAGCCTTGTTCAGTTTTGGTACAAAGCAGCATCATCAAACTATAGTGCATTTTCTAAAAAATGAAAATATGTACGAAAGCACCTCATCATGGGGTAGCTTCATACAGAGTGTGGGTAACATTCGTACATAGTAGGGAGCATTCATACACAGTGACAAAAATGTCATTAAACAAAATAATAATATGTATTAAGATCAAAGTTACTAATAACACAAAATCAGGTTAAATGTAGTATTAACTTGTATAAATACTGACTTTAAACAACTTGTTAAAAGTTTGAATACTTATTCTTCTTATAGTTAGGGTACTTAAGGTACATGTATTCCGTACAAAGAAAATGTAAAAACTAACACTATATCTGTAACACTTTTGGAAAGTGTTTTTAGCATAACTGTTAATAAGTGTTACGGAATATTCTGTAACAGATTTAATGTGTTTCCTTTATGAATATGTCTTTCGATCCCTAGTTTACACAGTTGGCATAGGAATGCCAAATATTCAATTTACATACATCAGATTGGCCTGATTCTATTGCTAATTAAGCTGAAATATAACTTTAATATCTTCGACGTGACGACACGGACCCTTAACCAAATACAAAAGTCGAAAAACTAAAACTAAATTCAGAAACTAAGTTTGAAAACTATAAAATGTATTAGCCGCCTTCGTCATCGATCGACCGCGGTCGGTCGTCATCGTTATTGCAAGTTAGTAGGCAATGTTAGAATTCATAACGCAAACTAAACCAAACCAAAAATAGGAGTACCTACATTTGAGTAACGAATTGTGTATTTGCTTACTTTTTTTTTTTACAAACGAGTAGTCATGCGGCGTTTTTAGCGTTCGCTTTCGCTTTGATGAGGGTAGAAAATAGTTTTCGTTTTCTGAATAAATGTTGACGAATTTAGTTATCATGACGCAACGAATCGATGTAATTTTGGCTGAGTCAATGTGACTAACTAAAGCCAACGTGTATGACTCGAATTGTGTTTTATAGTCAGTAAATAAAATTGACATAAAAATATTTCTAGTAAAAAGTATTTTAAAAGATTAGGCAATTTGACAGTCCTAGTGTTTTAACCATTAGTTCTATTAATAGATTTTTTTTAAAATGACGA